>CM040186.1:53982946-54340446 GCA_022606455.1 Callitettix versicolor
AGTGTAATATATGGGACTAAGCACTGAAAAAACACAAGTCACGCGTGAGGGAGCGTTATGACCACTTCGTCGGAACTGCAACGCTCTGTTTTCAGACGAAGCACGACACGCTATCCTGTTCAACTCGCCGTCATGCGCCTGATATCCTGATTTTCAAATTCCAACGTAATTTCACGCTGGAAAAATTCACTACCATGAACGCAGGATAAAAGCGAGACCAGAGTGTATCCCAAAACAGTTACAGTAGACTTTTTATACGATCAACAGGTCGGTGATTTGAAAAAGGTTAAATTTAGAAGTGCGCATGCGCCGTCTTCGTTCATATTGTTTGGCAGTCTGGTAACGCCATCCGTGCTCTTCAGATCTTATCCACATTTCTAAAAACAATTACCGTAAACAAAAACGTTTCACAGCCGAAACAGAGTGAGATAAAATTATTATGATAACATTTGATTCACAAAATATTAAATTTTCAAAAAGAATTTTATATTTAAACAAATATAATAATCTCAGGAAAATTTACCCAATATTAAATGTACTTAGCTAGAGTAGTTCCCTCCAAAACCTCTCGTCAAACCTGACTCCTATTCCTTTCCTTCGCTTCCTTTCCTATCTGTGCGGGAAGGTACTTTGATTGTAGACAGAAACCCCCTTAAATTTAAAAACATCATGAACGATCTAAATACGGCACGCAGCTCTCTTGCTGACGTCGTGGAAAAGAATTTCGTAAACAAAATCGGTTCATCGGTTGTTAAATCTTTCAAACCCTTTTTTTGTTGAAAATCATATTTTCCTACTGTAACTAGCGTTAGAATCATATCACGCATAAATTCAATTGAATTCATAATTTCACACAACATGAACCCTGACCGGTGTGTGGTTCATTAAGGTCGGTTCGTATTTTTGTGTTCTAGAGGTTAGGATTGGTTTTTAACCTATACAACGATCAGGTTCTTACAGTAGTGGCTTCATCGGTGTAATCAAGAGTGGTTATACGGGTTTGAATACAAATATTGGATCTAAAATATGCCCTTAACACCATTTTAATTCAAACACAACAGAGTAGATCCGTAAATATCCATTTGTAAACAGTATTATCCATACGAGTCCTAATGTATAGTAGACTAATAAAATAAATTACGGTCAATAAAAGTTAACCGTTAAAAACCAAACCGGAATCAAAAGCACGCATTCGAGTTTCAAAAACAGAAGTAAGGAGACTTAACAAGCGCTGGTGAATTACCACTATAAAATCAAAACTACTCACACTAAAACATTCAAAAATTACCATTCACTCATAAACACCTCGAGGAACTACTAAAAAGTCTAGCAAAGTTAAATATTTCCATATGGACCTTCAAAAACTTTGAGTACCACGGACTTACATTCATAAAACTTTAAACCACCCCAAAACCAGAACAAATTCAAAATGCCAAACATTACCGTCGACTGAAAGAAACATCGTGAAAAAATTTAAAATATAATTGTCTCGAAACAAATTTAATAAATGTCGCAAAGGCTAAAAAACCAGTTCTGTATCTACTGACAAATCGGCCTAATTTCTCAAAATCGGTTCAGCAGATTTGGCTAAAGCTTTTTACCGTAACAACTCTAAACTGAAGTCCTGTAAAACGAAAAAGTACACGTGTAGAACCGACAAATATGAATATATTTGTTAATGATACCTTTGCTGAATATACAATTAGTTTGAAGATATGTTTACAAATATATTGTTTCATTTAAATAGATAAATACGTAAACCTAGCTTAGATATTATTAACTATATTTATAGTAAAATAAACCGCCTCGGTGGCCTAGTTGATAGCGTACTGGGCTTTCACCCCGAGGACCCGGGTTCGATTTCTGGCCAGGGCTTGGCATTTTCATACGCTATAAATCATCCCATCGTCTGCATTAGCCCAAGTGTGCACAATAGTCGGACACCAAAAAAACAAAAACAAAAAAAATATATAGTAAAATATCAGTTGTCATATTAATTTGTAACTATCAGCTGATTTCGATGAACAACTGATAGGCTATTTCAGGTTATGTTGTTAAAAATTAGCGATATTAACAACAATTATTATAGACGTTTATAATAACTTCGAATGTATTATAAACGGTTACAAAGTGCTCATGTTCTTCAACTAAGAAAAAAATATCGAAACTAAAGGAACACAATGTTTTCATATAATACGCGTGTACTGTTACCGGAAAGGAGAAAGGAAAAGAAAGAGTCAGAAATAGAGACGAAATTCGTTTGTTCGAGAGCATGGACTTCCCAAGTTAAACGTTTATTCCAGTAAGTTCCCAGATATTTTATAGACATACAAAATTTAACAAATTAAATGGTTTACAGGGTCCACAGGCTCTTAAGTAGGACGAAGTGTAGCCGTGAGAAACTGCAGCTGCCAGCGTAGCGAGCTTAGAAAGTTGAGCCGCAAGAAAGGAAGATTCATTTCCTGGCACTGAGCCCGCCAAAGCACGCGAAATGCGTACATCAAAGTAACGCCTGGTTAATGTCGATAATTAGTAATGCAAACATCGATAAGGATCGGCGATTCCTCGGTAAACATCGCAGTACCGGTAAAAGTACAGAGCGGTGTGGTGCAGCAGTTACGTCACACTCTGTAGAAGGCCGTGGAAAGTGCAGCGACAAATACTTGGCCTGGGATTTGCACCAAAGTATAATCAGTTCACCCTTGTTACTCCAGCAATACGCAGCGATGTTTCGTCTGGTATGTCATATCACATCATATCATATCATATTATAAAGTCACATTTATTATTTTCACGCTGTATATCATGTACAGCAGTAATTCTAATTTGTAACATTTTTTAATACGAATATTATTTTTTTATTTAAAATGAACAATATTTACCTATTTCTTTTTACAATTAAAGTCAAACTTCAGTTAGAGAAATTAGGCCAAGGTTTTGTTTATCCTGTTCGTTGTAGGTAATTTTAAACTAAAATTAAAGGTCCAAAACATGTTAAAATTACAAATACATTTAGTATTTAGTTTATAAATAATGTCATTTTGACGTAATAGAAGTGAAATTGTTCTAAAATGTAACAATATCAACATTATTGTTTACGTGTTTTGAAAATCTGATTTCACCAAAATAATTAGCGTTAAAATATATGTCAGCATTTAAAATGTTTACAGTACACTGACCCCTGACCGCTGTGGTATATTTATATTTACTCTGGAACCGTGAATTTCGTTCATTTGAAATTTTGTACAGTGTTTTGAATTAAATCTTTGTATATGGCCAAACTTTTAACAAAATCTGATAATCATTTTAAAAAATACGACGAATTTTCTGTTTCGTTTTCTTTCGGGCAGATTTTTTCTGGAAAACGATTGAATTCGTGTTCGTATTGTGTTGGTTTAATTTAAATTAAATAATATAGGCACGCAGCTGCCTCGCCGTTGTGATGGAAGCCAAATTCCAAGGATATTTTTTGTCTTAATCTTTTCAAATTCATATTTCACAATAACAATCAGCATACATTAGCGCTTTGAACTTTCAAAATGCATTGAAAAAATACGAAAATGAACCCTGATCGCCGTCAAATTCATTTCCTTAACTTCGACCGGTTTGAAAAATTCGAAACGCTAATTTATGCAGTGTCTAATGCGCAATCAAGACGGTGAAATCGGATTTTCCAAGAGATTTACAACAAAAACGTAATTAAAAATTTTAAATATTTGGAGTGGCCGCCATTTTGAAACTTGTTGAAATAATTGTCCTGGGTAAAGAACTCTACCTATCTGTTACCGAAATCGATTTTAGGTTTGAATCAAATCTGGCCACAATTGCGAACGTCAGAGTGCTTACACATAAACACACAAACACTTTTATTTATTCATTTAGTACCAACTTTTCCTTCATAGAATACCCGTACATAAGTTGGTCCTGCACATACATATATATTCATGGACACAATAAGGAGTGAGACAACCTCACCTCATTATATTATATACAAAAAAAAGAATATTGAAGAATAATAAATAATATAAATTATTAGATATGCATATCATTCAGTCTATTACGTTAAAGTCTTTAACGTATATATAAAACATTTAAACACCTTTCAAAAATTGGCCTTACACAAGATCGAGCTTAGTTCATGGTCTCAGTTTTGAATCTTGGTGTAGTGGTAGCTACAAAAGGTCTTTTTCCAGCTGAAAGTTGCTAATTACAAATAAAAATTTTAATTTTCTAATATTTAGTGTTTAAATAATTTCAATCAAAAAAAATCTGACGGTTTATTCGAGTACTACATGTACATCCTAATATTATAACAACTGTGGGTAAAAGGTTATTAGTAAAATGGCCGCCATTTTGAAACGTTAATGATAACTTAAGTTCTTAGTGTTAAAAGTTCTTAACTTAAGTTCTTAGATCATAATCTCGTCCTTCTGTTTCACACTATACATAGTATAGTAATCGTGAATTATTTCGCTCATGCCAGTTTGATTGAATTTTCCGACTTGAGATTAAAGTCCAAAATTGTCGCGTGAACTGGATTGCTTGACCGTTTGGAGATCAAACTAATTTGATCAATAGTAATGAATTTTGGTGCCAAGGTTGTAATTTGTTGATGCGTCGAGACCACTTTAAAAAAAAATACTGTTTTTTCAAAAATTATATTTTCTTTAAAACGGTTACAAAGATATTAATCAAAATTTACCCAAACAAATTCCATAAAAATTCAAATAAAACGCACAGAATGATTTTAATTTATGATTATAAATTTCTTTTTTAATTTTTTTTCATTCTTTATTATTTTTTTTTTATTAACGAAAACGCTTATATGTCACATTTCCAACTAATATAATATGTCTTTAAAATACTTTCGGTAAATTTGTAGTTGGACTTATCTTGAAACGCCTTTGACCTCAGTGAGTTTCGAGTCGTGCTCTGAGACTCGTAAACCAATCGAGCTAACTCTTCCTCATGGCCGGGCAATCACGACAGGTATTCCTTCGACATCACTTCCTCTGTCTTTTAGTTCTAAGAAAGCCGCACTAGCCTCAAATCTTATATAAGAGTCTGTCTGTCGTTAGATAAGAAAATCATCAGAACTTTTTAGTTAAGCAAAAATTACACAAATACATTCTCGCGGCAAATTACTTTTCTCAAAAATACGGTTTAGAAGCTATTTATAAAGAACTAAAAAATCTATTAATAAAATTTTGGTCATAATGAATATTTAAGACTTAAGTCAAATTTGAAACAGATAAGTTTACAGTTCATGAATAAATAAAAAACATGACAAACATTTTTCATTATTTATTCTCGTAACGTAGTACACCGACTTCAGTTATAGTTGTTTATTTCTGATCACATTTT
This sequence comes from Callitettix versicolor, assembly GCA_022606455.1. Lineage (NCBI taxonomy): Eukaryota > Metazoa > Arthropoda > Insecta > Hemiptera > Cercopidae > Callitettix > Callitettix versicolor. The sequence continues at coordinate 53,988,311 of CM040186.1, forward strand.
AAGCAATATCCGATGAACCGGTTTTGTGCACTTGCGAACCGGATTTTTTATCAAATAATTGAATAAGAAAAGTTACCTCACCCCTCGCCCAACATTCGATTATTGTACTCTACAACTATATTTGGATCCCTAGCTACCGATTCGATACGGTTCTTATTGTAATTGTACCAAAACTATTGTAATTGAGCCGGAATTTTAATTATAATTAAATACATGTAATCACCTCAGGGTAGCGTATCATAAATAATCGAAACCTGAAATCACCTTAAATAAAGAAAACCCCCGCAGCCCATCAGGCTTGAGGTACTGTCACATAAAACATAAATAAAAGAATTACCACAACAAATGATCCATCTATAAGAAAAATAAAGGAGAACCAACAGTTTGCAGAGGAATAAGAACAAAATAATAGAGAAGAAAAAGAATAAAACTCAACAATAAAGAGGCCATTGTTGAGATATATGAAGGAATAGAAGACCTGGAAACAGTAATCAAGAAATGACGGCTGAGGTTCCATGGACATGGATTCAACGTGGATGAATAAACAATTTTTTGACAAAATATTCAACTTGAAGAGTCAGGAAGGATACACCAAGAAGATGAAAGAAGAACTCAGGAGACTAAGAATCACGGATGAGACCAATTTAGGGAAAGACTTTCAAATATAAAGGTTATTGTGGGGGAGAGGAAGGAGCGTAGGGGAGGAGGATGGACAGGGGAGAGAAGGGCGAAGCACTCTGAGGGAATGAAAGAAAGATGGAGGAAGAGGAAGAAAATGAAGTGATATTTGCGTGATCCTTAGTTTAGCCTGTCCGCAGAGAAGAAGAAAAGAGGCCATTGTGGATTCTTATTATTCTAGTCCAAGTTTTTAAAGAGTGAAGTTTGACATTTTAAAAAAAGAAATAATTAAGCATCGGTCAAACAAATTACGATACCAACTTGAACTTGCACTACATACATATTATTCGATATTCAACGAAACTCAGTTTACAGAATCTTATAACATAACTGTAAGCTTTGAAAATTTTGGTAACAATGTTGACTTCAAAATTCCATCCGAGGCTTTAATCATCAAACTTGAGGACATAATTAATTCAAAAGAAATATATTCTTTTTAATTGGTGAACGTTTACAGACTGTTCTAAAACAAACCTAATATGCAACCGCCTAAATTTAAATGCATCATTTTATTTTCTTAAATCATCCATGCAATCACCTCAGACTTTCACCCGCGCATCACCTATCTAGTTATTAAGTGAAATGAAAGGTTGGTATAGTTTTGGAAATTAATTGTAAGGTTAAAAAAAACTTTGTTTTTTAGTTTCATGAACATTTAATATTCATGAAAGAAAGCTAGCCGAGGTATAAACTGAATATTGAACCCGAGATTGTATTATAAAATAAAATAAGCAAATCAATAATCATTGTAAATCATGCACATATCGTACGATTGATTTTAATTATTCTACGCTCCTCAAAGTCGTGTGTTCGAGACTGCAGTTACTGCAGCAAGATTAAATTTTCCGTTAACATTAAATTACTATTGTCAACATTAGTTTAACTGGCATAAAGTATGAAATAAATAACACCAGTTTTAAGCAAATAAAATAACATCTGAGATTCTCAGAACTCTCGTCTGTCGACGCCCACGTCAGTATGGACCCACGCCGGAAAGGACCACGTCAGGATAGCAGATATTGCCAGGAGTGATCCTGAGACTAACTTCTTTGGCATATTGCATCCCGCTCTTTACACAAGAATTCTGTTGTTGTCCAGATAATGTTAATTGGTGAATTGGAAAATTAGCTATCAGAGAGGCAATCATGTTAACATCCAGACCCGCGACCTTTAAACGTGCATCGATCCTAACTTGTAAGGTTAATGTTTTTAGGGCCTGTTACGTATAGGCTACGATTTAGCACTTGAATCTAAATTTGATTCAAACTTGGCACAGAAGTCGATTCTGGTGATAGCATGAACAAGATCGTTTAACAGTTTCAAAAACTTGCGGTTTTTCAAACCATTGAAAATTTATAACTTTTTTCTTTTAAACGTTTTCAAAATCTGATTTCACCATCGTGGTCAGTGTTACAAAATGCAGAAATTACCATTTCGAATTTATGCAATGTATGCAGATTTTAAGGCTGTTTGTGATGGCGAAACCAGAGTTTCAAGAAGACGATAAGAAAAAGGAATTATTTTTGGAAATTTGCTTTTATCACGTCAGTAAGACAGATGAGTGCTGCGATTATTTAATTCTTTACGGCGAAAAGCCTTGCTTTGTAGAATAGTCATGAGTTCGCTACAACTCTGACAAGTTCCCAGGTGTGACTACACGTAAATTCTCCGTTATATTTTCCTATGATTTATGTTGTCTGCACGAAATTACATGACATAGTCCTAACATGAAACGACAAGAAACTTCTGCTAATGTATTGATACAAAAAATATTTAATTGGTATTTTGTTAATTATTTGGTTTTGTTATTGCATTATACTGACTTAAGGACTGTACTCATATTTCGTTTATTTAGATTATAATTTCTTTCACTGAATATATTATGTAATTATAATATATTTTTATTTGCAAATTTTTGGGTTTTGTACTACAACACAGTATTCATTATTAGCTATGGTTTTAGTAAAGTTATGGGTTAAATAAAATGGTACAGTAAAACGGTAAAATGGTTCCGTAGGAGCTTCGTTTCAAATATAAATTGCATTTTAACAAGAATAGATCAGCTGACTTTCGTTTTGTATGCACTGCGCTGCTTTTTTAAGTGCTCTTTTTGAAACGTAATTGATGTCCAAACATAAATATGATTTTTGAAACACATTTTATCTCAAAATATAAATATGACTTTTGAAACGAATTTGATCCCAAAATATAAATGTGACCTTTTGAAGGTATTTGTTGCAAAAAAACACAAATATAACCTTTGAAACGTATTTGATGCTCAAACCTAAATATGGCCTTAGAAACGTATTTGATGCCCAAACATAAATATGACTTTCAAAACTTATTTAAATCATTATCACTTCTACATTCAAGTGATAACCCACACTTATAAATCAAGATTTCACTATTTAACTACCATTAAATATTTTGCCCGTCAACTTAATACTTTTCAGGCTTCGGGTCGTAACAAAGACTATTTTTACCAAATTTTAAAGAGATCTTATAGAAAGAAGTTAGTTACGATGCAGATAGTCGGGGAGTCGCACCAATTTATAAGGGCCCTTGGTACTCTAAAAACGATCTGATAGCAAAACGAAGTTTATAGCAACCGTCAAAATTAGCAGAAGAGTTATGTAAGAGGGAAGTGTTATGGAACTGCCTTCTAGTAGATCGTAAACTTTATATAAATTATGCACTACAACAAATTAAATTTCAGGGTGACTCTTGCGAAAATTAAATATTTTTATTTAATTGTGTTCTTAGCAGTTCCCGTTTTATGTATTTACAGAATAAAATTTATAAAAGTATTACACAGTGTGAAAAAAACTATTTGCATGCCATTTTTATCTGCCACTATTGCATTATAATCCTTTCCAGTGATTAAAAATCTAGATAAAGCCGATTTTACCAAAGTACGTAATCATTTAACTGCGCAAGACGTTAATTAATAAAGACGTCTCTTCAGCCAATTGACAACACTACTCTGTCTATCCGAACGTTTAAGTCTCCAACTGACGTCACAGTTTTGAAAGGAAACTAACTCCGTTTTAAACCGCTCGACAATTTTCTATAAACTATCAATTGTTACACTCTAATGTCCTTGGGACTGACCTGGAAAACGAAGCCAACTTCGTCATTCGGTTTTACTTTTATTGTTGTTTTACATCTGTTTTGAAAACTGCAATAAATTTATTCAACTCGTATTTTCAGTCACTGGCTCTCCTTGGTTAAGCCTAATATTTTTTCTTTTGTTTTACTTGTCTAGTGGCTAAGCGGCTTGTACTAGTCCGCTTTGACCTAGTAACGTTTCGTTCTGAAAAATTAAGCGCTTAATTAATTCTCCCTTCACTTACGGAAGGTCCAGAGGCGTGGTGCTTTTTGAGCACGATTGGCCCCATTTTTAGGACATGCTTGAGAACGGTGTCAATTAGATCGGTTAAAATTTTTTGAACTGTTTTTGATCACGTGCTCAATGGGTCAGGTATTACGGATATTGTAAAATCCCTAAAATCTAATACTTCAGTGGTTCTGTGGATCCTGCACAAGATATTTACTTAAATCTTTACTAAAAATTTTCTTTCTTCTGAAGTTAAGGGCACTACAATCAAAGATCAGGTTTGGAGCAGTCTTCAAGTACTGTCCAGAAACGAAAGTTAAGGGAGCTCTGAAGTAGATGACCACCTGAAGTAGATGACTCTGCAAGTGATAACAACGATGCATTTTTGGTGCAGGAACTGGTATCAAAAGAAGAAGTGGATGAGAATTTGGCACCCTCAGTGATTACATTCTTCCTTAGACCACTAGGACACTAGTAGCTATCCTTGATGAATGGCTGGTTCTACAAAGCTCATCGTAATACCTTTCTTGACCAACAGGTCTTTCCTTTCATTTCCTTACATCCCCCAATAAAGAGGTACCGATTCCAAGCGCACGATATTGACACAGGAAAAGAAACTTAAGGGGATAATCGCTTAAAAGTCTTAACGAGATCAGAGATTAGCTGCAGTCTACTATTCATCGATATGCAACTGGCAAAAATCATAGATTCCAAAGTTTAATTGTTAAAAGCAACTTTCTGTTATGCATTTTAATATAAACATTTTTTTTAAAAGAACTTTAACGTTCTGTCTTTTTGACGTGAAAGAAGTTATCCAAAATGTACTGTTGGATGACATTGCATATAGAACATTCTTTTTGCATGTAGCACTGAATATTTAAATATTTAGAAATAAAATCTAAAACATTTTAAATGCCATTTTACTAATAAGATTTAAAAACATATATTTATGTAATGTAATACTGTTCTTTTTTTACAAATTTGCTTCCATCACGTCAGCAGACAGTTAAATGCCGAGATTATTTTTCTTCAGTCGGATATATATATTAAAAACAGACAGAATGTAACTACAAGTCGGATTAAACGCACAGATTGTACAAAGTTATTGTAAATACACTTGTAAGCCCTGAATCTGTTTTATAAACAATAAGAATGAAAGTAAGGGAGGGCTTATCCACGCGCAAGGTCAGCGTGCGACCAAGGTTACCGGAAGTAAGGCCTCAAGAAAGCAACGAGGAAATACTAGACAGACAGACGGAAACCCAGGGAAGCGTGAAGAGCGGGGAAAGGCAATCGAGGCGTAGATCTATGTGGCCGTGCTTTACGAGATAAATATTAATAGTTTTAAATCAGAGCCGCCTCTTCAGATCGCGATTGTATTGTGTGAAACAGGCGTGGCTGCGATCAGTGACGTCACCCAGCAGAACTGTTATTTCACTCGAAAATAGCGCGATCAACAGTTTCCGACTTTTGTAATAAATTTCCGTTAAAAGATAACTAACGGAAATCTTTTAAACTAACGGAAATTGAAGTGGCCCATCATGGTAAAAACCAGACTCGAGACCGTAAAACAAGCGCTGATCCGCACCTCTTGATTCAATTATTATACATTATTAATACATATTTAGTCTGAATCATATTGACCTCTTATTGTACAATTCGGTTGTCGATGTGCTAAAGAACCGGTCAGTCCGTATTGTGCACCTTAAGGTTCTTAGTTTGATCAGCAGTTGCTCTCGTTACTGTACTCTTACCGTTAATGCTGATCCCTCGTCCTCGTTAGTCTAACATAAAGTATGGACTTTAAGCAACAAAAAATTAATATTAACAAGTAACTGTTTATATTCATGTGTGGTAGAATAAAATAAATATCCAAAATAACTCACCCAATATTGGTTTTTCCAGAGCTTGTTTTTTCACTTCCATTATGCGATTTACAAATCACCTGAAATGAAAAAATGGTGTAAACTCAAAGTAATAAAAATAAGATTTATATTAAATTTTAGACTAAAGCGCTTCTGTAAAATTCTCTAGGTTTTTTTGGAATTAGTTAAAAGAAAATCTTTTAACATCAAACAAATCAAACTGATTGACGCGTTTCGGAACACTTCCATTTTGTTGTACTCACAAAACGTTTTTTCGAATACAACAAAAAGTTTTGATAATTAAATTATTTTGTCATTAAATTTTAATCATGAACGTGATCGTATAACTTTTAAAATAAAAACACGTTAGGATTGATAAAAGTTCAGAAAATGTGAAATGTGATTCTGAACGCAATTCCTTTTTTTTAATTGCAGTCCTTGTGAAGTGATTCGATTAATAATTCTACAATAGTATTAAAAAAATTAAAAATAAATTAGTCAATTTTTAAAAAACTTAGCCTCCGATTTTTTTTTTTTTTTTTTTTTTTTTTTTTTTTTTTTTTGAGTGAGAGGTGGGTTTTTATTTTAAATGTCAATCCCCGTTTATCAAGCACAACAGTAAAATGAACGACTGTTACAAGACCAATGTTTGGACAAACCAACGTAATATGAACGACGCGAACGGGGTTGGCCCACGAAACGGGCAGGGTTGTCCTTTATTGCGCAATAGTAGTAACAGTTTGTTCGTACGTATCTTGCCACACCTTTACAATTCAAGTAGCGCTGTATGACTCATGCACTACAGTAAAGAAACAACGGTGATAAATTGTAACCAGTAATATATAAACCACGCCCCCTTGCACCTGCGCACTAGATAATAATAAGCATTACTTACATGATAACAATGTTTGGTACTTTATATTTAAATTACTTAATATAAATGCTTGTATGAATTACTTTAGTGTAGAGTCGGGGTCAATAATCGTGTAAAATGTGATGTAGGCCTACCGAAGTTTTCCGAACTGACCCGAAGAAAACGTTTACGAAGTTCGTATCAATAATCGTGTTTATATATATATATATATATATATATATATATATATATATATATATATAAACACGAGAGAGAGAGAGAGAGAGAGAGAGAGAGAGAGAGAGAGAAATGTGTGTTACCCCCATAAAAAGTGACTAAGAAGTCAGGATCGGGCTTATTTCAAGCTGTCGGGCCTGGACCTTACATTGATGGCCACGCCAGTAGTTCATTATAAAAGTTGTTTTACAGTATCCCCTTCACAAGCAAATACTGCGAAGTGTAGAGGGAAAGGCGTCAGGGTTTTCTGGTTTTTATGAATATCAATTACACCGGTAAGGGGAAAGTAGGTGAAAGATACAAAAACAGCAACCATGTATTGTGATACTGTATAATCATTTGTGAGTGAGTGAACACTTCGGTAAGTACGGTAAACAAATAAATTTTCAAAAGTAACACCATATAAACAAACATTTCAATAAAGAACTGGTTTTTTTGAAAATCTAATTTCATCATTATTATTGCCTGGCCACAGCTCCACAACAGCGCTAGTAACGTTTTTCTGCAACCGTAATTTTAAAGGAAAATATAAATCAGTGGCCGCCATATTAAAACGGAAGTGAATGGAAAAAATCCTATTTATACGTCGTTCGTGTTTGATACAAGGTAACTTTATACTGAATCCCAAAACAATCGGTGAATGCTTTGACCAAAACTGCGTACGCTCGTCATGGTTTAGAGGCCGCCATTTTGAAACGGAAGTGTATTGGAACAAAATCTTTCACGTAGGTCGTTTGGGCTTTGTACAAGGTATCTTCGCACCGAATTTCATACAAAAATCGGTGGCCATAACTGCGTAACAAACACACACACGAAAAACGGTCGATTTGAAATCTTCGCTGATGTTTTATAAATTATTTGTTATCAAAATATCTGTATTCAAAATTAGTGAATGGTTATCAGTAAGACTGTTGGAGAAGGGTGGTGAGACAAGCAGACAGTCGTGAGCTTCGTGACGTCGGATGAAGTCACAGTGAGATCAGGAGATGATATTTACAAGTTACTGACAGTGTCTAGAGTCCTTTATCCTTTGCCTCTACTCATGTCTGATTCATCGCATTATAAAGTCCAGACGTCACAAGCACAAAACCGTGCCCGACATGCACCATTACCTTTCCATAAATCTGTCTATAAACTTAGAGTTTAAAAGACTGCCATATGAAAATGAGATAGTGCAGAAGACATCATGATAAAATCTAGACCCATCCTGTAGCTTTCAAATAAAAACAACGAGAATCCAAGTTCACACGTTACAAAAGGTTGAACGAATTAAAGAGGAAATTTAGAAAGGATAAAAAACGTAAAGTAAGATTTTTAAACAAAGAAGTACATCCAGAATAGATAAATTCTTCAAGAATATCCAGAACTGATTCTTCAGGACCTAAGGACATCTAGCGGAATGACCTAGTCAGTAAAGTACTAAAACTTTTTAAGGGCACCATTTTGTTGAACTGGAACCCAACAGTTTAGTTGCACATAGGACCTTTGTTCGCAGTGTCTGAGGTCACACCCCTTCACCTAGCATTAATCTTACTTCGAAATTGATGGGCATACCGTCTGTTAAACTAAATACGTTTCAATTATCGCACAGTGTAGCACTACCTGCTTTGTAGATTAAAACACCCTTAAAATGTTATCATCAATACTTAAATTTCTGTTACAGGCTACAGTTACCATCCTCATCTTGATGGTGATCAACCTCAGCACGGCTATCATTGTCTCCGACGCGCCCATCCTTTACGAGAGCCCCACCATAGAGTACGACGCCCTCGGTAACGCGTACGTCACCACTGTACTTGCGCCCAACAGGATAGCCCGCAGACACTCCGCTAGGGACATCTTCGGTTTCGACTCCTACGACTTGCACGGCCTTTACCATCCCTAGACTGACGTCACTCGTTCTTAGCTACTTCGGCCGGATGCGCCTCAGGCACAAGGCCAACTTCCTGTTGTGTACGAAATGTGTTTCCTTTTTTATTTATGTGTACAGTTTTGTAAAAACAAAATCATTAGTTTAGTGTAATATAGATTAAACAAGCATCGCTTTAAACACAAAGTAGTTGTGTTCAAGTAATAGTGTAATTTCAAATGACTTGTTATATTTTTAATGAATAGATACTTCTATCCTTTTTCTTCTTAGTCTACCAAGGTTTTACTTCAAACGATGGTACTTTCCTTCATCCAAAGATTTTCTTTTTCCATCGTCAATTCTCTTTCTTTACGGTGCTAAACAATTAATTTTACCTTTATCCTTATGTTTAATACCATCTCTATCACTTCTTCCTGTGTCCCATCAGTTCCTGACATTATCGAGTAGCACAGCTTTTTTGACTTTGCTGACTGTTCCACTGAAGAGGGCCCGCACCACTGCCTTACTTTCTAACACCACCAGAAGTCCTGTTTTACAGCCTCCTTCGCCTTGTAGTAGGCAATGCTGTTGCAGTTGCAGCAGCTGATACTTATCGTGCCGCATTACATGTCCTAAATATTCAGTGAAATTCCTCTCTCATCCAAGTCTACTCAAGATACTCTCGTTTCTGCTAAGGTAGAGGATATATGCAAAATTGGTCGATATATCTGCATTCAAATGCCTCTAGTTTCCTCGATTGTCGATTCTGCCATGCCTCTACTTCATAGAGAAGGACTGGGTATACGTATCGTCTCGCCAGCCTGGTTCTTGATGCCGCTGGTACACGAGATAGTAACCGTATCTCAACTGAAAACTTCATTCTGTTTGCACTTTCTGTATTCTTGTTCTTCATACTTGTTTTTGTTTCTTATAATTCATTGTTTCTCAGTATTGTTTATACCACCTTGCTGTTAACGCCTTTTCACTCATTATTTTTTTGAAATTTTTCAGAGTAATTCCAAAAACTACCAACTTATTGGTAATCCAATGACGGATTCGTCTACCGTCTCATCTCAACTTCTCCACTAATACATTTTAGGCTGTTCTATTGTACTTGTGTTTATATTCCGTCCTGTTATCTTTTCTCCATTCCGAAAGGATTAGGCCTACGTTCATCAGCTTGTAGCACTACATGTTGATTCAGCATAATCCCTTGTAATATGTCGTATACAAGCTTTGGATAGTTTTGATATTTTCAACACGCACTCGTTTTCGTGTGTAACACGTCCATCCAGTATGTGGACGTCAGATTTACTTACTGCGCACGCGTGTGATCCCTTCCAGACGTAGATAAGTGGTCGCGCAACTTTTCCTGCTAACAAGAACTTCAACTTGTAACTCTGAAAGCGTGTAACAGGTCACGACCATCTGTCATGTTACATGCTTCAACTTCAAGGGCCAGGAATACCCCATGGGTAATTAATAATATCTACCGATAAACAGTAACTTCATCCTGCTAAACGTTGCCCACAAACACATCGTCTACAAACTGTAATGCCTCTTTTGTTCGTTTGATTATTTGTTTGTTCGATTGTAATATTTTTCCACTAACCAGGTTTTTATAAAAACAGACTAAATATATTGAAAAACATGATCCTTTTTAGTTTACGTTTTTGTTAAAAACATTGTCAATGCGTTGTTTCATTTCATTTTATTTCCAAAATGTTTAAAATATATTCTTAAATTTTAAACATTTTAAATGTAAAAATAAAAATTGTCTCAAACTTTGAAAAAAATTAAGAAAAATCTAGAATAATAAACTATTTATTTACATTTAGGTTTAGTGAACATTTTTTGTATCAATATTTGTTAATTTTTTTTTTTATTATCTTAAGCGTATTATAACACATAAACATACTTTGTTAACTGCCCTTACAACTACTTATAAACTTACGTCAAGACTGAAATAATTTTAAATGCTTCAAAGATGTGTCGGGAAAGTGTAAAAATATTTATGTAATGTATAAAATATAAAGTATTTACAAGTTTGCAGTGATTATTTCAACCCTGTGGCAATGAATAACCGCTGAGAAACCATCAGCGTTCATCACTGAGAAAGATAATCGACGAAACTCATTAAACAAATTTAGGTTTAACAACGCCATTGATAACTTAAACGTATTTCAAATTTGAAATAAAAATTATTGAAGCGCAAGTAGATCGCAAATAAAACAAAACCTATTTTCTGTATTTAATTACTAACCAACTAATTGTTTTATGGCAAATTGAGATACATTGGATCTTGGTACAATTTATACGATAGCTTTATTTAGATTTATTTTTAGTTTTTACTTAAGAAACGTAAATTTCTTTTTTCAAATTTGTTACAATGACTTCAGTTATGAAGCGATGTGATCACGTGACTCGACCATCGTTGAACTCTTACAAACACAGATATCGCGTACGTATGCTATATTATACGTTAAGACCCACATTTTTACACTTATTTCTTATTGTTGAACTTGATTTAAATTCTTAGTGTACGTAAGTGTGAAAAATTATCGTTAAACGACTTCCCAGAGTGCACAAGATATCTATATTTCTTTGCTTTTGCCACTGCCTTCCAGTTAAATTGATATCGCTATATAATTTGCCAATAATAAGTCCCGGAGTAGTGTTCTACCACTAAGTTCATACACTCTACCTTCCATTTAACTAAACATCATGGTGAAATAATCGCCGAACTTGGCCACTAGAACACGTTTTGTGCGAGACGATAAAATTTATTACTGCTTTATCTTCAGAGATCCTGCTAACGTATACACCCACAGAAATTAGTAAGATTAATTTTATACAGATATTTTTTTATGTTAAGGAGTGGACGCTGATACAGTGATCAAAGGACTGTTGTGCAATTACGCCTCTTGAATTCTGAGCAAGAGGTATCTTCGATATTTTTCTTTTAACAATCCACTGCCTGCAGGACCATCCTGCTGAAGGTTCTTAGCGTTCACGAAGCCAAAAATATTTGTTCTCCCTCTGGCAAGAACCTCAAAATCATAGAATATGTGCCTTGCAGTTTCCTCTTCCTTCCTGCATAACCTACACACAGTTTCTCCGTAGTGCATTCCTACCCTGTTCAAGTGTACCCTCAGACTGCAGTGCCTTGTGTAAGTTCTACAGTTTTCCTGAGTTGCTCTTTGTCCAGGATACAAATACGAAATAGAAGGACCACAATTCTTTATCGTATATCGAGAAAATTAAATTTAATAGTTACTAAACATTTTTTATTTTCTTTATCCTGTTATGAATTGAAATTATAATTTTAATTATTAGTTTTAAAAATTGTAAAGAGGATATAGCCAAAGAATAAACACTATTGACAAGCAGAAAAAATATGAAACTGCTGACATACAGCCTGCTGTTATAAACAAGACATGTAGAAGCTTGTGGAAGAAATAGGTCGCGGTCAGTCGACTTTGGAGGGACCGGAGGGCGTACGTCGGGAAGTGATTGGTGCTCCAGGAAGACATTCCAGCCGGGGAGAAACGGATCGGCAGTCTTTGGGTAGATAGTTTTGAGTATGTTCCGGAAAGGATTTTGAAACATTATTTTGGGGAAAGCTAAGAATCGGGTAATTGAATCTTGGGTTAGAAGTAAGCGAAACAGTATAAGAAGATTGTAATATAGTTATATGTATTAAAAGATATTTTTGAACCACCGATAGTTTACGAGAGGTTCTGAATTCCTAACATTCCTTTATATAACTTTAAAAGTTAAAAAATTATTTAGTAGAGCATATTATTGAACAGCTAGTTACATGACAGCTCATACACCACTTGCATACGATATAAAAACACTTAATGGCAGTTGACTGGTAACGTACAGTTGTGAAGGGGTGCCGAGGCCTCAAGGAACCGGTCCAAGATCACATTGTCCCCGCCTTACTGGGCCTGTGTAATCTAGGCCATTCCTTGGTGGCTTGTGTTTATTATTGGATAGCTACATAAATATTTTGTAGCATTACAGTAGGTCGTAAACATGTGACGTTTATAGCTAGAAGAAATTCGAACAATTCTAGATAAAAACGCGTTTAAAAATCCAAATCTGTCCTCATATAGGCTTATTGTACTTTATAAAAGTGACATTTTATTTAGTTAAAAAATTATCCATTTTTAAAAAGTTTTCAAAAAACTGTTTTACAACTAGATAGAAACATTGACTTTGTGTCAGTGAAGAATTAATATAAACAGTCTGATAAAATAAGTTGTCTCGAATATTCATAAATAGCTCCCAGCTGTTGTCAGGCATTCTGAAACACACTTTACACGCACAAATTGTATTCAGTTATAATTAAGGAATTAAGTGATTAATTGCAAACATTAATAATACAGTCAAAGGATTGACCGATAGGGGGGAACTTAAATATTTGAAGTAATCAGTATCCATTGCTGGTTCAATTGTATTAATGAATTATATTGCTAAACTGAAATTAAACACAACTGACATTAACGAAAATGGACCTTTATCTGTATCGTAAAATAAATATAAAAAAACATCAATCTTTTATAATATATCCAACTGTTAATATTCCAATAATTGTGATGGCTGGGCTGGGCAAGTACTACAAAAGCGATTTTTAATAATTTAAATATTTATTAATGAATACACTCGTATACATTGTACAGGATACATTTAATTGTAAACGCTCTAAAAAATTGTATGTGAGATAGGTCCAGTATGCAGTATAAAAGCGTTTATTATAATTTAAATATTTATTATTGAATTTATTTGTAAATAAACATAATTTTTTTTTTAAACTTAGCAACGGGTTTTAAATTCGCCTAGCATAGTTTTTAATTTATGTTAATAATTTGTTGACGGCAAACCTAAAGCCTTTTTACATGTTATTCGTGCTATAGTCAATTTCAAAAAGTATCATGTTTGATCACTGGTTGTGATGTTGGATTTTGCACGATGCTTGTCAATGTCACATTGCATATAATAGTATATTTAGTGCGTTGCGTGCTATTGTATACATAAAAATACAATTGTGACTACTTCTGAACAGCTGATTTAGCAGAACAGCTGTTGCTTCAATATCATTTCCATTGAGGTTATGTTAAAAATTCAATTTTCTAAATAAAATGGACAAACAAATTATTTAAAAAAATATGTTTTAAATGAAGAACAAAGAGAAAAATGAACGAGAAAGACTACGACGATGAGAAAACAAATTAAAACAAAATATGAAATTAACTATGGAAATATTATAATTAATAAAAAAGATATGACTGAAGAGCAACGTCAGCTAAAACCTGACATTGAATTGTGTTGAGGTAAATCTATCATGAGGGTGTGCCTCAAAACTTGATTTTAAAATTTGGCCTAAACAGACAAACAGACATATTATGAGTGTGAGGGAACCTTTAAAACAACAGTTACGGAAAATGGCCGCAAACATATTGAATTGTATAGAACAGTAAAGGCAATGAATGTTCGAAAATGCTATCTATATTGGGTCATATTGAGGAGAAAACATACAAAAACTGTTCTTCTTACGTACAAAATGGCCAGTTGTTTTCCCTAAAATATATTTCTGTACAATCAACCTTCACCCACACACAAATCTCCACAAGTAGGACATTCAATTAAACATGAAGGTCATGCAAATCATTATCCAAAGATACAAAGATTAGTCTAGTAAAAGTACTTCGTAGTTAATTAATTAAGTAAAATATTATCGAGCGCAATTAATATTTCTAGCTTGATATTAATGAGTATTGTTCACGCTATTGAATGTTAATGAAGGCCTACTCAATGGATAAAATCCTCTAGGTTATATTATATATATATATATATATATATATATATATATATATATATATATATATATATATAACACCTCTCTGTTATATTGTTATCATCAGTGACTGACTTACTGATCACTGGTTCTCTCAAACTTCGGCAACCGATAACACCATTTGATAAATGATAAACATAAAATACAAAAAATAATGTAAATACATTTTTTAAAATGTCATCAAAAAAGCGACCATTTTTGTCAAGACAATGTTGTAAACTGGTGGAAAACGTACGATGCGTTTTTCTGGAATTAATCACTCTAATTTTTTGCGTTATTGCTTCCGAAATAATTTCAAGAGTGATTTTTCCGCTTAAACTTGAGCTTTCAACATGCAATCACTCTTTTGCTTTAAAAACACACGGCCAATTCTTCCGTCCGCCTTTAACATTGCTTGGACAAGAAACGTTGCCACTTGGATGATGTCATTTTTTTAAACCTGAATCACATTATTTTCGTTTGAGCTTTATGTTTCTCATATGGAATTATGATGTCATATTTGTAAAAAAATAAAAATTCTAAATTGGTTCAAATACATCTGTATAATGGAATGTTTTGAAAAAATTAACACTTCCCTGCCCTAAAGCCGTAAATAAAACAATAAACTACATCTCTAGATCAGCTGCTTAGAAAAAGATCTGCTAAGAACAACAGTGGGACAGAGAAAACATGTGCGAGTGAGAGGTCGAGTCCCCACTTACTTATTTTCCTTTACTATCGCTGAGTAGTAACAGTTTGTAGACTCAGACTGGCAGACAGTGACACTGGACTGTTGGAGGGAGCTGGGGGTGATTTCTCCTACATGCGCAAGAAATTCTCGCGCAGGCCGTTAACTAAGTAGCTGAACTATAGTATGTATGGATCAATTCTCCTAGGCTTTATTAAGGCCATGATAAAACATAAATGTTAATTTCCGTTATTGAACCAAAAATAAAAATCATGTCATGATTTCTCTTCTTTTTTATTTTAATTACGATAATTTGTTCGAAAACACAACAAAATGACATAACTAGTTCTTAACAACATAACTTAAAACTTATTATAGCCTAATAGCTGTTCAATAAAATCAGCTGATCGTTACGAATTAATTTAAAACAAATGATCTATTACTGTAACTACAAAGATAAATTTGTGCACTCGCATCACACAACGAGCAAAATCCATCACAACTAGCCCTAAAACATTATACATGTTACAATAAAAAATAGTAAAAACACAAGAAATAAGAGCTCAAAGCAGATACTCAGAGAGTTCTAATAAGAAATGTCACCGACGCTTATAATTTACATACTTTCTGTAATTAAAAATATTCCTTCCTTACACTGCTCACCAAATTACGGTACTATTAACTGCGTGGACGCGGAGTTACGAAGTTCACAAGCGCCGTTAAGTTTGTTCACAACACGCTCACTGTACCAATAAAGCAAGTGTTACAAACGTATCATTAGAATTTACAATACAAGACCAGCACGATACGTTCAATACTAACACTATCATGTTTTAGGGCTGATTGTGACGTTGGATTTTGCGTGATGCGAGTGTACAAATTTATATTGTTATATAATAGTATATTTTGGACGTCGCAAGTCTCATATTAAATTAATTTTAATTAAAATGCCCTGTGTTTCCGCCCGGGATCTAATCTTGCGCGTATGAGGCGCAAGTGATAACCACTACATTACGGAAACTACGAAGAAGTTTGACCGATGCAAGTAAATGAAATGAATCGTTCATTTAATTTTGTTATTAATAGTTATAGTAAAAGATCAGTTTTTTATATTAATTTATAACGATCAGCTGATTTCATTGAACAGCTGATAGTCTGTAATAAGTTTTAGGTTATGTCGTGTTTTCGAACAAATTATCGTAATTAAAATAAAAAGAGAAGAGAAAACATGATACACAGTTTTCGTTTTTGGTTCTATAATAGACATTTTATATTTTAATAATGTTATTAGAGCAACGGTCAGCGTGCCATTTCAAGAGTAACAGTCGGAGTCTGCATCAAATAAGGACAGAAGTGAACGCTACATTTGCAGGCAACTAACTACAACAGTAAATTACATTTAAGATGCGATAACAGATTGTACAGGTGATAAGAAAAGTACTTACATTAATTAAAATAATTTATGTGGTAGAAAAACTATTTGTAATATTATGCAAGTCTTGTTAAAATGTCCGTTGTAATAACAATAAACCAAAATTAATATTATAAGTGAACAGAACTGAATAACATAATTATGAACGGACTCATAAATATATTCATGTTCATTCTACGTTAAAAATTTTTAATTATACAGATTTTAAAACTGATTAAGATGGGGCGTTAAAGTTTTAACATGTATCACATTTTATGGCTGGTTGTGATGTTGAATTTTGCGCGTTGCGTGCCAATGTCATAATGCATATAGTAGTATATTTAGCGCTTTGCATGCTATATTACATAAAAAAATGGAACTATGACTACATCTAAACATATGATTTCGTACAACAGCTGTTGCTTCAATATCATTTCAATTGAGGTTATGTTAAAAATTCAATTTTCTAAATAAAGTAGACAATAAAATTATTTTAAAAAGTATGTTTTAAATGAAAAACAAAGATTAAGAAAAAATGAAGGAGAAAGAGTACGACGATTAGAAAATAAATTAAAAGGAAAAAACGAAATTAACGGTGAAAATATTACAATTAATAAAAGAGTTATGACTGAAAAACAAAATCAACTAATTAATAACAAAAACGAGAAATCGAGAAAAACGTGATACATGATTTATATTTTTCGTTTGGTAACAGAATTTTTTTGTTAAGTATAAAATTGTTAAAGAAATAATTTTTGCAAGTCTTTTGAAACAGCTGGAATTGGGAATGTGAATAGATAAATGTACTTTTAAATAATTTAATTTAATGTAAGAATGTTAGTACAATATTTGTGATAATTTTGGTTTTTACTATTTTGGAATTTTCAAGTTATTTCTTTGCGCGAGCTGTTTACCCAGATCCAGATAATATCTCTACAGATAGGTCAGTAGCAATAAAATTGAAATTTAAATCACATACAAATCGTTTTGTAGAACTAACGTTGGCCTTGAGATTTAGTTTACGATCGGAGCGAGCTGGGCCGTTTTAATGAATGTAAGTGAAAGGTTTCAGTGACCTGAACACCGCCATCGTTACTTACGCTTACTTACTAGTAACAAAACAGCCTTACTTTAGAAGGTTACTAGTATATCACAGCCGGATGGTAAATTACGGAATAAGTAATATTTAAATATCGGTCGGCTGACGTGACAGAAGCGAATTTCCAAAAATTAACAATATCACCATCACATGTAGATTTTAACCTTATTGAAACGGTAAAATCCGATTTTCAGAAAAGTGTAAGATTCAAAGTTTATAATTGTTTTTACATTTGGAATTGCCGCCATTTTGAAATAGTCGGATTTTTTGGTCGTCCAAATGAACGGTAACAACCGTAGCTCTCTGAAGTACGGAACCGATCGGTCTGCAGCGACTCTGAACCGATCACCTCAAGGTTGTGGGATCGAGATGCAATTACTACTGTTGCTTCAAATTTACCGGTAACGCTGATCCCTCTCCTAGTTATTCTAACGCATATAATACATAGACGTTAAGAAAACACACACACACACACACACACACACACACACACGTATATATATATATATTCATTTCTGAAACTGAATATAAATGCCTGCAGGAACCAGACGAGATGGGCCAGAGCAATAAGGTTACACTCCTCTGGGTCACGGTACTCCTCTGGGTAGATGGAAATGAGAACAAAACAGATGAACAGAAGGAAATAAGTAAAGGGGCATCGACCCAACTAATACTAATAGTACTTGAACCGTTTATAGATCTGAAGATAGTTACTTCAAGATGAAACTTAAAATGAAGAAGCCAGGAGGTCTAAACTCCTGAAATAAAGAGGGTATAAGATACGCAGCATTCAAAAATGCTGCCTGGAGATTTTGAAAATAATAGAGTAAAGACCTCTATCGGCGTTAGTAAAAATAAACTAAGATTACTGATGGGTTTACATTGTTGTATGGCACCCTCATGGGACATCTTAAGCTTGGAAGAAAGTTCGGAGCTGCATGTACTCTGCGTAAGAGGAAATCACTCACCACCTGCTGGCAGGAGCGCTAGAATTCTGGGAAGTCACCAATTAGAAGTGGAGGAGTTACACACTTTGGTTTCACTTAAAATACTGACTTTATGACTGAGCTTTTCAGGAATACAGAAAGGGATCACAATAGCTCTAGCATTTGATATGTATACATTCATTCATTGTTTCACTATGACAATTAATATTAATCGATACTTTTTTTTAATTTTTGATTTGAAATTTATCGAATTAAAGTTTGAAAACCTTTGATTTCCTAAGATTTACTAAATTGCAAAAGTCGTCTAAACAACGCAAACGAGATAAGCTAGTTGTACAGTGTTTAGTAATATGCCTAACCTTTGGGGTTTAACTGACCACAGGGCGTCAACTATGCAACGGAGCACTTTATTCTGAAAGGTACGTGTTATTGATGTTCATCTTCTTTGAAGAACAACCCCAGAATGTAATTTCATAAGTCCAGGTAAGGTTTAGTGTCTGCTATTTATTATGGACCGGCAACTGGGCATTCTCCCTTAAAATCCAGTGCATTTTTTCTAAATTTTACGTCTAATTTTCGTTTCTTCCTTTTTTACATGTCTCTTCCATTTACATCCGGAATCAAGAGCCGTTCCTAAGAATGTAAAATTAAGAATGCATTTATTATTACTGGTAGTTTTGTCTAATCTTCGAACTGGTAAAACAAACATGTTTGATTTTTTTGCGTTTAACCGAATACGAGGCTTTTTGAAGTTGCTTTGTAACTTCCTCAATTTCTGTGTCATCTGCAAAAGATAGGTACCATACAAATAATAAATTCAAAACTGGTCCCACTACGCTTCCTTGTAGAACACCAGCTTTTATTGCACTCACCCAATACTCTTTTTGCTGTTTATTAATATGCCTAGCCTGTGGGGTTCGAGGACTATCGTGAAGGATTACCAACAAACCTAACCAAACCTAAGCCCACAAGACAGGACAGATAAGGCAGTCCCGAGCCGTGTATCTTACCTGCAGCCCATAAATAATACATCAAATCATACTTGTTGCTCTTGTTTGGTTCGCTGAACTCTATATAAGGTATTTAACTTTGATCGAGATACGTTTAAGGTAAATAGTTTGTCTTGCAATGAAGAACACGTGCAAAGAGGTTTTAACTTTGTTGGACGGAAGATTAAAAAATACCTTCTTCAACGCACTGCAATTTTTTTAATTTTACTTTGAACGAACTGGCTTGAATTGCATGAACACTTTGATGGATACTGCGTTCAGGTATTTTTAATCATAAAATTAAGTTTTCTTTGGATGTTGTCTGTACGTCTGTACTTTTTCTTTTCCCATGTATAATTGAAAAATGGGGCAGCTCGGCCCAACTGGAGCTTCTGAAGAATCTGAAAACCGAGAGAAGCAAGCTCTAAGACCCACGAAAAACTTAACTAAACTTGACGTCAAGAGACTGGCAAGTACATATAAAGCTTAAAGGCTGAAATGCTAACACCCGCTTCTATTACTATAAAAAAAGTATTGGGGGAAAGTGGTTGGTAGATATGAAGACAAAAAATTGAAGTAATGAGTGATCGTTGTTGGTTTGTGTTGATCTAATTTTATTATTTCTAAATTGAATAACAACTGAAATGAATTGAACATGAACATTGAATAACAATTCATATCATATCATAGACAACTGATATGAAATAAAATAGACACTTATATACATCTTACACAAATATAAAATATTCATCTTGTACAACATATCCGACTGTTATCACACTAATAATTGTGACGGCTGGCCTGGGCATGTAGTATAACGGCATCTGTTAATAATTTAAATAATTTTTAATGAACTTATTTATACACAATTTGCAAGATTTTTGTAAACTGTAAAAGCTCTAAACATCTGTGTGCTTTTCAAATATAATTGCTTTAATTATCATTTAAATATTCATAATTGAATTTATTTACATAGACTATATAATTTAAAAAAATTAATATTAAATGTAAAAAAAGGTAATGTCAGTAGCGGGTTTTGAACTCATGCCCGTTAGTTTAATAAGCATAACTCATAGGGCTGAGCCACGAATGCATTAGAAACTATCAAGAATACTAATAGTATGTAAACGAAAAGCTTTATTTACATGTTATTTGTGTCATCGCGAATTTTGGGTTTTTCCTTTAAACAAAAAAGTGCAAGGATCTCCTAAAAACTTTTTCATAGTAAAAATACTCTAGATCGAATGAGCTGTAATAATTTTGATTTTTTTTAATTCGTAAATAAATTGCTTTAAAAAATTTCATTTTTGAAGAAAGGCTTTTAATGTTACCTTTGGCGAGGGAAGTGAATAGAAAAAAAGTCTATCGAACGGAAGAATGTAACGGAAATATTGATCGAACGAGCAAACGAATTTCGTCTCTCTATTTCTGTCTCTTTTTCTTTCTTCTTTTCAATAACAGTACAAGCATTTTATAAGAAAACGTTGTGTTGCTTTGGTTTTGGTATTTTTTATTAGTTTAAGAACACGTGCATCTTGTAACCGTTTATAATAAATTCAGAATTAATATAAACGTTTATAATAATTGTTGTTATAATTGCTAGTTTTTACAACATAACCTGAAACTTATTAGAGCTTATCAGCTGTTCAACGAAATCAGCTGATCGTTAAAAATTAATATAAAACAACTGATCTTTTACTATAACTACTATAAACATTTTTTAGGCTAGGTTCACCTATTCACGTACCTTCACTAATTATATATTCAGTAAACAAATCAACAAATGCTTCGCTTCTGTCGGTAACTTCCTGCGTTCCATACGTGTCATTTTATTTCGCAACTTTCGTCTACATTCGTTTGTTAACATCTTTACTTTAAACTAGTTAGACTACTAAAGACTGGAGATCAAAAAAACAAACGATAAAATCTTACTTTATTATCTATATTCGAAAGTGCTGCAAGTCCGAGTTTCAGCGAATCGCTTGCCAACTTCTCTTTAAATTTTAAATTTAGAGATTTTAGGGATTTTAGAGATTTAGAGAATGCGCTAGCTTACGTTACAAACTTACATAAATAATAAAAGTTGTAGAAACAGCTGGCAGAACAGAAATTAACGCTATTTTCCGGATTTTCCGGATTTTTGGGGGGGAAGTAACATGAGAAAGTCCGTGTGATATTTCCGTACCATTTATTAAGCTTATTCGAAAATATATTTTAAAACATTCAAAATCCAACACTTTAGCTTAAAAATATCGCTTTACATTTGTCGTGGATAGCACTTCAATTGCTGCAATGGTTTTAACAACTACATGAAGTGGTTTAACAAGTTTTAACCTATAAAGTAAAGTATAATATTAATTTGTGAAAGTAGATTTAAAATGACACCAAATGTAACGCGAGCTCGCCCAAGGAGGGAGCCTTACATTGACGTATCCTATGTCCGAACGGTAAGACACGCAAGTGACGTCATCTGACGCTACCTTACTTTTTGCGTTTTGTTATACAACAAGTGTAAAGTTTGAGAACCCAAACAGTATCAAGTAAAGTCTTTCGTATATTATCACTCTGAGCATTCCGATTGGTTTTGTACCAAAAATAAGGACGCTATTGAAACTACATATATGGGGTACTTACAGGTTCGTCAGAACACCAAAAATCTCACGCCTCATATGATTCCATTTTAAGGTTTTATAATTAAAAAAAACCGACTTAAAACAGATAAAAAATCTATAAACAAAATTTCATGAGCAGTATAAAATGTCCCCAAGAGAGAGCAGGACAATGCAGGCATATGTGACAGAAATAATTTTGTACCAAAACAGCTTATTACTAAAAATAACATTATTGAAAGTAATATTTAAATCATTATCAAAAACATGAAAAACATAGACCCTATTTAACGAATCAATTTTGACATTAGAGTCGGTTCGGCAATCTAGGTCAGTTCTATTAGTAGTCATGAAATGAATTTAAGTCTACCAGTTAGCTGGCTGTTTTTAGTCCATTCGTAGGTCAGTGTTATAAAATCACGGGATGGAAGTTTAAAACCATCCCATCGTTAATATGTGTTAATTAGTGTTTTCATGAAATATTTATTTCTTTATATATATATATATATATATATATATATATATATATATATATATATATATATATATAATTTCAACAATACCCGACTCATTTACTACACAATTGTTTAATGAGTTTTAATTGTTGTGTGTGTTAAGTATATTTTATACATTGCATATAAATACGAGTTAAGTTAATTAATGAATATTTATATTATTAAAGAACGCCATTGTCCTACATGCCAGTCCAGTCATCACAGTTATTATAGCATAAACAGTCGGATGTTTTAAAAGATTTTTTTAATATTTGTATACGACGTAAATAAGTGCCATTTTCCTTCATTCTCCCGACACATACATATTGTGTAAACTACAAATTAATATTATCGAAATCTTCAGTCACTAATTGGCAAAGAAGTCGTTGACGTTTGATATGGCTTACGTCTATTTTAAGCGTGAGTATATTAAGAAAGCGTATAACTAACTCCATCAAGTAGACAGGCGAACAGGTTGTCAGCTATAAACAACAATTAGCAGCTCGTTTACTTGATAATGGCTCTGTTGAAGAGAAACCACCAACGAACAACGATCACTTACAATTACAAAAGAAATAAAGCGCCAGAAAGTCTTTTTATTGTTTACTTTCTATTTAACGACGACCAAAGTTGTAGAGCCATTACTGTACAGGATGGTTCGAAACTTACGTACCCTGAACTAAAAACATGAACGTTGGTTGAACATTGCAAGTAAATTCGAACAAAATGAGACGGTCGCAACTCGCAGTTTTTTTTTTTTTTTTGACGCGATGGAATCGCATTTTCAAAAAATAGTAAACTGATTTCGACATCTCCCCCTTTTTTTGGTGAAACATTTTTCAAAAATTACCAGAAATTTCGATTTTTTCAAAATCGGCACTAATGATTTTAATTAAATTTTGATCGAATTTCCACTGAAAAAGTGAGTTTTTGGAGCATCCATCACGGTAAGATCCAGACCCGGGACCTTGAAATGAGCACGAATCCTCACCTCTAGACCACTTTGTGTGTGTGTGTTTAGCCCGCTCGCATTTGCAATTTTCGTCCGATTTCATTCAAACTTGGCTTAAAAATTGAAAATGGTAATATGGCCTAGCTTGGGCTAGTTAGTTAATCAGCAAAATTTGTTTCACAGTTTCAAAATGGCGACCATTTTATATAATTAAAAATTCATATTTTTTAAGTCTTAGTTTTATATTAAAGCTGAACTGAAAATCACACATTACAAAGAAAAGAAAAGAGCTGATATTAAGTTCAAGAGTATGTATTGGCTATTTAGAACTTAATAATGCAGGATATAAATTACTTTTATACAGTCAAGTTCTTAAGCTATGGACTGCAAATTTGGGGATGTGCCAAGAGAAGAGCATATAAAGAAAATTCAAATTATTCAAAACAAAATTCTTCTGGTATCAGTAAGCACGCCTTAGTACATACACAATTAAAATATTCACAGAGGCCTTAAAGTGAACTCGATTGTTGATGAAATCAAGGCAGCAGCAACGAAGCATAAAACGACTGCAAACCCATACTAAAGCTAGTGTTCGGCAGATGCTGGCACATTGGAATTGGTGCAGTGATAGCTTATCAAGCTATCAATTGCGGCTGTAGCTGACAATTAGAGCCATTCAGTGGAATGAACATCTGACACAGTGAATCTATTTTAGATTACAACTAGTAGATAAGTTTGTACTTAGTTTTAGTCCGCAATAAAAATTTTAAAATACAAAATAAACATTGTAGTTTACTAATACAATTTACTCGGAATGTTAATTAACACGGAAATACTTTGTAATATTCATCTTGTAGTAAACTTGTACAAATAAGTCGTGCTGCTAAACCTGAAATTTTATTTAGTTGTCTTGAGGAATGAGGAAAACCAGGTGAACAAAGTTGAACATTTCTCAAAGATTTTGTCAGTAAAACAATCACTTTGCTCAGAACTGCAGATAAAGGTACATTCCATAACTCACAACATCCCCCTCATTGTCACACATACAAACTATTTTGTGTGTAGGTTGAGGAAGAGTTAGTGTAGTTTTAGGGAACCGCGGCCACCAAGGAGGTGACTCAGCTTCGATTTGATCAGCCTATAAAAGCGGTCAACCGATGGCAATAAATTAATTGTACGTCCAATAGGTAAGGCGGAAAGGTCAGAGCAGATAATCTGGACATAATTTAGTGCCAAGCCTGAAACTGCTAATTATACACTTCTCTATACAGGCTGGGAGTATACTTTGTCGTGGGCTAACTTATTGGCTGCACTGTGTCAATAGCAACACACAGCTGTCTCGTACGCGTGATGGAAGCGAATTTATCAAAAATAATAAGATCAATGTAGTTTTGTTTACTTTTTCTTCGTCAAAATTTCGCTT
The DNA here is from genome assembly GCA_022606455.1 of Callitettix versicolor. Classification (NCBI taxonomy): domain Eukaryota; kingdom Metazoa; phylum Arthropoda; class Insecta; order Hemiptera; family Cercopidae; genus Callitettix; species Callitettix versicolor. The sequence goes on from CM040186.1 coordinate 54,013,584, forward strand.
CCCCACCATAATCAGCTTTAAAATCAACATAAATAAGCATTTTCAGGTATCAGTGGCAACACTCATCACGATGATTGTTTTCAAGTTTCAGAATTACCGCCATTTTTGTTAGGCTGAACCTTCCGCATTATACCTTTCATGGGATGAACAACTCAATCTATATTCTCATTTAAAATTTCTTCTCACACCTCGCGGTCTGTCTCCCATAGCCTGTGAATGCTTTGAAAATTAGCTTTATAAGTCCAATGTTGATCTCTTGGAGTTTAAATTTTATAATTAATTCATTGTAAAACACGTTACATGTAAGGAACTCTATTTATGAGTAATAATGTATGTTTGTATGTTACTTAACCCTCTGGCTGCTACACAACTATCTATTATTGTTGTAATTTACTAGAGAGAAGTGCAGCACAACGCTCTGTACTTCAGTCAGTAATAGTTCAAAATAAATCCAATAGATTGCGTCTAAATCTACATTTTTTAAATTAACTATCATTTTAGTTTGCTTTTCTGCCACTTTCGTATTTTCCCGAGTTACAGAAATGAAATTATATAGTTGCCTAGTTACATAAATGCTGTATCATAAACTTGCCTTCAAGTTTTTTTATTAGTTAGTCAGAATGGTGTTAGTCAACCGTGATGTTTTTGTGTTTCACGTTGATGATGACATAATTTAGTTAAAGATTATGACATATGAAAACGTTTACCAGATAATATAAATATACCTGTCAAATTAGGATATTTATAAAATGAAGTGGTTTAATTTATTTCTTCAATCAGAAATTAAAAACTTAATCTGTTTAAATTAAAATTTGATTTAAACAAAAAACATCACTACACCAATAAATCCTACATAATATACACATAAGAGTGATTTTAAAGTGGTAAGTAGTAAATATATTTTCGGCTAAAATGGCCTAGCAGTTGTAGGTAGAGCATTTTTATTTTTTTTCATAACGTCCATACTTTATGCATAAGACTAATGCGGACGAGGGATCGGTCTTAACGGTAAGGGAAAAGCAACGGGGGGGGGCTCGAACTAAAAACTTTTAGGTGCACAGTTGAGACATTGTAGACTGACCGATGTTTTAGCCACTTCAACCACCGAGCCCCGCCAAAGGTTCAAACAAATCTACAGTTTTTTCCGTGATCGATAAAATTCTACAAAACTTTGCAAACAAGAGGAATCTACATGAGATTTCGTAAAACAAAGATAATTTTTTTATGAAAATTTGCTTACAATTTAAAATTTTACGTTCATAACGTTAGAAAAGTAAGTAACTGTTTTCATAATATTTAAAAAAAACCACCCCATCCCCATTTTCCCACCCCCCTTAAAACAAACAGACTTTTAGTACTTACTGAATTGGCAGATTTAGACTTTTAGTACTTACTTACACACTTGGCTTTTAAAACTACAGCGAAATTCGCGGCTACTTTAGGATTAACCGACCAAAGCGACAATTAAGTATAAGAATGAGTTGCCTGTATTATTCTTTCATTAAATTGTTTTAATGTTTACCGAGTAGTAATAACATGCAACACTCGGATGTAAGCCTGGTAACATAAACATTAATTGAAGGCGCAAAACGATTTACTTGAAATTCGATCTATCTTGAATGGTTGCGCCACCTATAAAACATAATATGAACTAAGTTGATGATTCTTTACTCACTATATGCAGTACTTTGTTTATTTACTTATGTAAAGAATAATATTTTTATTATAATAAAAAAAACACCAGCTGAAGTTATAGAAACAATACGAATTTCCAAAAGTATTTTTTACCCTCTTTTCGAAACTCTGATTTTACAGTCATAAAAGACACTAAAATCTGTATAGTATTTTAAAATTCAAAGTAAACTGAAGATACGAAAATGAACCCTAACCGCTGTCACATTAAATTTCTTGCTTTCAAAGGGTTTTGAAAATTCAAATTTCATATTTATGCTGTTTTTACCGCTTATTACGGTAGTAAAATCTGATTTTCAAATTTATTTAACACGAAAATGTTGTGAATTTTAAATATGAATAATTACAGCCATTTTTAAACTGTTAAACGAATTATACTGGCTAATAAACGTGTCCAAGGTATTACAAAAATTGATTCTTTCTGCCAAGTCCGAATCAAATTAGACTATTTTTGCTAACGTGATGTCTCATTCACTCACCACACACATACACACACACACACACACACACACACACACACACACACACACACACACACACACACACACACACACACACACATACACGCGCGCGCGCATGCACTTTGTCTACCGAGCCTCGATATATCTTCCATTTATGACGTTATGTGGACGTTAATGAATACTTTTATTCGTGAAATTAACTTTTATTGATTTGATTTGATTGTTTTATTCGCCATTTTTTGGTCCATCTGTTTATTAGACTTATTGTTTCTTGCAATTTCCCAATTGACTTAACAACTGTATGCCATATATATATATATATATATATATATATATATATATATATATATATATATATATATATATATATATATATATATATATATATATATATATATATATATATATATATATATATATTAAGGTTTGTTCTAGTGCCGATGTCTGGGACAAATTCCATAAGGTCCAGATCTGAGCGTTACACTAAAGGCTATTACTCCAACAGATAATTTGCCATGGAATTCGTTGATAATTATTTTTCATGTTGGGTTATTGAGTACAAGTACCAACTGTTATGATGGAGTTTCTTAGGTGAAAGAGCTGGAAGAGACAGGGAGTGTATATTAAGTGTTTAATTTAAGGCCAAATCCAATTTGTCTATATTTATCGAAATTAAGTGGTACGGACATGTAAACAGGATGAAGAATAACGGGGTTCTAAAAAATTACACCCGATTCTGAATTTTCTTATGTTACAAAATAAATTAAAATTGATTCTGAATTTTCTCCAGTTATAAAATAAATAACAATTGATTCTGAATTTTCTCCCGTTACAAATAAATTACAATTGATTCGGAATTTTCTCCCGTTAAATATAAATTACAGTTACTGTTACTATACAACAATTATTCACAATTACTAAAATTGTTACTCGATTACAGTCAATTGTAATTACCGTTACACGTTAAAGTTTGTTATTTGATTACTGTAAGTCTGCAGTTACAAATACCGTTACACTGTAAAAGATTCTGCTACGTGACTAGAAATACACATCACTACAACGGGTAACGTATGTTAACGATTATAAAACAACAATGCACTGGGAATAGTGTTACTATTGTTTCCGTAGTGAGACAATACAGTAACTGTTAATCGGTTACTGTTCCCTTCTTCGCAACGGTTAGTCACTGACCTTGGGTATCAATCACTGTTATTAGTACGTAGTAATTACATAAAAACCCACTGACCTTGAAAAGATCATTACATAACAATAAAACACTTCAAACGTCAAAATGGACAGTGAAAAAAACGAATAACACAAAAATACGTATGTCACTCTGAAACATATTTGTCGGTCGTGTTGCATGATGGAAGCGAATTTTTAAAATGTAATAAGAATTAATAATCGTATCAACAAACAATCTGATACAATAACTTTAAAAATAAAAATAAATTAATTAAAAACCAACTGCTGTAAATTTGTAACGTTTTTAAACTCTGATTTCAATATTTGCATAACACACGGGCGCGCACACACACACACACACACACACACACACACACACACACACACACACACACACACACACACACACACATCAATATGTTTTCAGTTAGCGTTTAATACATTCAGCGGATGCACTGCCTGACTTTAAGCCCATTATCGCTCATTTCTAGGTCATCACTTTTAGCAAGCAAGCAAACGTTTTGATTTATTGCAAAACAATAATTACAAGCTTTCGGACGAAATAACTTATTTTGACTTGCAAATTGTAACAGTTTGGGCGTTGCTGCAGCACGGTAAGGTTAGGTTGCCGGTGAAGGAGAGGAACCAGTTGAGTTACTCCTGCCAACCGGTCCTTAGACTCTACAATATCGTATGTCCGTAAGGTGGTTGGTTAATAATTTAATTAAAATCGATAAAGATATTTTGCGAAATATTTTTTACCCTCCAGCAATACACATTAGCACAATGTATTGCTAATGTGTGAGAATCGGTTTTGAGGATACACGTGGATTTATTTGTTTTGAGGTTTTCTAATTCCAAAAATAAAGTCGTCATCACTTGAGTTGTCCACCTGACTCTGTTCACATAGCTGTATAGTAAACTAATTGACCAACTTCGATTAAATGTAAGTATAGTCTATGCAAGATTTGTTTTTCGTTTTAAGGCGAAAAGCACATTGAGGCTATTATCGCCTGAACAGATTAGTACAAATAATTGTGAAAATAAAGTGAACATTACTTGCACACTTAGTAATGTTTCTAAAAAGAAAGAAGTTTATAAACAACATAACGAGTCCGAAAAGAGGAACGCTTAAAACTAGATAACAGTTTTAATATATCTAAATTTAAATATTTAAATTTAAAACAAAACAAAATAAAGGAGGGCTGTAAAGTGGTCCTGCACACAGAAAAATAAATAAATAAAATAACAACTATAAATATTTTCATAAAACTAGTTAACAATAATATATAATTAAATAAAATATATACAATTTATTGTAAGCCTGTATATTGGGCTTACAATAAAAAAGGAGAAAAAAAATAAATAACAAACAAATAAAATTAAATAATTTAATTTTAATAAATAATTTTAATAATAATAATATAATTTAAATAAAATAATAATAAATAATGTAAGGGCCTCTGCCTTGGATTACAAGGTGAAACTTGGTCAACGATCCTGACAGCGGAAGAGGATCTCGGATTCCCAACGTTGGATGGAGCGGAAGAGCCTGGTGGTTTCACCACCAACACACAATTCCAAATCCAAAGGCGTTTGATCCCAGATTGGGCGGCCTTTGGTCAGCGTCTGTTCTGCAGGTTATGGGCGACTGAGAATAACCTCCACGGCTCACAACCTTGGTTGTAAATTCGTGGCTCTAGAAGTCACCCCCAAGAAAAATACAAGATATTCTCAACAGTCCTACTACATAGAGCAGAACCTCAATTTGGCAAGACCATCAACTTGGAGAATATCAGGCGGGTTTCCGGAAAAGGAGATCCTGTCCGGAACAAATCCTTAACCTCAAACACATCATGAACTACCAAAAGTCAAGGGCTAAATCGTATGTTATCACTTTTATTGACTTTAAAAAAGCATACGACTCTATAGATAGGGAATCCTTATTCTCGGTTCTGAAGGAACTAGACCTTGATAACAAAACCACAAATCTTATCAGGGAAACATTAACTAATACATTCTCCAAAGTTCAATTCATGGGAGAACTTTCCACCCCTTTTGAGATTAAAACAGGAGTCTGACAAGGAGATGGACTCTCTCCATTGTTGTTTAATTGTGCGCTAAAAAGTAGTTAGAGAGTGGAACGTGAATACGCATAGTGGAATCAGACTAGGAACTAAGAACAAAGGCATTAAGGTAAATTGTTTGGCTTTTGCGGATGACATGGCCTTACTAGATGAGACATTGGAAGAAGCTAAGGAACAGACTATTGAACTCCAGAAGCAAGAGTTAAAAATGGGTCTCAAAGTTTCATTTGAAAAGACTAAAATATTGACAAACATACAAAAACCACCAAAAAAGCTTCAAGTGGGAAAACAATACATTGAGATAGTCAAAGAATTCAAATATCATGGGGAATGGATATTTGGGCGTTGGAACGCCCTAGAGAAAAAAGCTATGGAATCTAGGAGAAATAAAGTTGAATTAGCCTTACAACTTACCAAAGATACATACAACAAGAAGTCCCTCTCCTGGAATACAAAGATAAGGCATTATCATACGGTAAGTAAACCAGAAGCCTTATATGCAGCTGAAACATTATCTCTCACAACCCAGGGCCCTCTTGAAAGGCTGGAGATCAAAGAAAAAAAGATATTACAAAAAATCTTAGGCCCCAAATTCCGTAACAACCAATTACTCCACATCAGTAATGAAACTCTTTACAAAAAAACTGAAACACTATCAGACACAATAAGAAAAAGGAGAATTGATTTTTATGGGCACATCCTCCGAATGGACAAAAATAGATTAACCAAAAAAATACTTGACTACTTTCGCAATAGAGGAGCCAAACCACTTTGGTTTAGAGAAAAGGAGAAGGACATAACATAACTACAAATCACTGACACTGTGCTCATGGACAGAACAGCCAAAACAATAACCAAGGACAAGAAACAACGGTTCCAAGGCAAAGTCAAACCCAAGCAAACAATCCAAATCTCTGACGAAGAAAGAAAAGCAAGATCACAACGAATGAAGCAATACTGGGCTACGAGGAACATTAAAAAGTGATTGATTTAGTGTACCCCAAAGTTGGATGAAACAAATAAAGAGAGAAAATTAAATAACAAGGAAAATAAAGCAAACAATAATAAATTAAAATAAATAAATATTCAAATATGTACAACTTTTTACAGGGCTATAAAGATGTTCTACAAAATTATTTGAATTAAATTTTATCAAACAAATTCAGACGATGAAGATATCTAAGATTTCGGTCAATGGCCGAGACACTATTTCCCATAGTGTGAAGACATCGCCCTCAAACAATTTCCCACACCACATATACGTCGCGTATTTTTGGAACTACCACAGTCTAGCAATATATGTCTTACTGTGATGGTTACTCTAGAAAATCCACATTGAGGCGGGTTCCCACTTTCCATCCATGCGTTAACATGGAGTGACCAATGCGAAGGCGGGTAACCAGAATCTCTTCTCTACGATTTGCACGTACTGAAGACCCCCAAGGACGAACAGTATTTTTTATTACCTTCAATTTGTTACTGCTTGTAGCTGCATATTTACTTTCCCACTGTAGAAGAATTAAATGTTTTAAATGAAATGCGCTACGTTTATACGAAATGAGCCATCATAGTACGACCCAGATCTGAGACTTTGAAATGAACGCCGATTCTGACCTCTAAAACACTTTTTGAGGGGTCATTAAAATGTGTGTGTGTGTGTGTGTGTGTGTGTGTGTGTGTGTGTGTGTGTGTGTGTGTGTGTGTGTGTGTGTGTGCTTTAACACGCTCTCGTTTGATATTTCTGTCCGATTTGATACAAAAATCGATTTTAGTAATATCTTTGGGCAAGTCTGTTAACCAGCGAAATTCGATTCAAAATTGAGTCAATTTCAAATGTTTAAAAATTCATATCGTTTTCGCTTTAAATATTTTTGGAGTCCTGAATCCGCGTTAATAAATGGATAAATAAGCATTTAAAATCCGTTTAATTAAGAATTTTTATTTGATGGCGGTTAGGGTTCATTTTCGTTTTTTAAATTCAATTTAAAAACTATAAAGCTCTTAATACACGCATATTTTAATAATTTTTATGAAATAAGAGTTTTAAAAAGAGGGAAAGATAAATATTTGAATGTTCGCTTCAATCACGTCAACGGGACAGGTGCGAGCTGATTATTTTATTTAAAAAAAAAACACTTCAGTCACAAATAAAGGCGATCTTGTTTAAGAATTTTTACGAGATCAGGTGTTAAAAAATGTCTAGAATGTGCTCCGTGTGACCTTGTTTTTGAGGCGTTCCTAAAGATTATACAAAACGTGTTTGATTATTGTTTTCCCATGCATTAATTTTTTATTGCTTTACTAATTTCGTTTGTCTTGTGTAATATTTTTTAATGATGTCCCTTTTTATAATACGTTTGATTATCCTCCAGCTGTTTGTCTTTTGTTTGTTTCAAGATTTACTATTGTTTAGTTTGTTTACTACCTTACTATCTACACACTGATCGTCTTTTTTCCGACATTTTTATCTTATCAAATAAGTTGCCAATTGATAATTGACCATTGTTTTAGCCTCTTACTATAATATAGGCCACCCACTATTTGTCTCAATTTGATAATCTTTTACTTATTTGCTTACAGATACATTCTGTTTAACAATTTGTAATTGTTAAGCCTTTTTACAACATTATTGACTATTTACTGATTGCCTTTACATAATATGTTTGTTAACATTTAGTTGTTTGTCTATAAGAAAGATTTTGTTGCTTGATTATTGACTATTATTTACCCTTTCTTATTACATTGACAATGAATGTTTGTCTCTTCTTAATATGTTTGTCTCTCATAATATGTTAGCTTTTTCACTATATAAAATATGCTGTTTGATCATTGACTATTGTTGACTATATTGCTTCATTATTGTATTGTAAGGCTTAGAAAATGCTTTTAGTACCTTTCCGTAATACACCAGCGAAAAAATGCAAGAAATAAAAAAACAATATTCAAGCGGGTTTTAAGCAAAGGCAAGTCAGAAAATAAATTTACATTTTCAAGACGCGAAACAGACTAAAAAGAAACAAAATAATTTTGATTTATTTATCCAAACACTCTTGTTATAAACAGACCTCGCCCGACAAGCCGTCACAACATAACCTCCGCCTGACCTCTGCCGGTCAATTTGTATTCTTAACTGACTTCAGTTGTGCGTGTAATTAATTGCTGTTAACATGCACGTCAATGGGCGCTGTATTGTAGTGTTGTATTTTCATTTCTGTCCAGTTTTAGTTTTAACAAACTCGTTTGTCAAGTGGGCGAGTGATTGATACGCTCTGATTAGCGAAGTGGCTCCTCGGGGCGTTATCTTTGCTGTAGGAAGACTACTTTTGGCGAATTTTACGAGGAAATAGCGCACCCATAAATTTTGATCGGTTACTTAATGGCAAAATACGAGTTAAAATTAATCATCACCGAAAAAACCTGTTCATTATAAGACTTTTTTGGAAAAAGAAGGGTTATAAATCTGGAAGTTTTAAAAATGGCCAACAGTGAGCAAAATGCATACATGATTCATCGAAATCTATTAATTTGTTCAGTCATCCTTGGGCATATACACACAGAAATGTCCTAAGACGCAAAATTACAAACTATAGGCAATATATATATCTATATATATATATATATATATATATATATATACATTCTTTCTTAATATATAATAGAAGAAATCCTGACTGACTGACTGATTCATAATCAACGCAGAACCAGAACTATTTTAGCTAGCGACTTGAAATTTTCAGGGTACGTCTATGTTACCATGTAGGCGTGCACTAAGAAAGGATTTTGCAAAAAATTGATTTTAACACTATTAAACTACTTACCCAATCCAAATTTAATAAACAACGTACAGTCAATACTAGTATAGCTAGAGATTTGAAATTTTCAGGGTACCTTCTTACAACAACGTCATGATACACTAAGAAAGTATTTTGCAAAAATTTGATTCTGATGCCATTAAACTACTTACCCAGTCCAAATTTATTAATCAACGTACAGCCAATACTATTATAGCTAGATACTTGAAATTGTCAGTGTACCTTCTGTCAACAATGTCAAAGAACAATAAGAAAGGATTTTTGCAAAAATTTGATTTTAACGCCATTAAACTACTTACCCAATCCAAATTTAATAATCAACGTACAGCCAATACTATTATAGCTATAGAGTTGAAATTTTCAAGGTACCTTCTTACAACAATTTCAATGTGCACTAAGATAGGATTATGCAAATATTTGATTTTGACGCCATTAAACTACTTACCCAGTCAAACTTTAACAATCAACGTATACCCGAAACTATAATAGCTAAAGATTTGAAATTTTAAGGGTTATCACCACATGTAGGGGTGAACTGAAAAACGATTTTCCAATATTCAACCCTTAAAATAGGTAAAAATGAGGTAAAACAATTTATATTGAAAAAAATATGTTTTCGTCTGACCTTTTTAAAACGTAACATAGTCACTCTTAGATATAGGTAATGAAATATATTTTTCACCATTTCCTAAAACTCATCCCTTAAGAGATTGAAGGGTAGAAAATGTAAAAAAGGGGTATACAATTTTTCATTGAAAAAATATTTGTTTTGGTTCGTATATTCTAGAATTATGCTATGAAACACAAATAATGGAATACATATTTCAACATTTTTCCGAATTCATTTCCTAAAAGTTATAAATGTACAAAAGAGGTATAATTGGAGAAAAAGAATGTTTTATCGGAATGGTATAATTGGAGAAAAGAATATTGGAAAAAATATTTTTATCGGATTTCTTAAAAGTAAACAAAATATTCTAAAACAGAAATTATAATACACGTAATTCAGCATTCCCCCCGAATTCATCCCCTAAAAGGACAAAAATATAAAAGAGGTATAAATGTTTGTATTGGAGAAAAATATTTTTATCAGATTTTCTTAAATTCGAATGGAACACTTTTGAATAAAAACAACATATTCACGTTATAATATTTTTTCATATTCACTGTAAAATAATCACGAGTTTAGATAATCATGCTTTTATTTATATATTTTTTTATGTTTCTAAATTATTACAGTACTTAAACAGTTTAAATTTCGTGGGCGAAGCCACGACGGGTAATGCTAGTGCCTGTGTGTGTGTGTGTGTGTGTGTGTGTGTGTGTGTGTGTGTGTGTGTGTGTGTGTGTATATATATATATATATATATATATATATATATATATATATATATATATATATATATATATATATATATATATATATATATATATATATATATATATATGTATTCCCATTAAACTTTTCCCAAAAATTAGGAAGCTATAAAATAAGGAAAATTGATATTTTAAAAATCTTTCATAAACTTTTGCTGAAATATTTGTCATATTTTTTCAAGAGTATATTGACAAAAAATGGGCTTCAAAAAAATGAAGTTTTTGAAATATAAAAAAAGTCTTGAAAACCATTAAACGGTCACTTGAATTAGTCTCCAAATTTGTATGTGGGTTCTGCTCTCTCACTCTCTCCCCTCACTCCTCTCTCTCTCTCTCTCTCTCTCTCTCCCCCCCTCTTTCTGTCTGTGGGACTCGGTACTCGAAGTGGTAAAAGCACCGGTCAGTCTGCTGCCGTCTCTGGACTGTGCACCTTATGGTTCTTAGTTCTAGCCGCAATTACTCCCTTTGCTTTTCCCTTACCGTTGACGCTGACCATCATTAGTCTAACCGGCATAAAGTATGGGCGTTAAGAAAAAACTCTTTCTCTCTCTCTCTCTCACACACACACACACACACACACACACACACACACACACACACACACACACACACACACACACACACTCACACACTAGTAAAATTCCCCTTTTTCACATTGGAACTTGTGATCTTATAACATCTTTTGTGAACTTATTGTTATTCTTCTTACAAAAAGAAAATACAAATGTGTAAATCGGACCTGCACCCTGCCCACCGCCCGTTTATTTCACGTTTATTTTATAAATACTCGTAAATAATTAGCATTAATGTTGTATAATACCTCCCACTCTTACTGCGCTGTTATTGCCTTACACGTAACATGTAATCACTTCCCACGTGTAACGTGAGTCACAACTGTAACATATAAGTGGGAAATGGATTAGACTATTTCTGTGGTGTCAAGGTCGTTATAGTGCTTTCTTTTGTTTAACGGTATATACAGGAAAGTAATCTGTATACATTGCAACAGTAATGTTTTCATTTTACCCTCCTTTTAAAACTCTCTTTTCACCATAATAAACAGCGTCAAAATCTGCACTTTGGAATTTTAAACTTTCAAATTAAATCAGAAATAACAAAATGAACCCTGACCGCCGTCAAATTCAATATCTTAATTTCGACGGATTTTAATAATCTAAAATGCTAATTTATGAGCTTCTATCGCTGATTTTGATGGTTGAATCAGATTTTCAAAAATATTTAAGACAAAAATGTTTGAAATTTTAAAGATATGAAATGGCCGTCATTTTGAAACTGTGGAACAAATTTTCTGGTTAACGAAGTTGCTCAAGTTCTTACCAAAACCGATTTTTGTGCCAAGTTTCAATTAAATCGAACTAAAATTGCTAATGTGAACGTACTAAAACACACACGCGCGCGCGCACACACACACACACACACACACACACACACACACACACACACACACACACACTGACTCGAAGAAGCATATGATGCATATATGCATATATATATATATATATATATATATATATATATATATATATATATATATATATATATATGCTTGTTCGAGTCAGTTTGTGTGTGTGTGTGTGTGTGTGTGTGTGTGTGTGTGTGTGTGTGAGAGAGAGAGAGAGAGAGAGAGAGAGAGAGAGAGAGAAAGTGATTTAGATTCAAGATCGACACTCATTTCAAGGTCCAGGGTCTGGGTTTTACTATGAGTGCAGCTCTCACAAGATTTAATTCAAATTTGGACACATTTACAACTGAAGTCAATGTACCGAAATTGAAATTAACAGTTTTAGGATTAAATATAAATTAAGTAATACATAACGTTTCTCACGAAAATTGCTATTCCATAAACAATCTGGTCCTGAAACTTTTCTTGCCATCTTTTCAAACCCTGTGCACCCGATATTGTTCATATATGAACAATATACTAACTCGAAGAAGCGTAGCGAATGTTTTTACATGTACGCCAAACCGATTTTGAGAAATCACATCTACCTGTTATTCTCGATAGCTTTCCGTATGTATTAACGTGTCATTAAGGATTTTATACAGCAAAATTTTATAAAAATCGTTGCAGCCGTTTTTTTAAGAAAAAAAGATTTTGTTAATTTCTATTTGGGCTGTTAATGAAATTTGGATGTAAAAATGAATTTTTTATTGAAAAATTTTAAAAATTGTTCTAGATAATGTAAAACTACACGTATATTCGTTTAGTATCCAGCGAAGAGCGCAGACTTATAAACAGTTTTTTTCGTCTCATGAAACCTAAAAAATCTCAAAAACAAAATTTTGCAATATTGTAATATTACTCTGTTTCTATAGTAAAAAAAGCTTAACATATTTTTTGTCTCAACCATCCTAACTTTTGCTAGTAAAGTTTGCAAAGTCGCAACTCGCACTCAAGTAGGGTCGATCTCAAGGTCATGGTACAAGGACACGTGGATCCTGGAGACCATGAGACCACGCCCAAGTTTACTATATATATGTCGGTAAGATTATGGAACCGGTACATTCTGTATTGTCCAGCATTAGCTACACACACAGACCTACTCTGCATCATGTACAAGTTGGTGAGTGTTTGTTTATCTTTTGTGACGTCATAACTGCGCTAAAGTGTTTACAGTAATATTATTTGTGCAAAAGCTGCAGAATAATATTGTTTATTTTTAAAAAAATCATACTCGACGAATTTATATTATAAAAAATATGAAACTATTACAGATTATGACGATAGTTCCATCCGACCGTTTTGCTTTTTTTTTGTAAGAAGTATTTACGTTTTCAGATATTTAAATTATCGTAAGTCCACAAATTAATCTTATGAAGAAGGTTTTATTTGCTCAGATGATTACTGAAACATTAGTACAATAAGTTCACCACTGAATGCAGCACATACATATGTTTTATTCCCCAGCGTATAATATACGCCTAAGCAGATTTTCTGTGTGGAAAATCTTACATACCTTTAAACTAGCTACCGATCCGAGTTAGAGTTTATGTTATATAAAAACATTGTTTTTAAATTTTGAAGAACAAATAATAACATAATTAAAAGTAACCTTAAAATTAATGGTAACCTGACGAAAGACATAACTTTCTGGGAGAAAATATTTGATAAACAATATATTATGAAATGTTAATTTCTTCTGAAATGACAAAAATATACAACGTTTTAAGGAATTCTAGTTTTGAAATATTTATAACTAATTGTATAAAAAATATGTTTTCATTTTAGTTATAATAATTTAAGTATATTTATACATTTTCATTTATTTTATTTACGTACATAATAATGTAAAGCTTTTATAGATTGACTTTATAAGTTTAAATAAAATATGCCGTAACACTACCTAAGTAGAATAAAACCTAACCTTAAAATTAAGAGATGTTTTAAAGTAAATTTTAATTTGTTTGTAGTGGAGTAACACGTTTGGGCTGTGAGATTACACTACGAACACTTTTTCGTATTTAATTACTTCCCGTATTTGGTTCGATAATTACTGACAAGATAAAACAAACCTAACGACAGTCAGGGTTTGCTTTCCGTTTAGCTTTAAAACAGTACGTTTCTTTCGTTTCAAATTTGCTACAATTACTTATTTTATAAGTCTTCATAATTAACTAAACTTTTAACTAAATCTGATCAACCTGTTTTGAAAATTTGTTTTATTTTTCTCCAATTTTTCCAATAGCTTTGAACAGGATTTTTGAGCTATATTTGATCAAAATCGTTAGAGTCAATTTTAATAAAATCCTATTTTTGACCAAAATAGGCTTGAAACACGTTTTTAATTGGTGTACACAGACACGCAGACATAAACACGGACACTACTCCAAGTTGACGTCACACGTTCGTACTCACAAGACCTGACAACGGTATATCTTAATTTCATCATTTTTTCAGACATTATACTTTTGTATACTTCGAATAGTAAGAATGTAACATGTTTTAATATTTTAAACAACAATTAATAAATATCATTTTTTTAAATTTTATTTCTTAACCAAATAAATTTAGAGCTATTTCAGCAATAAACAATAAAATGTTGAAGATTTAAAGGATAGACTATTTCTTTGGTATGATTGTTGCAACACTAAAATTAACATTCCATTATATCTGTCAAACAATATGTGTTATAACCTATAAACTGACAGGCACAATATTACTATGGAGAGGGGTAGTGACATTCGTTATGCGTGCTGTCCTAAAAACATCGTGTTATTTAATAAAAGTAGCATTGCCGTAATTATACTCAAGGTTTTATACTTTTTCAAGACAGTGTTAGTAGAGCATATTTTAAGATATGACGGGAAAGTTATAAAAGTTTGAAGTACTATTAATGTTGTGGTTCTGTACAGGTGGTGTTGTCCGTTCTTCTCGCTCTCTGCGCAGCTACGCCCAGCGGCTTCTATAGTGCCGGAGTGCCTGCCCACGCTGGTGCTAGCGTCGCCGCCTACGCCGCTCCGGCTGTTGTAGCCCCAGCACCCGCTGTAGCCTATGCCGCCCCAGCACCCGCTGTAGCCTACGCCGCCCCAGCACCCGCCGTCGCCGTTGCCCCAGCACCCGCTGTCGCCTACGCTGCACCCGCCCCGGCCGTAGCCCTCACCAAGACCGTTCACTACGCTAACACTCCAGTCGTCACCGGATACACTTCCACCATCGTCAAGCCCGACCTCGGCCGCGTCGCTACTCCTCCCTTCACCGTCACCCAACAACAGGTCCTCGCCCCTGCCAGGTCTGTACAAACCGTTGTTCCCCAGGTGACCCAAGTCCAACCCGAAGTTAGCGTACAGAAGGTAGCCTACGATGTCCCCGTCCAGACTCCCGTCGTTAGCGAAGTTGAAGTACGTACCCCTGTCGTCCAAGCCGCTCCTGCTGTTGCTGCCGCACCTGTAGCTTACGCCGCCCCTGCCGTTGCTGCTGCACCTGTAGCTTACGCCGCCCCTGCCGTTGCTCCCGCACCTGTAGCTTACGCCGCCCCTGCCGTTGCTCCAGCACCTCTGGCTTACGCCGCCCCTGCCGTTGCTGCTGCACCTGTAGCTTACGCCGCCAAGGGTTACGCCTACGCTGCCCCCGTTAAGGGCTACGCCTACGCTCACTAAAACACCTCTACACCAAGAAGACAAGCGTTTAAAAGGAATGTCACTTAAAATATTCTCTCGGTCTTAGTATTTCGACCACCAGGTCAGGTGACGTGACGGAGAGCTGCCATTGGCTCGGAGGTTACACTGAACTTCCAGATATTTTAAGTTTTATTGAAGTAACTTGTAGTTCATACGTACCTCCTACCTCACTGATACTATCACTGATTAAAATATTTTATTTATTATATCTGCGTTTATGTTTCAATGACCTCTTATCCTTATCTGCATTCCTGATAAAAAATGTAGTATACCCTTCAATCCCCAGCACGTAAAATCAAATATAGAAATTTGTTTAAGTGTCAAAATATTTTATCAACAAGTTTAGTAGTTTCTGTGATTTTGTTAACAATAATATATGATAAGAAAAATCACCGAAATGTGTGTAATGATCAGAAAATAATTTAAAAAAATATGCATGACTGTAACACAGCCTGCGGTCTTAACGTTTATAATCTATTTGCAGGTCTAATGGCACAGCCTTTACAAGGTGAGTGACAGATCAGCAAACAGTGTATAGGGGTTTAAATGTTAACAAAAACAAAATACACCAGACTGTAAAACCTATTTTGTTTAAAATCAATGCTTAGGTATCCTTAATACAATACCAGGAACTCACGCCTTGTTTTCTGTCAATCTTTTATTAACCAAAAAAAAAAAAAAAAAAAAATAGTAACAAAACCAGGTAACTGTGGTAAATTAAGGAACGCTTTAGCGTTCCGTCCTGCCAAAGCATACAATCTGCCATTAAATTACTGATAAATGTTCCACTAAAATTAAAATTTTCTTATAATATATACAGAATGTCCTAAAAATAGGTTTACAGTGTTATTTTTTTTATTTTAACTCATTTTCATTAATCCAAAATAGATCCAGGTCAGAGACCGATCCTAATATGCATTCTAGAAAACGTAATGTGCATTCTAAATCCTGACATTCTAGAAAACGTGTCGAGACTTCGCAAATTTTGTTTTGTGTGTGTGTGTGTGTGTGTGTGTGTGTGTGTGTGTGTGTGTGTGTGTGTGTGTGTGTGTGTGTGTGAAAACACAAATCAGTCATTTCGATGTCGCCATTTTGAAACCGAAAAACGGACTTAACTTGGTAACGAAAGTCTACAGAAAATTTTTGAAAAATTTGATCTTGGTATTTTGGGGTTGGTTTTCATCACATCAGCGAGACAGCTGCGTGCAACGATTGTTTATTCAAAGAAAAACTGCGTACCTTTTTGATTTGTAACACTTCGAATCCCGAAAACATATGTTCATTCCAAAAATATTTGCAGTAAAATTTCGTTGAACATGAAGCAGTTCGATAACCGATAAACTTGATAGCAAATAACAAGTCAGGGAAAAACGGAGCTGAATCACTGTGATTGTAAATTCATGGTGAAAAAAATCATAGTTCTTTATTTCACTGTTCCACGCCCCCTATAGCTATACCACACTGCAAAGAGGAAGTATTACGCTTAAAATAGAACTTATCTGTAGGTATTCAAGTTTAATTCCGTGTTGAGACAATATCTGAATAAATATCCAAGAAAGTTACTGCCATAAAATGCGCGCCTTAGTACAACTAATTAAACCTAGATTACATTCAAGGTGAAACATTTGCTCCGTTCATTATGTCGGGTTGTGTTCATTAGTATAAATGTCAAGGTTATATATACGAGACTACAACATCCAGGGTTGTAAAGCAAGCTGCCAATACGTACTTTAGAAAGAGAAAGAAAAAGAGAGACAGACAGACAGACAGACAGAGACCACGCTAAAGCGTAACATTTAAGACTGTTACAAATTTTTATTTTTAAATTAAAATACAAAATTGAAATATTTACTACAAACAAAACCAAACAAATTATTTGTAACTGGTATTATATCATAAAAGATGTGTCGAAAATATTATTTCATTATTATTATTTTAATTTAATTTAAGAAGTACACGTTCCTTCTCCAACTTGGATACTAAGTGGGAATAAACTATAAATTTATTAATGGATTAAATATTAATGGTTTTTTAATACCAATTTTAGTTGTTTTAGAATAATTATATTTTACAATAAATTTAAATTTAAAAGCATTAAAAAAGCATGGGCAATCAAATTAAGAATTTTAACATGACAAAGCCGTGAATGTTTTATTACAATTTATGTAAGTAAAATATAATGTTAACAAAACAACGAATGTTTTTTTTAAATGACTAAATAAAATGATAAATTTAATTAATTATAAATAACAACAAAACAATGATAATGACAATGTAAGTTTATAAAACTATTAGCAGTGTTAGGGAATTTCTATTCTATTATGATGGAGTTTCCATCATAATAACAACACATATCATGAAAAGTACACTGCACCTGACCTCTAAAATATGTTTCGAAAGGTTGTTAAAAGTGTATGTTTAAACAAACATTTGACACTCTGTCGTTTAATTAAAACATGAGTTGTAAATCACGTTCGTTAATTATATCTTGGATACGTTTGTTACCCAGGAAAATGAACAGTTTCAAAATGGCGGTCATTAAAATTCTTTTAAAAAATGTTTACATTTTTTTAAACCTAATATTAACATATTACTGTAATTATCATTAAATTCTGTATTAACGTTTTTATAAAGTTTAAAATTATATTGAAATACAAAAATGAACCCTGACCACAGTCAAATCAAATTTCTTAATTTCAACGGATTTTGAAAAATGAAAATGCTAATTTGTGCAGTTTTTAACGTTAATTACACAGGAGAAATCTGATTTTCAAATAGATTTAACACAAAAAAGTTATGAATTTTTAAATAATTGAAATGGCAGCCAGTTTGGAATTGTTGAACAATTTTTTTCAGTTAACGAGTTTATCTAAGCTCTTACTGAAATCGATATTTGTGCCAAGTTTGAATCAAAAGCGGACTAAAATTACAAAAGTGACCTTGTTAATAATAATATATATAATTTTTAACAATCTGTCAAAATGCGATCCAGAAATCAGGTCATTGCGCTCATTGCAGGTCAAATCAGGCGCTCATTGCATGGTCTGGGTGCATAACGGCCGCTCCAATAGCTCATTTTACAATATAAATTCGCTAAAAAAAAATACGGAATTTTAGTCGAAAATTATAATTGTAGTAATAACAACATCGATATGAGCTTGTAGTTAAACAAATTCAGAACGCCATTGTAATAAGGATTGATAAATAAAACGACAAAATTGATTTAAAGGATGCCGACAAAAATAAACAACTTTTAAAATAAAATAACTTATTATCTCGTCCATATTAAATTATTTATAAATTATTTATAGAACAGCAAATTATACTGTGTTGAATGTATTTTAATGAACTAATAACATAAAAATATAAATAAAATGTCACGGAAATTGGAAGCAAAGAGAATGATGGCTTTTTTTATGTTCTGTAAATACGTTGCCAGTATATACAGTACACCAGTGCGCATGAGCACAAGGCCAGAGCGCTAACATGAGGTTTTTAATGTAAGTGCGACCTCTGAAAGCGTAGGTGAGCTTTCTGCTGCGCCCAGCTTTGACTCTGTCCTGTTCGGTTTTTAAGCAGACTCCGTTCCGCCCCCCACGTTGACCACGCTTCCAAAATTATTATTTCTCGTTACCCAGTTACGGTTTTTAGACATAATAATTACTTCAATCCGTTCAATATTTAAAGGCCTAAATATTTAGATTTAAAAGATACAACCGACCGAACTCCACTTCTGGTCGCCGTTCAATGAAGCGAATTAATTAATTACATATACAATTAGTTTGTGAATCACTAATTGTGATTCATTCCAAAAACATTCGGCTCAACTCAGCTCCGCTCCTCATTTGGTGGCCGCCTGGTATAATGTTTTCGGGAAGTTTGCGTAGAATTGCATTCGGTTTACTGTGAGTTGTATTACATAAAAATGTTTAGGGGTAGTTAAGATGAAATTCTTAAAGGTAAACAATTTTTTATTCATCTAATATGGAGTATCGTTTGAAACTAGAAGTGATAGTATTTCCCAATATAAACAGTTTTTGCAGTTTATATAGAGTCTTCTTCAAAGTCAAACTTTCATACCCTCCTTCTAATTTCGACAGGTTAGAAAAATCACAAAATTCTATAAAGCTATGAGTAACAGCACAAAGGTGATAAAAATGCAAATCAGCTGATTCATTCTTGTTAAAGTATTTGAAACAAGACACTCTCATTACGCGGTTGATCATTTTATACATTTTTATCCGCAAACCATAATCTTCATTATCGTCGTGTTTCTTATAATTTCAGTTTTTGAAATAACTGTTTACTTTTTCACTCTAAAAAGAAAGTATGACAATCGGGAAAAGCCGTTCGAGACTATTGATTAATTTTTTTTTTTTAGGCACTCTGGCTCCAGACCAGTGATTTTTGCTTGGTTATCTACCCGCCTATGTTTGTGCATATTGTTGGAAACTAAACTATTGACAGATTTTGATTAAATTTAACACGTGTGTTAGGTTTAACTTGTATTTTTTTTAAATCCCTGTTCACTGCCTTACTTAAAGTTGAAATATGTATTAATTAGTATTTCTTAGATTTTTGAAAACCATTGAAATTAAAGAAATTAAATTTGACAGAGGTTAGGATTCGTTTTCGTATTTTCATGTAATTTTCAACATTATCGTGCTAAAATGTGCAGATTTTAATTATAATTGGTGAGATCAAAATTTTAAAAACGGTAATACTGTATAAAATAAATACTTTTGGAAAATTGCTTCCATCACGCGAGCAAGACAGCTGCGTGCCACGATTATTAAGAAGATTCAGGCGGCTAAAGCCTGCAAAATTTGTATGAAAAGTTAGCCCTCAGGTTCAAGACCTATCGACAAAAGAACCGAAACAAACCCTCTCGGAGGCGGTAAGTCGATCGTACTTTCCGTAGCTCAGCCTACCTGAACACGGACCTAAATACTGCTGTATCCACGCAACATGTTGATACCTGGAGTTAGTTATAGTAACCCGAATAAATTAGTCTTCCAACCTGCTCCCTCGACTGAACGGAACACAAACGTGTAAGCTCGAAGCGAAGCGAACAAGGCTTGATCCAGTTTGTGTTTTATTGTGTGGCTGCGGCACGCTCTGGTCGACCTTGTCCGCTCCGCTCCGCCCCGCTTTCATTATCTGCGCATTTCCCGACAATCGACAAATTAAATCACAACAAAACTGCGGCAATAGTTTTTTCACTCAGATCTGCTCGAAATCACGTGTTTCTAAGACAATGTCGCTTCTAATCTGACACAGCAAAGAAATTTTTTTAAAATGCGGCAGTGGGTGGGGTGACCGCCAGATGTTAAAACTTAGACAAAGAAGTAATCAGTGTTCATTGCGGGTTTGCACTGATGCAATTATATTACTGATCTTATTGCTAAATTATAATTAAATTACCTACTAACATCATATACGCGTGCACACATAAAACATCAATCTTGCACAATATATTGAACGGACTAATAAATGTAATTATTGGGCTAGGCATGTAGTATAACGGCGTTCCTTAGTAATTTAAATATTGATTAATAAACACATTTATATACAATGTGCAATATACCTTTAACTGTAATCGCTCTAAGCAATTTTGCTGTATGGGTCGGTTATGTAGTACAATGGCGTTAATCATAATATTATTTCACTTATTTATATACATAATCTTAAAAAAACAAATTTTATAAAATGTAAAAAAATTAATGTCAGTAACTGGTTTTGAACTCACGACCTTTGATTTCATAAGCGCAAATAATAGCACGTACCACGATTGGAAGAACTATCAGCTCAATGGTAGACTAAATTCACTTCAAGAACACTAATAATTTGTTTACTGTTAGGCCATCAAATTCGGAGCTGAGGTGTGCCGAACTGAACCGAGCGGAGCGGAATAAAGATGAACGGAAACCGGAAGCGAAGTTCAGTCGGTTTAAAGATTGTAGGAACTACTATGTTTAAAAACCGAGAAATAATAAGTTTGGAGGCGTGGTCAGAGTGGTGGGGGAAGCTGAGTCAGCTTCAAAACCGAACAGAGTCGAACCTACGTACAGCTCAGTGGCCGTTAACTCCGCTTAGCTCAGTTTCACTTTCAGTGGCATCATTTACATTGAAAACAACAGGTTAGGTTTTCAATAAATAGTCTGCTCCGGTCAGTTCAACTCCGCCACGCACTTGGTAGTCACCCGGCTTATTCGTGTAGTGAGCGTCTATTTCCCCTCATACAAATTTAAAAAACTGACCACATTGACCTTTAAAATGAGACATCAGACATAATTTTATTTTAACAAATAGCGGAGTAATTTGTATCGTTAATAAACTTACAGGGAACAGATCCAATATGGCCGACAGGGAAGCTTAAGAAAGAAACAAATCACTCCGTTTTTAAATGGATAATTATTAACAAAGCCAAGAATGT
The DNA here is from genome assembly GCA_022606455.1 of Callitettix versicolor. Taxonomy (NCBI): domain Eukaryota; kingdom Metazoa; phylum Arthropoda; class Insecta; order Hemiptera; family Cercopidae; genus Callitettix; species Callitettix versicolor. Next base: position 54,035,773 of record CM040186.1, read on the forward strand.
ATTAAATACAATAAGCAATAATTACCCTGCGTATTTATATTTGCCATGAGGTAACACACGCTTAGTTGAATCAAATTAACTGCCGCTAAGCCTACAAGGAATGTTGCTTTAGAACGTAGATTATCCTTTGTATAACATTACCGCTGTTATAACTAACTTGATTAAAGGAACAGGTTTGGTGATTTGTTGATATCCTGGCCGAGGGTATACTTACTTTGCGAATCAAGGTCACGGTAATTTTCTCGTTTACGTGATGGAAGCGAATTTCAAAAAACTGATAACATTACAAAAGCAAACATTTCGGATCGACGTGGTTCAGTCGATACAATTCAGGTTTAGTTCTAGTTTGGTCTTTTCCGAGTGTTGTGTTTACCCAACGTCTTCCTTAGCCTAACTGCCGTTAAATAAAGACTAACCTAAACTCTTAAAAAACTAAAGAGGATTATATTTTCATTTTATTTCATTTTTACACTGTTAAATTAATGAATATTACTATGCAACACTACGATGAATATTAAGAATGAAAATCTGATCCAACCATAATAATCAAAGTTACAATCTCCAAATATTGTCACCTTATACCTTATATATTTCACGAAAATTACTAAAATGAACCATGACCGCCTTCGGGTTAATATTACTTACAATATTAAAAAAATATGTTTTATCTTTCTTTTTTTGAACTGTAATTTCGTCATTATAAACAGCATTATAATCTCCATATGTTAGCGTCAAAAATTTATAAATTTCATGAGTATTACTAAAATAAACCCTGACCGCCGTCGAGTTCATATAATTAATAATTTAAAAAATATTTTTTTATCCTATCCTCTTTTTAAAACTCTGATTTCGCCATTATAAACAGCATTAAAATCTCCATACATTAACATTTTATATTAACAAATTTCGTAAAAATTACTGAAATGAACCCTGACCGCCGTCATATTCATATTATTAATAATGTTGGCATGCAGCTGTCTCGCTGAAAAAATGTAAGAAAATTGCCAAAGGTATTTTTTTTTTATTTTACCGTCTTTTTGTAATTCCGCCAAGATAAGCTGCTAATGCAGTTTAAATGCAAAAAATTAATTCAATTTAAATTTAATGCAATTTAAATTAAAAAATCAATTTTGTGTCACGTTTTAATAAATCAGACTAATGCTAATACAAATTAAAATCTGTATATATTAGAATTTTACGCTCTCAAATTGCGCTGAAAATATGAAAATGAACCATGACCGACGTCAAATTAAATGTCTGATAACCATTGTACTTTGTAAATTCAAAATGCAGTTTTCAACGGTGATTACTGAAGGTAAATCAGATTTTTGAAAATATTTAAATTATATTTTTTTACAGATTTTAAGAACTGTTCAACAAACTTTGCTGGTTAACGGACTTGTCTAAGCTATTAAAAAATAAATTTTTGTGCCACGTTTTAATAAACCAAACTAAAATATGAGAATGTGAACGTGCCAACACACACACACACACACACACACACACACACACACACACACACACACACACACACACACACACACACACACACACACACACACACACACACACACACACACACACACACATACATTATATATATATATATATAATTTTAACGTCCACCCTCTGAAAGTGATCTATATGTCAAGATCACTTCAAGATCCCCAGCCTGAGCACCTTACCATGATATCCGCTCCAATAGCGTATTTTCCAATGGAAATTCACTAAAAAGTCCCTGAATTCCATTCCTTTGATATTCATTTGCATCCAGACAGTCGAAAAACCGCGAGTTCACTGCGAAGCTCGAGAAGTCTGGTTGCCATGAAGGTCGGCGTGACACCGTCTCAAATCATTCTGTTTTTGAAGTGACTACTACTTTACAGGGGATATGGGTGTACGCTTTACACGGGGAAAAATTCAGTTTTGACGTCACACTCTACCGTCACGGAACGCTCTAACACATCCATACGAACACTCTAAAGAACGTGAAAATTTTTTCATTTAGCGATTAATAAAACGTACTTTTGAAGTGAAAACTTGTGTGGTTGCGCCATTATACTACTTACCCAGTCCGTCTTAATTATTTAGTATTTAGTTTTGTGTCAAGTGTTAATTGTATAGCAGTGACATTTAATACGTTTATTATGCTATTCATAGGTAGGTGTAAATAATAAATATTTAAATTATTTTAAAATCCATTATACTACTTACCCAGTCCAAATTAATTATTTAGTATTCAGTTTTGCGATTAGTGTTAACTGTACAACAGTGATGCTTCAATAATATTTTATACGTCTTAATATAATATTATAAATTTGAACGTTTATGTGTGTTTGTTATTCAATCACGCATCAACTACTGGACCCATTGAGATGAAATTTAGAATGAATATGGTTTAGGTACCCGAGATGAACATTTTAAAAGTATGAATCCTTGTTATTATTTATTGTAAAAATTTTTGTTCATAAGCTTGCATTTGCAATGATTTTTAATGATTTTTTTTCAGAAATCCTTATAATTCCAAACAACCTGCCTTTCCAATTTAAAAGATGGCAGTGTCCATTGAAGTTTACATTTACAATGACAATTAGTAAGTCGCAGGGTGAGACGTTGAGATTTTTTTTAAGGCGAAAAGCACATTGAGGCTATTATCGCCTACCTAAATGTAAGTGTGAGTGTAAAGTGTTAAAGTCGTAAGTGCAGTGTTGTAAGTGTAAGTGTGTTAGACTCGGGTACCGCAAGGGACCTCTAAACTCTCTCAATAGGTGCAGCTAGTCTCCCCTGCGGGACTAGACGTTACGAGTAGCAGGAGTACATTTGGGAACTCTGTGCTTCTCCAGTTATATGTCGCTTGTTCTAGAGTGTCGAGTAGCAAAAATCTATATGTTCTGACCGAAAACCATAAATCTTATAAAATTGTACATAGAAATATATTACATTGAAATGAACCTATTGTGTTTTGGAAATCGACTATAAATTGTATTACTTACATTATAATTGCAGGCAAATCCGCAACAGATAAGAGATAGTTATATCATAATAGTGAAAAAGGTATACAGTCAAGCACGCCAAAAGAAGTAGTCACTTCTGTCAGCCAGTCCCGCAACTGTCTACTTTGTTTATTTTCTTAAAGATTGTTGTTAAATGTTGTTGTCTGTTTTTAATGGGGCCATTAAGGTTTAAAAGTACTTCGAAAGAAACATTCCTTAATTTCATTGCAACAACCAATATCCGAAATTGTTTTGAAATGTTATCATGTCAAAACGTTTTGCACTTATAGGCCTAATTTTTTAAGTAACAACAATATTTAAGACCTAAGTAAAATCTGCAAGTGAAAGTCACTAGTTACATGGCATGTCATTTCCTCTTACGTCATATGTCAGAACTTTAACCTTACACTGGCATTAAAGTCTTTGATCTACGCCTACTGTTGACGTGTTGTGCATTACGATTAGTCATTGATACTTTTACGTCTAAAATGGCTTCCTTAAATGGCGTTTAACAAAGCAGGTGTAATTTTACGATGAATGTTATATTCAAGTCCCTAAAGTTTGAAAGAGTAAGTAAAATAACTAAAAGCGGCAGATAATTATCTTTCATATAATATTACGCTAAGCATTCAGATCGGTTTTGTACCAAAAATAAGGACCTACTTTATTGAGAGCACATATATGGGGTACCTACAGGATCGTCAGAATACCAGGGAACTCTCACGCCTCATACTTTTACATTTTAAGTCTTTACAATAAAATAAAACCGATTAAAAGTACGTAAACAAAATTTCAGGAACATTATAAAGTGTCTCCGTGAGAGTGCAGCACAATGCATGCATAGATGACAGAAACTATTAATTGTGTGTGTACCAAAGATCTGAATGCTAAAAAAACATTGTTGAAAGTAATATTTAAATTATTGTTGTGTCCAAGACTTAAATAATTATTGAGCGAATCAGTTTTAGAAGTAGAATCGTTAAGACAATCTAGGCCATTTCTAACATGTAAATGTTATTAAATAATTGACTCTGCTTTTAGTAAACAGTAAATACTGTAGCCTAATTCAAGTACGTAATGTAAAATCTGGTTATAGTAGGTTTAATTTGTAAATATTTCATTAAGGTACAATGTTATAATTCTGTCATTAATTTTATAGGTTATATTTTTAAATACGAAAATGGAAAAAAGTAAGGCCTATTTTATTAAGTAACCTAAATATAATGAATGGCATTGCTTTAAAATAACTAAGAACTTCTTGCTGTACATTGGTGTATATTATTCGTTTCTTTTCCCCATTAATTGTGGAACGTCGCAAGGGAACACTCACTAATAATAAATATAATTAAATAACAACTTTGTAATATTTTTCCTAAATTATTACTTTGATTTGTATATTTCTAACCCAAAATAACTTTTTCTGTGACCTTTCTGTTGAATGAGCGTGAATAATATAAAACTCAACCTTATGGTGGCTGAAGTACAAAAACATTTTTGTAAGGGCTTATATTTTATATCAGTTCAAAATAATGAAATGTTCTGTTTAGTTACTTTATTACCAAGCAAAACGCTGATCTGCACTTTGAGGAAAAAATCCTCAAAATCCGAATTTTCATAAATTTTTCACGAAGCCCCCGCCCCCGCTACACCCCACCCCGGTGTTGAGGCGTGCGCCATATAACCATGAAAATGCTAAGCGGTACTCATTGTTGTATATGTTAGGAACCATGGTTCAGAGCCGTCAGTCTGTAAAGCAAAATAATTGCAACTAAATTTAGTTGTCACGCAGAGTAGAACACAACTAACACCGCCGCCCTTCCTACACTAATGCCCCGGAAACAGAGTAATTTCCCAAAACAGACCATTTTTGGAAAGTCGCCTTGTAAGTGGGATGAACCGTAAGTCATAGAAGGACGTTGAACCTAGGAGCTACTAACCGATGGGTGTAACGCCTACAAGATACAAGCAACCAGTGTATTGGAGTATCGTTTATCATTTATTACTGGTGCTTGGGGGATACGCGAAACAACTGTTGCTCGCCCGGCCTGTAGTCATTCCGATTTCCAGTGAACATATTAGGAGGCGTAGAAAATCCAAATTATTTTTTTTTTTTAACTTAATCAAAGCTCTCGTTTGAAATGTTCAATATTATTAATTTTTAGTGAATTTATGTTGAAAAATAAACTATTAGATTGACCATCATGTAGATCGATAACCGATTCTAACAATTAGTCGAATCAAATAAACCCGAAATAGTGATGTATAATATTTGGAAAAGTCAAAATAAACTGTCTCAATATTACGCCGGCGTTCGGTGAAGATGTGTTATATAAGCAGATCACTAGGTTTTATGTTTGGTTGTCGTACAACAACCGGACCAGAAGAATTGAAGAACGTCACTAACAGCAGGCTGTAACGAAAATTTAAAATCGAGTATTACAAAAAAATATGTAGTCCGGAGAGGCGACTGTTATTAGTGGTTAATAGGCTATCTCTTCTTACTCTCATAGGCATCGGGAGAGACGAGCGAGCTCCATCAGGGGTTTTGAAGATTTCCGTTGCGTAGTGACGTAACCCTTCCCCTTGGAGAACGCCGATCCAAAGTTTTAAGGGGCCGTTAAACATGACACACACGCGCGCGCGTGTTGATCCAACTTTATTCAAATTTGGTACAAATAATTATTAAAACTTAGACAATTTCGTTAACCAGAAAGATCCAACCAACATTTCCAAAATGCGATAATTTCAAATCTTAAAAAATTTTAACTTTATTATTGTAGACACTCTTTTGTTAATCTCCTTTACCAACTTAATGAGCGTTTAAAATCAGCAAAAATTACCATTTTTAACTTTCAAAATCCGTCGAAAATTCCGGATCAGGGTTCGATCTCTAATATTCAATGTAATTTGAAAATTAAAAATGCTAATAAATGCAGATTTTAATGAAATCAAAATTTTCATTGAAGTGAAAGATATAACTTATTTTTTGAAACCCGCTTCTATCACGGCATCGAGTAGTGGCTTCTAATTAAACCTGGAAGCAAAAGACCTCCCATAGATCGAACCTTGGGCGGAAAACATAACCCTTACAGGGCTGTGATTACACGGATGCGGGAACAGTATTCAATCCTGGAGGGTAGTTATCCAGGAACGTTAAGATCCTGGGCAAACGACAACTTAGGAAAACAGTGGGACTCATTACAGGGCCGTGATTACACAGATGCGGGAACAGTATTCAATCCTGGAGGGTAGTTATCCAGGAACGTTAAGATCCTGGGCAAACGACAACTTAGGAAAACAGTGGGACTCATTACAGGGCCGTGATTACACGGATGCGGGAACAGTATTCAATCCTGGAGGGTAGTTATCCAGGAACGTTAAGATCCTGGGCAAACGACAACTTAGGAAAACAGTGGGACTCATTACAGGGCCGTGATTACACGGATGCGGGAACAGTATTCAATCCTGGAGGTAGTTATCCAGGAACGTTAAGATCCTGGGCAAACGACAACTTAGGAAAACAGTGGGACTCATTACAGGGCCGTAATTACACGGATGCGAGAACAGTATTCAATCCTGGAGGGTAGTTATCCAGGAACGTTAAGATCCTGGGCAAACGACAACTTAGGAAAACAGTGGGACTCATTACAGGGCCGTAATTACACGGATGCGAGAACAGTATTCAATCCTGGAGGGTAGTTATCCAGGAACGTTAATATCCTGGGCAAACGACAACTTAGGAAAACAGTGGGACTCATTACAGGGCCGTGATTACACGGATGCGGAAACAGTATTCAATCCTGGAGGGTAGTTATCCAGGAACGTTAAGATCCTGGGCAAACGACAACTTAGGAAAACAGTGGGACTCATTACAGGGCCGTGATTACACGGATGCGGGAACAGTATTCAATTCTGGAGGGTAGTTATCCAGGAACGTTAAGATCCTGGGCAAACGACAACTTAGGAAAACAGTGGGACTCATTACAGGGCACTGTGTTTTTAGCGTGTACACGAATAGGACAGGTATGCACCATAGAGAAACCGTATTTAAGTTATGAAAAAAGGAAGAGGAAACTGCAGGCACTTAATCTAGGAGGCAATGGGTGTTTCGATTCCATAACCTTGAGGACCTCCAGCAGGATCACTGCTAAGAGTCACTGAGAACACCAGTCTACTGAACGTTATTCCAGAAGTCTTAGTTGCACAAGAAGGTTGGTTGATTTGATTTCCCACAGATGTGGTTTCCATGAAATCTCATAATCTCAAAAAATTAATTTAAATTAATCACATTAGCAAGGCAGGTGCGTGCTTTATTATTTATATTTTTTTTATTTGTCATTCAGCATTTCCCGCCATTACTAACATTATTTCCACCTAGTCCATGTTGGGGACTTGACATTTAAATTACAACATATAAAATTGTATTCCAAATAAGAACTTGCAATAAATCCATGTTTGTAAAGTTTAATGGACACCTATAAAATATCTTTCAGACTTCGTTATCTATGTTTTATAGAACTGGTTCTAACCAAAGTGTAATAAATTCAACTTTAATTGTATAATGCACAAAAAAGCATAGATTTGAATTGTTATTTGGTTTTGGTGTTGGCTACTTGTTTCATAATACCAAGAATAAATGCGAGAACTCTTGGAGGATAATTAATTGCCAACAAACTTTTAATATTTTATTTAAACTAGTAATTCAAAGAACAGTAGACCTCGCAGTATATCCTTAATTAATATACAGAACTCTCCAAGATAGCGCTCGTAACTTTTTTCGCCAATTTAACCAGTACAATTTACGAAAAATGTTACTGGACCAACTTTACTGGAACTTTTATACCCTTCCTTAAGCGATCAAAATTACAATAAATTTTTCTGTCCAGCCAGTATTACAGGAAATAACCAACAACTGCTCTCTCGACGTTCAGTGAGAGCTTGTCATCTTGAAACGGAAGTGAATGGCAAAAAATCTTACATATACGTACAATCGGGCTTCATACTAAGTACCTTCGTACCAAATGTCAAAATAATCGGTCAATGCGTTTGGCCAAAACTGCGTAACAAACAAACAAACCAAATGCCGAAAGGTCGGGTTGAAACAGACTTCGCTTCGCTCAGTCAGCTATTTACAATAGGCTCAAAGCTTCAAAATTAAAATTAATAATATCCCAAAGACTTGTTCAATTTTGAACAAAACTGTATTGTCTTTTCTGTTGACGTATCGTTCACGATATTAATAAGACATAACCTTCCTGCAGTAAATACACGTTTAAAATACAAATACAACTAACACAAAACCAACAGACAACCGTTTAAAAAAAATAACCCCAAACAACAAACCTACACAGGCCCCTATTACAAAAATTAATAATATTTTATTTAAACAACATCTGATTAAATTAAAGTTTTTTCAATTGGTCGTTTTACTTCTAGACTGACAGATTCACTTCGTACGCAAAATATAATCATTATTCATATGTAATGACGGAAACGCTTTTGCTTTTGCATTTTACTTTAAAAAAAAATTACTTAAAACAAAACCTTTTACTTTTACCTTTTCCTTCAAGCATTTCCTTTTTTTATTCATACAGTCAATGAATCAATCGAAAACCCCAAACCCGATCATACATACATTGCGTACTTTCTGCATTGGCAGAGTCACGCTTGCGCACAACTACTTTAATCCATTGCGCATCTCGCTAAACGAGCTGTAATATGAACAGCTGATACCTTCCGCATTGCTTGCGAAGTACAGACATCCATAATGTGGCCGACAGAAACGAAGCTTTTATTCTGGCGGTTGTATTACAGTCGTGCGAGACACGTCCAGGCCACTCCTAACCTCACCGCATCCCATCACGTGAGCACGTAGGCTGCGGGTGACAGATCCAACAACTGTCTTTATTGCCACAGAGTGGGTGCTGTTGTCTCTACGCGCAAATAAAACACATCGTTTCTCGTTATTATCTGTGGCTTTTATCTGTGATGCCTGACGTGTGCCCCGTGTCGTGTTGTTTTACTGTGAATCGCTTGTAAGACACTGACACCATGGTAGAGATATAAATAACTTGATGTGAACAGCTGTTTGACGAAATCAGCAGGAGTAAAGTGAGCTTTAGGGGAATCGGGAATCGGCTGGGATTTTGTTATACTCGAGGAGAAAATATGATTAGGTATTCAACGAAGTCAAAACAAAAGGTTAAACCTTTTCTCTACTTAACATTACGTGGTCAACCAGTAGATCACAACGTGAAATCACAGATAAACTTTAAAATATACACAATAGATAAAATATACACAATAGAGGTGGACGTTATTTAACGCATCAGCTAAAATAACAGTGTTTCAAATAAATAAGCATTCTTGGAGTAACCTGTTTTGCCAGTTTCGCTGTTATTTTTGTAAGAGGTTCATTCGTAAGCGGTTCGAAAAATGGAAGCGGTTATAGAAAATATAAATATATAAGTTAAAATTAAAAAGGAGAAATAACACAAGCGAACAAATAAAACCAAAGGCAAACGTTATTATTTTAATTTTAAAATGTTTACTTTTTAAAGGAAGAAGGAAGTCGTATGTTAAAAGAAAGAAGGAAAGGATCAATCAGGAGCTAACAGCTGTTTAATAAACAGATAGTGGAGAAGGATTTGGACTAAGAAGCGGGAGTTTTAAGTAGTATAAAAGAACGCCTCCATGTCTGAAAGAACAGTACAGTAATAAGTTTTGATAATGGAAACAATCCGAAGTGACTGTGGAAATAATCCGAAATTATTATGAAAAGAACCCGGAATGATCATGGAAATAATCCGAAATTATTATGAAAATAATCTGAAATTGATCTAATAAGAGTGTACTAAAAAAGTAAATTTAGAAATAAATTTTACTGTAATCACATACTATCACAATCGAATACATAACACAAAGTTCACATTGCAAAACTCTATTTATATTCTACACTTAAGTTGTAAAAGGAAATAGATCCCTCTTTGTGAACGTTAAGAGTGAGTGATAAGTGTTAAAGAAAAGGTTCAAACAGTGCAAAGGCTTTAAGAAATTTAAAATTTTATGAAACTTGTCTAAAAGAGACGATCGATGTTCGTTTAGTTGCCCCGTTTTACTGTATTCGTGGAAAATACAGTAGCTCATTTCCCAATGAAAATTGTCAATAAATGATAAACGTTTACAAGGACTACGTTAATGGGAATCAAGCCGTTGATGCAAGGTATTTATTGTGTTACCAATTAATATTTAAAGAGCAAAGGTTTCATCGAAGCTGGTTGATTCTTTGTTCCTAGCAATGTGCACTAAAGGCATACATCAATTTTAAAGTCACACTCAAAAGTTAACAATTTTTTAAAACTTACATTTCCAAAAAATATATTCTTTTGTAATTATTTTTACCTTCTAATATCCAGATCATAAGTACTATGTCAAATCTCTCACGCTCGGTTGGTGACGTATTAAATTTACCTGTAATATAAAACACAATTAGTTAAAAATGTTCTCTTTGAAAAACATAATTTTAAAGCACTTTTGACTCCTTTTCATAATCATTTGTGAAAATATTTCTGCGTGAGTACCTAGCTTCAATCCAATCTTTTAAGCCCTAGAGGTGCGTTACAAAGAGGAGCTCGCCCCGAAACATAATCGAATCAAACCAAAAAATTACGTATTGCTTATGCTTGCGATATTCAGAAACAACGCTACTTGTCTAAACAATACCAACCGAACTTGTTTAAATTGACCATCAGATAGCGACATCGCTATTCGTCAACTTTTCGAACGATTTATAGCTATCTTCAGGCACTGCGGCCACCCGTGAGTGTCATTCAGCAATGCATTGTCGCAGCGATACCTTGACAACTGTCAACCCGTCCTACAGTGCCTTATAAAGCGATGCATTGTTTACAGTGAGGGCCGGAGGGGAGGGGCACGTAGATACATGTCACAGTACGATTGTTTCAAAACGCACTCTGATCCTGCAAAGTTTGCCTAGAATTTTTCCTTTTTGGGAATGTTTTCTAAGAAGCTGTAAAAAAAATCAAAAATGTTGTTAAGTTGCGGTACGAATCACCCGTTGGTATCTGTTCGACTGAAGACACGTACTTTGAAAAAATCAGATTGCAAAAAACCCTTTTTCTAATGCCTATGTTTGTAACGTTATTATAAAATTTAATATAAACTATTATCTCTCAAAACCTGTTCAACCGATTTAATGCAAACTTTTACCATGTATAAAAAAACTAAACTAATAGGTTCAAGTACGAGTTTATGAAAAAAACTGCTTCAGCCCCCACTACAAAATAAATCCAAAATAAACCCAATGACCGTCATTTAAAAAGGATCGAATTTCTCCTAATCTGTTCAATATATTTCACTCAAATTTTGATGATACTTATAGGATTTCCAAAAGTGACTGAACCGGATTTGGGAGAAAATTGCAATCCGTATACATTTTGTTTTGTTTAGACACTTACAAAACGGTTTTTGTGTGTTACGGTTTTATTTAGGCAACATTATCAGAACCGAGTTTAAAAAATTTCTATTTTCGTTGTTTTGAGGAGGGAAATAAAAATGAACCAGATGAGGGACAGATTAGATCCTATACACGAAACTTGACTCAATTCTACATGAAATTCATATACAACATGAAATGTATCGAAATCGGTGTATGAAATTTCGAATAAAAGGGAATTTTCATTCTCCCCCTCCCTTCAAGAAATAGGAAATGGATAAATGAAAGTGAACCTGATGGAGCTCGTTAAAGGAAGTGGTTCGTATGACCTACTCATTACATTTCACTCAAACTTTAACTAGGCGTTCAAAGTAGATCTCGCAGTAGGCTATATTCTTAATTAATTCCCTGGTCACGGCTCTACGACTACGCTCTGACGCGCTCGTAACTTCTTCCGCCAATTTAACCAATAACTGCAATATTTCGGGAAAATGTTACCGGACCACCTTTATTAGAAATTGTATGCATTTTCTATTTGAAGAGGTGAAAATTGTGATAGGTCTTGCAGGAAACAGCCAGCACCTACATTCATTCATCATTGTTAAACCAGAGACCGCCATCTTGAAACGGAAGTGAATGGTGGAAAAATCTTAAACGCATCATACTTAAAAGTTTTATACAAGGTACCTTTAAACCAAATTTCAAAATAATCGGTCAATGTGTATGGCCAAAACTGGTAACTAACACAAAGCAAATGCCGAACGGTATAATTAAAACAGAGACCGGTCAATCATACATTAAAAATCAAAAGTGAAGCCGGTGTACACAATTTTAAGCAATATCGAAGCCGGTGTACAAAGTTTTGAGCAATATTTTTACTCGAACTTACGAGCTTACGGTCTACAGGTCCGAATGGCGCAAGTCGATGTCGCACCAAATTTTAGTTGCTATTACCACCATCTTGAAAATTAATTTCTGTAATAACACAATTTCTGTAATAACACAATTTCTGCACACATGCTCGTTGTTAAGGCACTCCCAGACGTTGGCTAAAAAACCGCCTAAAACAGAACAAGGGTTATTAGTGGAACGTGTGTGGGTGGTTGGTGGTGGCCCACGCTCCGTGGCCCGGAGGTGTTCCAACATCTGTCAGCACAGTATGGCGCAGATCCGTATCGTAAAACTGTAATGACGCCCTAAAACAACACACCAATGGACCATAGGCGTGATCTTATTGCTAAGCAATAGCCAGCCTGTGTTAAGAGCTTCAGTAAAAACACGCACCCCGTAATACGCTGTATTAATCTTAACAGTTGCCAGTCATCTTAAGGTTGCATGTTTCTGTTGTGCAGCTTACTGAAAGGAAACTTTGCGGTAAAACCTTAAAACACAATGTGAATGTAGCAAATATTTACTATTTTAAATATTTTTTAAAGTATCTAATTATTTTTGTATTTTATAGTATCAAGGAATAAACCTTCCTTAATATATTACAATTATTACCGACTTAGTGACCTGTGTGAATACTTCGGTGGTCATTTACGTAATATAATAAAGTGGAAAAAGGTAAATATAAATATTTGTCAATTCAAAACAATTATTGTAAATAATATTAACATTATATACTGTATTGTTTTTTTTTAAATTAAATTCATAAAGTTCATTAAAAACAATGGAGGTTATGACGTGATCATTGTTCACTTTTTGCCCGCATGAAACTTCAACACAAACAAAGATATATCTTTAAATTTGCGGACTTATGAAAAAGCCACAGTTGTTCATGTAAAAAACAAAACCACTTTTTTATAATGTAATTTTCTAACAAAAACTTTAATTTTAATTCATCTACTAATTTTTCATAATTAGAGAGTAAAGTAATCTTTAAAATGGCCTATCAAACATTAATTTTGATACAGTATTAAGAAATATATTTCATAACGACAAAAACACAACTTTGCGAAATAATATAAAGAGATGCTTTACATTTATAACCCCTGACGGGCTCAAACATTCTATATACGAATTTAACAACCTCTGGCTGGGTATAACCTTCCTTCATCTATCTGGCCTTGGGTTAGATCATTGAATATAAACGTACTAGAAAGATAACCCCTTATGAGAGATATTTGAGCACTAGCTGCCGGTGTTATCTTGCTGCAGCGTGTTCAACGCTGCTACAGTTAAATAGATAATAGTACTGCCTATTTTCTTAAATTTCTTCCCCCTGTCCTTGCAGCTAGCAGCGATCGTAACGATAAGTAGTCCAGTTACTTAAACTTTAGCCTCTTATATCGAGCAAGCTTTTTGTAATGGTGGTTGTATTTCTAGTCCGTTTATATTGATTCTTTTATCCTGAGCCAAGGTGGAATAATGTACGTCGCCAAACGCTGCGTGGCAAAGGTGGAGCTTGGCTTAAGTAAGCAGATTCTGGATACCAGGCGATCCTCTGTGTGGGCACTGTACGGGCTCAGTATGATGGACACTTCATTTATTTTTTTAGCTACTTGTGTGAGTTAGGTTGCTTAAAACTATATTTTAAACCTTGGGGATCTGGGAAAAGTGGATCTAAAGAGGGAAAATAACATGGAGAAAGAGGAAACTGGAGTTGAATATAACCCCCATGAAATCCACAAAGTGATTTGCAACAGACTGTATGTCTGTATGTCAGGGTAGAAGTGAGAAATGGAGAAAACATCTGAAATCAGCAAGACGACGTTCTATCTCAAAACAGACATTGTAGTTGTCTATCTGGAGCGCAAAAGCGTAAACTGAGGAGAGACGAGGCGATAGCAATTACTAACGAAATGTTAACGACCGCTTTAAAAGTATCCTAGAAGTCATAATCAGTGCACATTTCATTGTTCTGTGCCCATTTTCTAATTTTTCTATAATAGTCGCAACAATAATTTATTTTCTATTGGATTTTCGTTTACAATTACTAATAAAATGTTAAGGGCCGCTCTAGGAGTGTTCTAGAAGTCATAATCAGTGCACATTTCATTGTTCTGTGCCCATTTTCTAATTTTTCTATAATAGTTGCTACAATAATTAATTTTTGATTGGAATTCCATTTGCAATTAACAATAAAATGTTAAGGACCGCTCTAAAAAATGTTCTAGAAGTCATAATCAGTGGAAATTTCATTGTTCTGAGCCCGTGTTCTGATTTTTCTACAATAGTTGCTACAGTAATTACATTTGTTTATGGAATTTCCTTAACAATTACCGATTTGTGAACAATTAGCAGTTTAAACAAAGTTACGATCAGTGGATTTTGTACGGTACCAAAACTTAGGCCTACACTAATTTAATTAGCAGTTCGAAGGACAACAGATCTCATAGTTTATCCTTAATTAATATACAGAGCGCTCCACGACAGCGCGATTAACCTTTTCAGTCAGTTTAATCGGTAAATGTAATATTTACGAAAAATATTACTGGACCAACTTTATCGGAAATGTTGTGCTGTTTCTCCATGAAGCGGTCAAAATTACGTTTTGTCGTTCAGCCATTATTACAGGAAATAACCTAGAAATACACTCTCAATGTTGAATCAAAAACGGAAGTGAATGGGAAAAAAGTCTTTCGGGCTTTATACAGGGTACCTTCGCACTAAATTTCAAAACAATAGGTCAATGCGTTTGATTAAAATTGCGTTCACTCGTCACAGTTAAATCAGAGGCCGCTATCTTGAAACTGTAGTAAATAGGAAAAAATGTTACAATTCGTCATTTGAGCACTGTACAAGTATCTTTGTACCAAATTTCAAATCAATCGGTGAATCCGTTTGCCCAAAATTGCGCAATAAACAAACACACAAATCTAATGCTGACCATCGAGTTGAAAGAGACTTACTTCGCTCGGTCAATAAATGTACACATTTTGTCCTACCACGCATACCGTTACCATGGTTACAATGGGCCAAATTGATTGTTGAACGTTTTAATAATTACAGGCTGCAACGACCTTGGGTGGAACAAGTCGCGCCAGAACTGATTTTAATTTTACAAAAACTCAAGGAAAACCGCTTCCAGGTAAACTCAATAAATTGGTCTTTTGTGGTTTGAAATGAAAAAACTGTCACACGAAATTTCCGTAATACACAGGATTTTGTGTTTTTTCCTAAACATTTAATGAGATGCAATTACACTGTAAAAACCCAAACTGGAGTGTGGGCAGACATTTGTTATGTGACCTTATTTTATCCACACGTATTGAAAAGTTTTCATTGTCCTTTCTTGGCAAAGAACGTATATACGTAAACGTCCATACTTTATGCCAGTTACACTAATAAAGACGAGGGATCAGTGTTAACGGTAAGGGAAAAACAACGGGAGCAACTGCGGTTTGAGCTAAGAACCTCTAGATGCGCAGTTGAGTGACGCAGCAGACTGACCGATGCTTTAGCCAATTCGACCACTGAGCCCCTTATATACTTACAAAGCACACATACTGTTTGAGACATAAATTTTATTTTAAATTTAGAATTCCTAAATGTCTTATTTTTCAAGATCGTTTCTTTGAGTTTGATGAAATTTTGAAAGATTTATATTTAAAAACATTACAGAAATTTGTGACAAAACTATTAGATTTTCCAAGACTATTAGATAGTCCAAATATAGAGCGGACTACGCATTCAAAACCGAACCTACTGTTTTTAATGTAAGTGCGGCCAATGAAAGCTTAACGGAGCTGAGCTGAGTCAAGCAGCGGCGTCGCTGGGCTCCGCTCAGCGAAGCTTCGAGTCTGCAGTTCATCTTCTTCCGCTCCGTTCGGCTCGGCTCAGCTCAGCTCAGCTCCGCTACACATTTCGTGTACGCGCGGCCTTACGGTTAAAGAACAGATCATAATAGTTCAAAAATATTGCATAAACTTTCTCGCCCAAAAAACCGGTTCGGAAATTAACATTAAAAAACAATGGAAAAATTAACCTAGTTCTCACAACGAGATTTTGTTGAATTATTGGCATTGTGGACAAAATCATAGCTGAATTCACTGCCGTGAATTTGAAATTTTTAAAAATTACGGTTTGTCAGTAAATCGATGTAATACAACAAACGTGAGGGAGATCGGGGAAATTTTGTTTTTTCCAGTTTGTTATAATTTTGTTTATTTCAAATTTACTACACTTGATTTCATTTATGACCGACGTTTATGAAAAATCGGTTATTAATCTAATTTTGATAAATAAATCAAGTTTTTAGTATTCGATACCTCTTGAAACTATTCTTTGGAGATTTCAGACTAATAATTTCGAGAACGTATAGACTACGTTTCAGGGGGGAAATGTTAAAATCACTTTAATTAATGGTGAGATAATTCAATTTAAGTAGTTTTTTTAATATTGGTTTTTTTAATAGGCTACTTAAAACAAAACCTTTTGTACCAAACATCAAAAATCCAAAAAAAACTTCATTAATATCTCTTAACATTTTTTTACAATCGTCAAACTTTTTTCATATTTCTTATAATGAGAAAGCAGCAAAAACACCAAAATAAATCACAACGGCAATCATATTGGCTTTGTTTTTCCCGGTTTATTCACCGAATAATAAAATTTTAATTTGAATTACTAATTTTCATATTTTGGCATATTTTTTAGTAAAATCTGTCAAGTCGATTTTGTGAAATTTAACTGATTTTCCTATGTTTTGTCATTTTTTGAATATATAATTATAAAAACAATAAGAGCCTGTGAACCCTAAATGTTGATTAACGATACAGATTATCCCGCTATTTGTCAAGATAAAATTATTTTTGATATCTCATTTTAAAAGTCTTATATATATATATATATATATATATATATATATATATATATATATATATATATATATATATATATATATATATATATATATATATATAATAATCTTTTAAAGATCTTTGCTACATCTTAAAAAGCGTAAAAAAATATAGAAAACTTAATGAGCTGCCACAAAAATTGAGATAAACGTAATTTTATCTTAAGCAATAGCGGAGTGTATCGTTAATCGAAAGAATAACTTTTAGAATATATCCTTTATAACTGTTTTCTCACAATATATTAGTCATTCTGTGCCTCACAGAACCCTAAATGGCTACAACGTTGTGCCAAAAAAGAAACGCATACCGCTGAACCAGTTTTTGATTTAACAACTTCAAATACGTTTATGTGTTTCTTATGCGAATTTTTCCTTTACGAAAATTCCCGTGTGTATAGGCCTAATTAATGGCCCCCAATAAACAACAAAATATTTAGAATATATAAAAAAAAACACGCGGACAGCCGCTGTGTGGGGATTTATTAATGGCAGAAGGTTCAGGGAAACTGGTTCCAACAAATAGAGCGGAGCAGGTTGTGTAGCCTACCGGCGCTGGTTTATAATTTGTCTTGTTTTTGTCACCTCGCTGATGACAGCTCCGCTGGTGGCATTAATATTATATTGTAATCTGTTTTTTGTCAATATAAGCATTATAAAGCAAGTATGTGCGTGAAAAAAATCTATCGTTGGGTATTTACGTATTTAGGTCTCCTAAATGCTCGAACAACACTAAACCGATTGACAGTTTTTGATGAAATTTACCATGTAGATCTCTTTTACCCATACAAAACAAGTTTTTTTGAAGACCATTTTCTATCAAAAAACTGTTTTAAAATAATCGAAATTTTTAATTTTAAAAAACTGCCAAAAAAATCACATCTAACAATTTGCACTAAATGTAGCCCATTAGTAATCCAATAAGTACCTAATCCAAAAGGTATGAGTCACTATATTCTGGAACATGAAAATCGATCTAGTTTTAGAAAATTGGTTTATCAGATTTTACTAAAATTTTGGTCATATAAGAAGATGGACAACCTCAAGTCGATATAGCAAATCTGATTAAAAAACATTAAGATCTGGATACATATATACATACAAACACACACATACACACACACAAACTATATATATATATATATATATATATATATATATATATATATATATATATATATATATATATATATATGTCCCACGAAGAGGTTTACGCATTTGATCCTCCCTTACTTTCACATTCCTCTACTGATGATTTTGAAACTATATATACTTTTTGAAGAAGGTACCACAAATAGTATGTGAGATGGCGGCCAGAATACAATAAAGTTTAAATAAAGTGTAGAGTTTATTTTGTTATTTTTTTAAACAAATTGTATTTTTAATTATTATTTTTTTAAATGTATTTAGATACAAAGTAATTAAAAGAAAATAGTATTGAACATTTCATAAATCATAAAGAACTAACAGCTGTTCAACGGTCTGATTTAATACTGCAGAACAGTGAGATTTTTAAGAATTTAATTATTTTGGCCGCCATTTTGTTTCTACAAACATCAGCCAGATGCAATTCTCACATACTATTTCTGATACTTTCTTTAAAAAGTAAGTATAGTTTCAAAATGATCAATGAAGGAATGAGAAAATAATGGAGGATCAAAATGCGTAAACCTCTTCGTGGGACACACTGTAGGCCTATATGTATGTTTCTTTGCACTACATATAGCTCCACCGCTTGCCATTGAGACATAACATTTTAGACATACTTGTATAAATTCAAACTTCATCCACCATTCCCTCATCTCGTGTATCCACCAAAAACTGAAAATTATTTCTCTTTAGAAAAGATATTTCTTAAAAATAAAAAGAACTTAATTTTATAAAATGCTAAACAAACCACAGAAAACTATTTAGCAACTGAAAACGACGATTTTAAAGGCCTTATGGAACAGTTTTTGAAGAATGAACAATACACGATTGATAGTTTAACACAATAATTGCGGTACGCAGCTGTGTCGCTGACCTAATGAAAGCGAATTTAGCAAAAATATTTTTTTATCTTGAAGTTCGGATTTCACTGATACATTGATAATACGAAAATTAACCTTGACCGCTGCCAAATTCAATTTCATTATTTTATGTGATTTACAAAATTCAAATTTTTACATTATGCAGTTTTAAAGCTAATTACGACGGTAAAATCATTTTTTTCTAAAAAACGATACGAAAAATATTTCGGACAAAAAAGTTATTGATCATTTAAAAATTTAGAATGACTGCGATTTTGAAATTTTTAACGACTCTTGAAAAAGTGATCTAGAGGTCAGGATCGGCGTTCATTCAATATCTTGGTTCAGGGTATTACCGTTATGATCACTCCAATAGTTCATTTTTCATTCCCTAAATACTGTTGAAGGGTCAACTCTCCCCCAACTTGACTACAACTTCTTCCCGGGTGAAATCAGTTTTAGCGAAACTAGTTTTAAACAAACTGACAACAGAACAGACAACATTAAAAGTTCTTTGTAAGTTTTATTTAATGTGTAAATATAACAGCGTATCTTATCGACTATTTTGGTCGTAATTTTTCAGCAAAATTTGCACAAATTTCAGCGAAAATTCCGCAAACGCACACAAGACTGAATGTAAAGCTACCACGTTACATTTTGTTGCCACCATACTTTCTCGCCTAACTTACGCGCCATCCTGTAACTACTGACACTATTTCGTTTTCTGCACTGGTTATTGCGCAGCCAGACCCCCGCGGGTACAATGACTAACAACGTATTACAGATAGCGCTGGTGTTAGACATCATGTCCCTACAGTGACCATGGTCAGATCCGGTTCCTGGTGGTGCCCGGCTCCAAGGTCGCCGGATGACCTTGCCACGCCCTGCCAGGCTTCCTCGAGTGTGCTGGCTGAGGAGGTTTTACTGAAACCGGCGGCGTCTGCAAAGCTCACCGCCCCTTATAAATCTACCGTTAATACAAACCGCCTGACATTTTAATCTCTCACTATCCCAAGTATTTTAGGATTACTGTTATCTCCACAAAACCACTGTTCTACTTCTCCCTGTTTATCCTTTTTCATTGTTCCTGTATCCGGAATAATAAATGTCTCCACTATACAATACTACAATACTGACTTCGAGAGTAGAAATGAAATATCAAAAGAAAGTATCGATACTTTTACTAGACACTGGTATCGCAAAAAGTATCGATACTTCAGGAAAGTCGAAAAGAATTTTCCGATATTCGTAGATAAGTAATAAAAATATTAAAAAAATATGACTCAAAAATCAAAGAAATTTAATAGATAATAAAGCCTCTACTGTATCTGTTTACTTCGTATTAAAACCAAAACAATAAATTTATAAAATATACCGGATATAATATTATGCATACCGAAAACAATAAATGAAAATACATAAAACCAGTTCTTACTTATATAAGGTAAGAAATATGTACGTAACAAAAATAGTAACTGAAAATATGTATATATATATATTTTTTTTAACGTCTGACTATTGTGCACACTTGGGCTAATGCAGACGATGGGATGATTTATAGCGTATGAAAATGCCAAGCCCTGGCCGGGAATCGAACCCGGATCCTCGGGGTGAAAGACCAGTACACTATCAACTAGGCCACCGAGGCGGCTCGAAAATATGTATATACAAGTAATATTTTAATAAATAATATATGGACATGCCAAAACAAACGAAATGAAAAACTATACGTTATAATTATAATATGTTCATACCAAAAACAATAAATAAAAAAAAAATCCAAGAAAGTATAATATATTGTGGACATTACCTAATTTCTTAACCATAAGACTATAAATATATTCTGTAGGATGATGACGAAGTAAGGAACATGTGTATAGCTTACATTACACTTTGGTCATCTCGGGATGGTTCATTGGTACTTTTTGCGTATGCGATCTCTGGTTCGAACCTGCCGAGGCCGGTTATAGTGTTACCGGCTTAACAAAATATTTTACCGATATATTATTACTAGTACTGATATTAGTAAAAGTATCGAATGAAAATAATGAGTAAAAAATATTAGATATCAAAAAAAATATCGACACTTTACCGGTATCGGGGTATCGGTTTCACCCCTTCTCGAGAGCTTTCTATACCTCGTGTGTAACAGGGGAACATAGCAGCACTCCTTAACACGCAGTTTTATTATTAAAGGTTGCGTACTTCTGTTGTGCACCTAATACTATTAAAATCGCGGCACGCAGCTGCCTCGCTGGCGTGATGAAAGCGAATTTTCAAAAAAAAATGTATTTTAATCTTTATCATCATCATAAACAGCAAAAACATTTTCATACATATCTTCACAGTTTTTAACGCTGATTACGATGATGGAATCGGATTTTCAGAAACGTTTAAGACCAAAACGTTTTAAATGTTTAAAGATTTTAAATGCCTGCCATTTTGAAAATATCCAATGAATTTTGAGTTTAACGAACTTGTCCAAGCCATTACCGAAATCAATTTTTGTGATAAGGTTACGTATAATCATGCTAAAATACACACGTACACACACACACACACACACACCCGGCGATAATAACCTTAACGGTTTTTCGCCGGAAAAACACACACACACACACACACACACACACACGGCGATAATAACCTTAACGGTTTTTCGCCGGAAAACACACACACACACACAAAACGTAATGCAATGTTTTTTAATCACGCCAGTCTGCGTCAGTTGACAAAGTAATTGACTAAATCAAATTTATATTCGGCCTTGTTCTGAATAATTTCCCTATCCGACTTGTTCACCTTATTGCAGCAGGCACTAAGTACTAACGCATTCGTAACAGGCTGTGGGAAATAAATTTCTGACGAATGTGAGTTATGGAGTTTATATACACGAGTAACGTTTGTGCAGAATTTAATTTTGAGAAATTAAACCTCTCTTACTATTCTAAAATGATGCCACTTAAATGATATTATTTAAAAATGCTAACATGAATCAGACGCAAAACATATGAATCGCTACTTTCAAAACGATGCCTGTTATCGATAAAAAACCCTGAAAACCAATTAATATCTCCAAATCTATGCAACAGATTGTCAAATTCATAAATTACGGCAATTTTCCAAATATAATATTTAAGAAGTTTACGACTGCAGACAGTATATTTTCTAAGCTTGCTAGGCTAGCTGCAAAGCTCAGGTATAGATGAAAAAAAAATGAAATTACATTTCTAAAACCCAATCATATAAAGTTACACATATTTATTGTTGTTCCTAATATAAAAAATAAAATATAGACATTATTTTCAATCAAAAATTAATACCATTTTATTATGAATTGTCCACTGCAGCATTACAGCTATTTTACCGCAATCTCCTATACATGTCATCGCCGGCAGAAGCGAAGACATCCGTTACTATTAACTGACGGCATAACTACAGCAACAAAAAATTAGTTAGGAGGGGTTTAACGACAAGTCTTCGCTTTGTGAATAGCTAGCCAGCATAAAAGTGCGAGTAAACTATTTGTGTTTGTGAGTCTAGTTTTTCTTGATGTAACGTCCTAATGAACAGTGTATGTTTGTTAAGCTGGTATATTGTTATATTTTTTTAAATTTTATTATTACAATTAGCTATTTAATTATTGTGGTTTGTGTATTTTCTTTTGAAACAGTAATTTTTTATTTAGGATCTAACCTTAAATATTTCGTAATGGTAGGCCTACACGTAATCAGCCTCGTGTGCTTTATTGTTTTGTTTCTTTATTAATTAATTAATATACAGATAAATTAAACGTATTAAATTAGACGAATTACAAGAGTATTGGTTTTTAGACCACTTCTTCAGTTTCATCTGTAGATTGTTAAAATCTCTCAGCCATTATAATCATTTTACTTTCACTTTTTGATGAAAAATTCAAGATAAATTCACTTATTTAAGTTAATTTGTTTTTATTTATAAATGTTAATAAATAGCTTTATGTGTACGAGGATAGTGCCACCACTACTCATAAGCGAACAAAAAGAAAACTGTCAACATTAGCCTAGAATTTCTTCTTCGCGCTAACAGCGACGAAAATTTTATGGAAACTGTTATCACAGGTGACGAAACCTGGGTATATGGATACGATGTCGAAACGAAGGCACAATCGTCACAATGGGTTCGTCAACATTCGCCACGCATGAGTCGCTCAAACATGAAGTCGATGTTGATTGTTTTCTTTGACTGTCGTTCAAAATCAACAACAATCATGGAGTTAGTTGTTCTGTCACGAATTTGTACCACAAGGTCAGACAGTCAACAAGGACCTTTAAATCTACGTGGATGTAGTGTTTACGTCTACGTGGATGTCTTAAGGCGTTTACGGGAAGATGCGCGACGAAAAAGGCCTGAACTATAGAAAAAAAAAGAATTGGATTTTGCACCACAACGCTTGTTGTCATTGTGACAACACCAGTCTCTACTGGTTGGCCAATTTTTGGCCAATAACGGAACAGCCGTTCTTCCCCATCCTCCATACTCGCCGGATATAGCTCCAGCAGATTTTTTTCTATTTCCTAAGCTAAAATCCACTATAAAAGAAAGCCGTTTTCAAAGTGTAAAATAAATTCAAGAGAAATCGCTGCAAAGCAAAAAAACATCACACCAAACGAGTTTCAGGAAGCGTATGAACAATGGAAAAGACGCTAGCACCAATGCATACAAGCAAGGGAGAATACTAGAAGAGACAAGCATTTGTAATGTTGTTAGTATTGCAATAAAGATTTTATGCGATCTTTTCCTGAATACACCTCGTATAGTGTAAGAACTGACACCAAAAAATGAAATAAGACTGTTTATAGACTCAATATGAAGAAACAAACATCGATTATGTTTTACAAGATTGATTTATTTAATTTACCCCAAAACTGTATTGTTGCACTTTTTTATATGACTTTCCAGTCTCGGCTGACTTTCCCTTCACAACTTCCTCTTTAAAATAACTAAAATATAAAGCATATCAGTGAAAGCTTTTTCTTGTAACACGAAATGGTTTCCCAAATTCCAAACGTTTATGATTTACAAAGCGGCCCAGCATTTCATGCCATGTATGTTAAACCGTCCTCCGAATACCGAACATACTTAGGATCTACAGCATGTGCACAGTTTGTTTTACCCCCCCCCCCAATAAATATGAGACATTTGTCGGCGACCAAGTGCTTTTCCAAAAACGGCAAGACCGGTTATAATGGACTTGTCACTGACGGGGCGGGTTTTTGTAAACGCGCAGTAAAATGCGGGATATGTGACGTGCTCGCTGGGTACGTGAGGCAGTTGGCAAAACGAATGAGACCGGCTTCGTGGAAAGGCTTCGCGAATCCAGTTATGGCGACGTTTATTTTCGAATTCGACATCAATCAAATATTTTCGGTTTGAAAGTTCAATAATCGAGGCAAGCAGCTGCCTTGCTCATGTAAAGGAAGTTAATTTCCATTAAAAGTAACACCTTCAGGCCGGGCGGAATGACGACGGCAACCGAAAGCGGAGTTCAGTTAGTTTAAAGAAAGCGTTTGTATCTTTTAAATCTAAATATTTAGGTCTGATGTAACGGATTCTAGGAACTAGTATGTTTAAAAACCGTAACTTGAAAACGAGAAATAACAAGTTTGGAGGCGTGATGGGGGAAGATGACTCGGCTTCAAAACCGACCTAAACAGGGTCGAAGTTACACGGAGCGGAACCCAGCAACACCGCTTGACTCCGCACATCTCCGTTACGCTTTCAGTGGCCGTACACGTTAAAACAATATGTTAAATTTTGAATGCGTAGCCCGCTCCGCTTGGCGCAATTCCGCTTAGCATTTTGTGGTCACCCTGCCTTATGGTTCAATAACCATAAAAGTGCTAAAATGAACCCTGGCAGCCGTAAAATTCAAGAAATGTTTTACATAATCTGACTTCACCGTCGTAAAAAACAGCAGGCTATTAAAATTTGCATAATAAATTTCAATAATAAGTAAGAATAAGAATAAATAGGAAAAGGAACTATTGGATCGGCCATCATTGTAAGACCCAGACCCGACATCTTGAAACTAGTATCAATCTTGACCTATAGATACTTTTTTTTAAAAGGTCGTTAACATTTGTGTATATAAATTACGTCGAGCGACTCGAGCGGATGGTTTTTAAAAAAAACCAGTTTATTTATTACATTATATTTAATATGCATTTAAATAATTATAACAAATATAATTGTACAAGAATTCATATACATTGAGGTCTGTACTGAGTGGAAGCTGGTAACACACTGAAAATTACAAAAGATGGCTGGACCACAATTGAAATTATGACTTAGCTAATATAGTGCTAGCTTAACTAAGAAATGTAATGAGGTGTACACTATTTGCTTATATATATATATATATATATATATATATATATATATATATATAAACAGAGAGAGGGGGAGAAAAGGAGTTATGTGTGTGTGTGTGTGTGTCTGTGTGTTTTATTACCTTAATGTTCACAATTCTCGTACGAATTGATACCACAAAAATCGAATTGCATAATATCTTGGTCAAATTTGTCACCTGGCAAAATCCGTTCAACAATTTCAAAATGGTGGCCATTTAAAATCTCTAATAATGTATAACTTGTTCTTCTTAAATGTTTTCGAAAATTTGATTTTACCATCGCATTCAGCGTTAAATTCTGTCAGTTGTTCGTATTTTCAAAATCCGTTGTAATTACGAAACGTACTTTGACGGCAACCAGGGTAAATTTTTGTATTTTCAGCGCAATTTGAAAAGATTTAAATATTAATATACGCAGATTTTAACGCTGATTACGAAGGTGGAATCAAAATTTCAAAATAGGATAAGATGAAGAAAAACAGTTTTGAAAATTCGCGCCAATCTAGTTGGGTACGAGATCGTTATCCTTTAATTACACCTCTGTTTATTTTACTAACAGAAATTGCTTTCCGACCTTGAAACAAGAAATCCACACTTCATTATGCATTACAACACATCACACAACACCGAACAAATACACGTTGAATCATTAATTTTAATGATTAATCACACTTGCACGTTATGGGCACTGATCCTCGACCTATACTGTGAAGCTAATGGCTGTTTTACTTAGGCATACAATGTCTTAATCACAAAAGGTGGCTAACACACTATGTAATACCTTTCTGTTATTAACAGAAACACAGTATTGGCTGTTTTACTGTTATGACCTTGACAGTGTTTTTGAAGAAAACACAGTGTACTTGTAGAAAATCTGATGACCTTGTTATTTACGATCATGTTTTTTTACGATCTTTAAGATGGGCTTTTCGTTCTGTTTTCAAAATTGTTACGATGATCAAAACCATGTTTTTTTACGATTTTTAAGATAGAATTTTCGTTCGGTTTTCAAAATTGTTATGATGTTCAAACCCATGTTATTTTACGATTTTTTAAGATAGACGTTTTGTTCTGTTTTCAAAATTGTTATGATGATCAAACCCATGTTATTTTACGATTTTTTAAGATAGACGTTTTGTTCTGTTTTCAAAATTGTTATGATGATCAAAACCTATTTTTTACGATTTTTAAGATAAACTTTTCGTTCTGTTTTCAAAATTGTTATGATGATCAAACCCATGTTATTTTACTATTTTTAAGATAGAATTTTCGTTTTTTTTTTCAAAATTGCTACTTAATTATGGAATATTTATGTTTTTATTACTGTTTATTCGGTTATTTGGCATTATTTCTGTACATAAAGACAATACACGGAGTTTCGAGAGTGTGGATCAACTTCCGTTCTCAAACATCTGACTTAAAACATAAAGTTAACAACTAGAACATAAGCTTAGATGTTGAAATAATAAAAAACTAAGAACAAATATTCATGGCAGAGCTCTGAGTGGACAAAACAAAAATAAAACTAAATAGGCTAGAAATAAACTTAAGTTTCAGTTGCATGTTTAGGTTTTAAATTAGGCACTTGAAAACGAGAGTTGATTGCCTCTCGTCGTGTATTGTTTTTATATACACAATTATTGACAAATGTCCGAATAAACAGTAATAACAACTCAAACTATTCGTATTTGGGTTCAAAAATAGTTTCTCAGCTGCCCAAAATTTACCTGTCTGTCTGTCTGTACACATACATGGAAAATAAATTACTCAACTGATATATTTAAAAGCAATTTTATATATGGACGTATGTTGCTCACATCTGATAATCCATCATTTTTTTATTTAATCCAAACTGTAATTTTCGTTTCTGATAGTCTGATATTTTTTTTGTAAAAAATCTACAAATTAAAAACAAAGCGTAGGGTGCCGCAATTGTTTTTAAAAAAACTTTCCAACGAAACAATCGACGATACCAAAACACGGATACGTAAACCATGTTCTTTAAAAGGTGGTTAATCCGTAATATGCGAAAACTAACCCCGACTTAAAATGCTAAAATGTGAGATAAAAAATTATGGATTCTTGAAGGTCGGCATCTTGAAACGGTTGAACGCATTTTTGTGGGAAACGAACTTGTCCAAGCTGTCACGCAAAATCAGTTGCATCCCCCGTCATCAATATATAACTCTTCAAAACGTGTTCCAATGCACATTTCATAGTCCTGGATCGGGATTCTGCATCTTACCACGATTACCTGTCTAAACAATACCGTAATTAACTAACGAATGAAGAAGCGTGATTTCATTGACAATACGAAGTATTTTTGTAATACGAACCGCCCAACGCTGATACGTGTAACGCGCACGAAATACGAACTGACAAACCGCCATACAAAGAGCGTTATGGTAACTCGAAGTCCATAAAGAAATCAGATCATATGTTCCCACATCGCTATCCCAAGGTCACCCGAAGGGCGGGGGCTTTTCGTAAGGATATATAGAGCAGAGGTGACGAGCTAGTGATATTGTGCAGTCGAACCTCGAGGCATAACTACCAGAACCAGCAAAATGTTCAAGCTTGTAAGTGTTTATAGAATTACATTGTTGTTTTATAAAGAGTTTTTTAGTGGTTTAAAAAATAAAGTTCGTAAAAAAATGTTGTCATGGTTAAAAACATTTTTTGCACAGTATAAACATTTTTTGGTTAGATGAAAAGAAAATTCAATTTTTAAGGAAAACTTTATAAATGTCTTTTTAATTCACAATCAATCGTTACATAAAGTCATATTTGAAAATAATATTTTGAGACTGACAAGATGGCATAGGCTTATTTTAAAAGTTTTAATTTTAAATTTGAGGGAAACTATACGTTGTTCTTAATTAAGCCTTATGGAAGGCCTGTAAAGGGCAAATTTTCCTTAAGAAATGAACCGTAATGATCAGTTTTAAATAATAATTAAAGGTTTCTATGGAAACAGTTTACTTAAATTTTAATAACTATTTCGTGGGATATAAATGGTCGTACTAAGGTCAGAATTGAGAACAATACTTTGAATCACTGTTAACATGGTTTAAGGTTTATTTTAAAGGTTTTGGTCTCGAGTTTGAAGAAAAACTATACATGTTTGTCAATAAGCTATTAGGAAGTGTTTTAAAGAGCAAAAGTTTCCATAAAAAATTTTATTGATCAGCTGTGTTCACTACCATTCCTTTAATAACAGTTGTTTTATATTTGCTTATTCACATTTTTTTCTTTAGTTGCAGAGTTGGTAAATGTTTTCTGTTTTGGATGTTCTTTTTACTTAAGTTTATCACAGTATATTTATTATCGTAATTTATTATGAGTTTTAAATAAAATCATTAATTATAAACATAATTCCTCTTATTATTAACAAACATATACTCAGGTGATATTACCCCTACAAGCCGCTGTGTTTTCGTGTAGTTTGATTTTTTTAAACTAGCAGTTTTAAATTTCTACTTAAATTTGACCTAATTGATCGATTTATGAATTTGTCAAGTTAGTTTGAAGTTAGAATCTTTTTTCTTAAGAAATGTTTTTCGTAACCTATTTTCACTTTAGAAAAACTTTTCAAAATGTGATTTTTTTGGAACTCTACTAATACTATTTTTTTCAAATACAATCCACACAAAAATTATAAAAAAATAGTTTAAAACCTAACAGGGAAAACGAAAATTGTAAGACTTCCACAATGTTTTCATTATAAATTCATTAAAATTTTGTATCTTATATAAAAGTCAGTGCAGAAAATTTGAAATAATTTACGATTCAAGAGTAAAGTTAAAAAGAAAATTATCCCCGACCGCCGTCAGTTTCTTTCTATTTTTCCTCGAACTGTAAATTTCTTTTACCTCAAATTTAAAACAATGGCTTAAGTAACGAATCTTCGTTAATAATCAATGTTATAATTTGAGTAACCGGATTTGTGAGAAATTAGGTAGATTTTCTGGTTTATGTGCCTGAAATACTTGTGTGTGCACTGTTTGGCAGTTTGCTTTTCTTCCGCCAACGAAAGAGCTGCTCGATCACTTTTTTACAACAAATTAAACCCTTTCTTTACATCCGGAAAGGATTTTTTATCTGAAAATCTTTTCTCTATAACATCACAGCATAAGAGAAAGGCAGTGCAATGTGTTTACTCCACTTAAATTATTTCTTTGTATGTTTAAATTCATCGAGTAAATTAACGCTCTACGATCCTATAAAGGTACTCGAGGTAGGCTTATTGGAGGCGTACAATGGTTTAACACAATTATCTCAGTGACCTTCAAATCAGCTGACCGCATTCCGACCAACGCCTAAGCACTGTTTTATGCTAAACCTTAATTGATCCGCTTTAAATATACTTTATACACTTTATGTGTACGTGCTGAGCGGCGATCGATTTAATGTTTCAAATCGAAATTGTTATCGCAAAACAAATCGATTACTTACACAATAACGTAATAAATAATGCAAAAACATGCATTAATTCCAAACATAAAGTCAGTGCCCGACTTTCCGGGTAGGATCCTATCGACGAAAAGCGGGAAACCAGCCTAATACAATCTGTAGAGATTCATGTTTTATTTGTTTATTTTAATTTTTTAATAAAGTTTGATAATAATTTCAAAAAAATTTAAATTCTCGACAGTGATTTCATTTAAAATTATTCTTACAACTCTTTTTAATGTTTAAGTTATTAACTTTGTAAAAGTCAAACATACATTCATTCAAATTTTTTATCTTATATAAGTCAGTGCACAAAATTTGAAATAATTTACGATCCAAGAGTAAATTTAAAAAGAAAATTATCCCTGACCGCCTTATTTATGAAATATTAAGGTTCATAAATAAACCGTTTAATTACTAACTACCTGTTTCGTACAGATCATTTACAAATGATATACTCATTCATAAAAACTGAGTTACTCTCAATATAACTTGCAGATGTTTATGCTGATTTCAAAATATATATAAAGTAAACACTTATGATGTTTTCACTCATTTAAATAGCGCCATTTTGAAACTAGCAAGCTCTTAACAAAAGTCCAGTTTACCTAAACAGCTGACTTTGGATCACAGCTGTTCTTTCTGTAATACTGCTTCAAATTGGGTTATGTTTTTTTGCTATTTACGATGTATAAAAATAATAACAAATAACTCATTACTGAAGCGAAGCTCTGAATGGCGAGAGGAGTGAATAGAAAAATAGTATGCCAAACGGAAGAATGTAACGTAAATGTGGAACGAACAAGCAAACGAATTTCGTCACTCTATTTCTGTCAAATATTTTTCTTCCTACTTTCAATAACACTACACGCGTATTATATGAAAACGTTGTGTGGTTTCGGTATTTTTCCTTAGTTGAAGAACACGTGCACGTTGTATTCGTCCGTTTATAATACATTCGAAATTAATAAAAAAGTTTATAATAATTGTTGCTAGTTTTTAACAACATAACCTGAAACTTATTATAACATATCAGCTGTTCAATGAAATCAGCTGATAGTTACGAATTAATATAAAACAACTGATCTTTTACTATAACTACAGTAAATAATATCTAAGCTAGGTTCATGTATTTATTTATTTAAACAAAACAAGATTTATTATAAACATATCTTCATACTAATTATACATTCAGTAAAGACATTATTAACAAAAGCTTCGCTTCTGTCGGTAACTCCGCAAGTTTCTCACTTGTACTTTTTTTCATTATACTTTAGTGTTGAAACTGAATAGTGCTATTGTAATCAATTTTGTTATAATTAATAAAATGTTTGGTGTTTATATTGTACTAGCCAAAGACCTGCCAAATTCCGTTGGCCAATACTACGAAATATTTGAATGTAATTATTTAAACTGTTACCATAGCAACCGATGTTAGAACTTAATTATTTATACTTTTTTTATACAATAGCTGTTACGAAAATTTTACTTTTGCTCCAAAAATTGTAATTTACAGCTGCTAATTCCCATGCTTTTCTTACGGAAACTTCCACTATTTGTAGCACTTTATAAAAGTTTAATTAGAAAAAATGTTGAGTTTTTTTTCAAATTTAAGACCACGCCTTTTAAAATAAGTCGGAGACTGGAAGAGTGTTGACACACTTCCACGATCCCGGTCTAAGTCATACTAAATCTCGATATGTTTGTGTTGCAGTTTATCTTCGCCGCCATCTTGGCCGTCGCCCTCGCCGCCCCCGGATACGTCTACCCCGGAGTACTCGGCTACTCCCCTTACTCCGCTATTATCCCCGGGCCATACTCCTACCACAGTGGCTACTCTCTCATCAACTCCGTCGAGCCTGTTGAACAACACGGATACAGGATCGCCTTCTAAGTACCGCCCGATCTGTGATCTTTCAAATCTTCTGTAAAATATCTACGTCTTCAGAATCTTCCTGTATCTTCCTTTAAATATTTATAAAATTAAAATTCTTCCTGCCGTCTGGTAACCAAACACACTATGTTGTTTTTATCTATTTCCTTTTACCCGCTGATATAATCATTATTTTAGTTAACGCAAAATAATCGAAAAATCTAAATGATTTCTCAAAATCGGTGCATTAGATATTGTACAATTTTTGACGATGCATAATGATTTATGAATCAAATTGTTGTAACGACTTCTGTTTCTAGAACGGTTACATCCATCTTTAGATGGAACGATCGCGTTATTATTATTTTTATTTGAACATTTATTTGACATTTGTACACGTAAAGCAATACACAAATGTTGACAACTAGAGTTGATTCAGACTCTCGAAACCTTGTGCGTACACGAATCCGTGTTGTTACTCTATAAATAACTGCGCACGCAGCTCTCTCGCTGACGTGAGTTAAGGGAATTTCCAAAAGTATGTTTTCATCATTTTTCTAATTCAGATGTAACTATCATAATCAGCATTACAATCTGTATAATTTTACTAATTTCAACTGATTTTGAAAATTAAAAAATTCTTATATACGCAGTTTTTAACGCTGATTACGTTGGTGAAATCAGATTTTCAGAAGTACTTACGACCAGAAAAGCATTGAACTTTTTTTAAAAATTCGAAATGACCGTAATTTTAAAAATTAATTTAAAGAATTTTGCTGGTTAACGAACTTGTCCAAGATGTTATCAAAATTGAGAGTCTGTGCCCAGTTTGAATCAAATCGGGATAAAATTACGACCTTGAACTTGTTACACACAACACGCGCGCGCGCGCACGCACGCACGTACACACAAATATATATACTTTACATATATATATACAAATATATATATTTAATAACGACTACTCAAAAAGTGATCTACATGTCAGAATCAGTGCTCACGGTCTGGATCTTGCCATCCAACATTTCATTTTTGAATTACAAAATTCACTACAAATAATAATAACATAACAAAGATTTACGGTTTTTAAGAGTAAAAAACCAGAACTTTACAGTTTATTTTTGCTTTTTTTGTTTATTTTTTTTTTATACTGATTTCAGAAAATGTTCAAAAGTCACCAAAATTTGAGATAAATTCGAAGAAATAATTTTGAGAAATTAGACTAATTTTCCAATTACCGGTCGCACCCAAATCGAATGTTTTAGGGAGTACCTACTTGAAGACTACATTTGATAAAATGAAGAAAATTTCCTTTTATCGTTCAAAGCATAAACTGTCATCGTTAGTAATTAAACAAAACAGTTGCCTCTCTCCACGTGTTGATATTTTCAACAAAAACCTGATTCAGCTACCGGCAACAAAAAACTGAAAAATTAAGCTATTTTACGTTTTAAACGGCAATATTAATAAAAGGAAATGTGTGTGTGTTGTGTGTGTGTGTGTGTGTGTGTGTGTGTGTGTGTGTGTGTTGTGTTTTAACTTCTAATTAGATTTTATAACATTAAAAATTTAGATAAAAATAAAATTTAGCAGAAAATACTGTTAAAATATATGCAAAATTGTGTTTGCTACTGATCAATTCGTAACAAGTTACATTAAAAAGTGCTTTCAAATTATGCTTTAAATATCTTTTCTATTTTCAAACGTATATATTTGTAAACCAAAACAAAATGGCTGACAGAGAAGTGTTTTCGGACATGCCAATAACGCGATGTAAAATACTCGACACAATTTTAAACAAATTTTACTGTCAAATTCACACTTTAACATGAAACTGTCCGGCATGTTTGTAATTATTTCGTCCGACCGGAAACTGTCTGCTTTAATAAAATCACAATAACACTGTGACTTGGCGAAACTGTTTCAGCGCTGTTATTAAAACTGACATAATGCTTCCTCGTGGCATTAGCTCTCAATACAATGACTTCGGGATGACTTTACAGAAAAATAGCTAATTTTAAATGTGAATCCGCTTTTAACTCAAAATAATTTTTTTATTTTCCAAAAAAAGGACTAAAATAATTACTACTAAATTCCGTTCAAGTATGTGGGAAAATATTATTTTTGAAATAAAGCTTATAATGTTAGCTTTGGCGAGAAGAGTGAATAGAGAAAAAGTCTGACGAACGGAACAACGTAATGGAAATATGAAACGAACGAGCAAACAAATTTAGCCTTTCTATTTCTGTCTCTTTTTCTTCCTTCTTTTCGATAACAGTACACGCGTAGCATATGGAAACGTTGTGCTTCGTTTTTTTTTTATTTTTCCTTGGTCGAAGAACACGTGCACGTTGTAATCGTTTATAATACATTCGAAATTAATATAGGCCTAAACGATTATAATAATTGTTGTGTAATATTGCTAGTTATGGATAATTCAGGTAGTGAGTGATAGTGACGATTAAATTTATATAGAATATAACACACACACACACACACACACACACACACACACACACACACACACACACACACACACACACACACACACACACACACACACACACACACACACACACACACACACACACACACACACACACACACACACACACACACACACACACACACACACACACACACACACACACACACACACACACACACACACACACACACACAACGAAAGAAAGTTAATCCGCTAATAGCTTTGTAGGTATTTCTTTAAGTTCCACACTTTTTTTCCATACTTTATTCCAGTGAGACCAATGAGGACGAGGGATCAGCTTTAACGGTAAGGAAAAAGCAACGAGATTAACTGCGACTCGAACTAAGAACCTTTAGGTGAGCAGTTCAAAACGCAGCACTCTGTCGGGTGCTTTAGTCACATCGACTACCAAGCCCTTTGAGGCAAATACAAACACTTTATAAATAATGAAGGATACTGTAATTTGTTCATTTTCATCAGTTGCCTAGACAAACCAATTATTACTTTTTTTAGTCAACACATGTTTGACATAATACTGAATACAAAAAAAAACAGATTGTGATAAATTTGTTTGTTCCAGTAGGACTATTTTATATTTTTCTTTAATATGAAATTTGTTGTTAATAACATATTGACAACTAGTTTTTAATATTTATTTAGCTAAACTGTCTCGCTGACGTGATGGATGTGAATTTCCAAACAATAACGTTACT
Source organism: Callitettix versicolor (assembly GCA_022606455.1). Lineage (NCBI taxonomy): Eukaryota > Metazoa > Arthropoda > Insecta > Hemiptera > Cercopidae > Callitettix > Callitettix versicolor. The sequence continues at coordinate 54,070,947 of CM040186.1, forward strand.
AAAAGAAGTTATATAGACACTAAACAGTTTTACAAACAAAAATGTACACTTACGTTTCAAAATAACTGAAATTTGAACACTTTAACAAATATTTTCTCGTGTCTTTATTTTACATCTGTTTTTGCCACCTAGGTAAGCAATAAAATAAGTCAAAAACTAAAATTTTTAATTACCAGTTTCCATTTAAAATGTAATAATAAACACTCACCACTGTCAGGATAATATTTTTGTATTTCCAACAAATTGGAAATTCTAGACGCTGTTTATTATAGTAAAATTAGATTTACAAGAACCGGTAGTTATGTGTTTAACATTTATAATTATATTTTAACATCAGAGAAACCACATTATGTATACAAAAAACTGACGCCTTCAAAATATTTATTATGCAAATGTATAACACTTATGTAATGTTTATAGTGGACCACAATAATGAAGTGATTTTGTGATTAGCTAACATCGTTATATGCAGCTTTCTCACTTAAGTGATGGAAACGAATTTTCGAAAATAATTTTTCATACTTCTTTTTCAATTCCTACTATTAGTTCACACTCTCCATATATATATATATATATATATATATATATATATATATATATATATTGTCCAAAGAGAGTTAAAATTAAATTAGTACCCTGGTATTTTTTACTAGTTTCCGCGCTGCGATTGGCCTTTTTAAACTCAACGTTCTTAATAAATTGTAAGGAGTAGGCATTTTGGTTTCAATTTATTACTTTATTTATTACGTTCATTACTTTACATATTATTTATTTAATACTTAAAGTTTGTTTGTATGTTTGTACTTCAAAAAAATCTACAGTTATATTTCCGATCTTGATGAACTTCTCAATAATTGACTGTTAATATAAGAGAAAAACTACTGTCTACATCTACAAATATATGTACGATTGATGATTACCACTGCAGCGTATAGATAGAGTCACGTGAGTTTACTAAATCGTTGCAAGAGGGAAAAGGTCAGTGTCTGCAAAATTTCTTAATATCGCATCGTGGCATAGGGGTATTGCTGTATTCTATACCTCGTAGATTATACGTATCTCAAAAAGATTTTCCGTTTATCAGCAGAAGTTGTTTAAAGCCATTGTTGGTTAAAAAAATGACAACAAAAATTTCTCACGTTCGGTTTTCACGATTTTGGTTAAATTCTTGCTCTGTAGTTATTAAACAACATAAAACAAAAGGTATATTCCTATATCCCTAGAAAACACATCGTGGGAACTATCAAACAATATGGCGGACTGATTGGGATCTGCATCTGAGTTTATCAGACCGGAGCCGACTATAGTGATTCTTTGTCTGGCCGGATCTGCTACCAATAGGCGGATAAATAAGCAACGCCAGGTAAGATGTGATAACATTCATGGAACTTCCCACAGCAGACGCCTATTAATAAAAATCCCTCAAGGAGGACTTAGAGGGGCTGTTGATACCTTGGACAAAACAAAATTAAGAAAACCATTGGGACTCATTACAAGACACTGTGGTCTGAGTACATATGGACAGAATATGAGTGTATAATGGAGAAACCGTGTGTCGGTTATGCAAGAAAGAACAGGAAACTGCAACCATATAGTTTACGATTGTGAGGCTCTTGCCAGCAGGAGGATACAGGTATTTGGCTTCCAGGACCCTAAGGGTTCCACCAGGAAGAGCTAGTCAGTGGAATGCTGGGTCTTATTAAGTACACCAGTCTGCTAAAATTTGGAGAGGAGCAAATTCAAAGGACCAAAAACGAAATACTTTATGTCAGAAATAAAGATATTATTTGGGCAAGAAATGATAAACAAAAAGCAGATCTCTTTTGTCAAAACGCATTTGTCAATACGTTTCAGCCTTATTCCAGGCAAACACATAAAGAATTTATTCCTGAAATTAGCAAAACGGTTAAAATAATAACTAATCTTGTTACATTAAAAGAAACTCAACATAAATACAGAAAAAAATAAGTGCAAGAAAAACTCTGAGGTATGATTTAATCACAGGCCGTATACTGCAGGAACTGTTAAGAAAAGTTTATATAACGCTACTACATCTAATAAATAATGTAATCAGTTTGAGATATGTCCCTAGTCAATGGAAGGTGACAGAGGTCATTATGATTCCTAATTGAGGGAAGCCACTAAATGAAAAAATTTCGTATCGGCCTATACTGGTCGTTATTGCCAGTAATATCTAAACTATCTCAAGTCAGTATTTGAGGAAAGAAAATTTGGGATCAGTTTGGATTTCAAAGTAAACATTCGACAATTAAACAAGTACATCGTATCATAAATATTACTAAGAATACATTCGACGATAAAAACATCTGTGGTAGTGTACTTGTAGACATATCACAGTTTTTTGATAAAATTTGGCATCGTGGATTGGAGTACATGGTTAAACGGAATTTTTCCTTAGAATTTTATTAAATGCTGAAATCGTATATCTCAAATTAGTGCTTCAAACTTACGTGCTTTGAGCTAAAGGAAATAACTGTGGGAGTGCCAAGGAAAGCGTACTAGGGTTAATTCTACATCTTTTGTACACTCGTGATATACTAAAGAATGAAGGGTGTGTTATAAAATTGTTTGCGGATGATACAGCAATAGTGGCTACGAGTGACAGCATTGTAAAGTCATGAGAAAAACTACAAGGAGTCTTTGATGAAGTCAATAGCTGGACCACAAAATAGAGAATTGTATTAAATGAAACGAAATCGACACAAATTAATTTTACTTACAGGAAAACGATCGCAATACCGGTATTGGTAAACTCTCAATTAATTCCCTATAGGAACACTGCGGGGAATGATGCTGGATACTAAACTTCGTTGAAAAGAGCATGTTAAAAAGAAAAGGAAGAATTGAATATAAAATATTATAGGAAAATGTAATGGCCACTTTAAAGGCATTCAGAGTTGTTATTATACAATACATTGCTCTTATATAAGGAAATCCTGAAGCCTGTCTAGGACCTATTACATTCAGCTTTGAGAATATACTAAGAAGAATAACATTAGGATGGTACAGGTCTTTCAGAATCAGGTAAGGAATGTTTTGAGGGATCCATGGAACATCAGAAATGACAACATATATCAAAACTTAAAAGTTGATACAGTTGCCAACGAAATTGAAAGATTTGCCATGAAACACAAGAAATGCTTACACGAGCATGTCAACTAGAACTTGTTCAGTTGCCAGTGATGTGGTGAGATGGCTAAGAAGAATCAAACCATTTAATCTGGTTTTGTGTAAGTTGCAACCACTTGAGCTAGTGGATAGTCTGTTCAGTAATGACCCTGCAGGGGTGTAGACTAGCTGCACCTATTGAGAGGATTTAGATGTCCCTCGCGATACCCAAATCTAACACACACTTACACTTACAACACTACATTTGCGGCTTTAACACTTTACACTTACACTTACATTTAGGGAGGCGATAATAGCCTCAATGAGCTTTTCGCTTTAAAAAGAAAAGTTCGGTAGTGATCTGTAGATGTTCATCGACAAAATGAATTTGGTAGACAAAGTTGCATGATAACTGGAAAGTTAATTATTTTAACTGTATTTTTATAATCATATTATTACACTAAAATAGTAACAATTAAGGAACTAATTCATTTCCTATTGTTGTCAACAATGAAAATGACCGTTCTCTATAACGACGTTTTTATTAGTACCTTAGTAAGGATGCTGTATTATTGTTTATTCCAATACTCTTACAACACTATTCTTTCAATCGCGATATTATTGGAAGAGTAGCTGTGAATTACACACACACACACACACACACACACACACACACGCGCGCGCGCCTTTCCGGTGTCAGAGATTCGACGAGAACATGATGGAACTGCAAATTTGTCTGCGAGGCAGCATTACACCGGGTAATCTGGTTGCGACAATGATGACTTCGGAGGTCAACTGGAGAGCCATTACAGGATTTTACCGCAGTGGTCATGAAAAGGCTGAGGACTGAATGACGTAGTGGTCTAGAAGAGGCTGAGGACTGAACGCAGTAGTGGTCATTAAAATGCTGAGGACTGAAGATCAAGGAGAGCCAACGCTGTAGACGAGTAATAAATTAAGATTACAGCCAGTCCACCTCCCCACGAAGTAGAGCCTCAAGGAGGTTCCGTGAAGGGGGTTTATAGAAGAGGAATGCTTTTGGTAGTTTTTTAGTGGGTAGCAACTTAACTTAAGTTTGAACTTAATTTAACTTGAGTCCCACACTCTGGGGAGTGACGGTACCCTACCCCAGGTTGTCTATAAAAGATTTTTCCACCTTTTTGGCAACGCAAAAAACAAAAACAAAAAAAACTAAAATATATAATAAAGTATTAAAATTTTTCAGAGTTTCTTATTCTACTTGTAAGAATTTTTTTGTTGTGATGTTGGAAGGAATTTTGAGTTTCCCAATGCCATTGTACAAGTGCTATTAATAAAAGTGAACAAATGCTCATAACAAAATGAATAAACTAACCTATTTAATTAAATCAATGTTTTATGTTGTACTTATATTACCCCTTTCTCTTGTGTTAATAGTAACACAAATGGACAATTATTAAATAAAAACAGAACAGGCCTAAATAAAAACCTAATTTAAGATATAAATTAAAAACGTAAGAGCATTCAATAAGAACATATATGTTGATACTTCAAAAAAGTTACTTTTATCACATGTTGAAAAAACAAGCCTATATTCCAAAATCTGTTTTTCAAATTTTGCTCAAATTACCTTGTATACGAAGATTTAAAACTAAAATAAGTAAAAAAGGCTAAATTTAGAATAAAAAATTTTCGATGGGCAAGGTTTATTTTGTTTTTATCTACTCTTGAACAGTAAATTTATTTTATTTTCACTTTGCTATACTGACAAATTATGAATCTTTATATATCAAAATTTTAAACAGAATCTAATGGACCGTTTTTTCGACCTAACTTAACCAACAAATTTGTTTAAAAAACTAAATAATTGTAAAAGTTTTTCAGATATTAACGTAATACATTAAAAAAATGAGATGAGTACGGAATTTTTTAAAAATCAAAAACGTTTACGAAAAATGTCTAAATTACCCTATATAAGAAATTTTAACTGAACTGTTTAATTCGTTTAATCACCAGAGATGTATGCAACCAAGCAAACAGATTGTAACACATACACATACAAACAAACACACACACACACACACATTTAATTTAAACAACTTTTTTGTATTTAGAAAATGTAATAATGTGCTATATATATAGCACATTAATGATATATAGCACATTATATGATATAATATTATATATTATATCATATATATATATATATATATATATATATATATATATATATATATATCAGAATCTGAAGGTATTGTTTTACGATCAACCAAAAAGAGGACACTAATCCACCATGTTTTAAATTTACATCTTAATACAATAATTCACAGTTTTACAATATTTTAGTTTTCAATCTTTACACATATCTAGTGGCTTTTTATTACTGAATCGATGAGGATCGTTAATTACTTGAAGAACGGAGTTCACTTCTTGATTAATACGATGCTTTGAAGCATGCATTTAATTTCTTCCTTTGCAGTATTAATGCTAATGTTACGAAGTAAGTCATCATCCCGAACATACCAATGATACTTTACAGCAACCTGTTCCGCAAAGTATGAATGCTTTTAATGTCCCTCACACATCCCCAAAGTTGTTCACGTGTTTGTATACAACAGTGTCTTATGTACTGATAGTTCAGATCTGCAACCAACCACTAATACACCTTTCTGTATTTGATAATTAATTCTTGCTTTTTGATTTTTATTTATTCTTTCAACGGTCACACAAAAATACTTCGCCGTATCAACAAATTATAACATTTCAGAATTCATTCTTATGCGTACAGGTGTTACTCTCTTTTGTAAAATATATTTTGAGAATTTCGACTCAATGATTTTGCCATCTACTAATTTCGACTCAAGTCCATTTTTTGCCATCTACTAATTTTCTCTGCCACTCTTTCCAGTTGCAACAATATCATCTGCATAAGTGCACACTACCTTGCAGAACACCTGCTAATATTTTTTTTCCAATTTAGAATATTCATTTCCAAACCTTATACGAAAAAACTTATTAGTTAAATTAGAACTTAAAGTTTCAAAATTGTTATGCAGGAGATATTTATGTAGTTTATATTCTATACCATTATTATAATTTATCAAAAGCTTTGCAACATTCAGAAAAATAGATGCACATAATTTTTCTTCTTCTAGAGACACCTCAATTACATTTACATTACGGTGGACCTGGTATAATGCTTGCTTAGGTCTAAATTGAAACTGGTTTCTAGCTACAACACTGAAAACAATCGTTTAGAGAACTATCAGAAAAAACTGAATAAATATCACAATCGGTTCATTAGCATAGATGTTTCTTAAACTTTGTTCATTAAAAATAAACTGAACAATTTAGTGTAGAAAATGCCCATTAAATTCGGACTTTTAAACTTTTAAAATTCTTACTCTTACTTGATTTTTTCTCATTTAAAGGTTGAAAATAAAGAAAAGTTTCACATTTACATTACGGTAAATCAGGTCCAAAGTACAATGCTTAGGTCTAAATCTTAACTATTGTGGTGAAATTAATTTTCTCTTATGAATGATTATACTTAAATCTTCTTAAAAATAGTACCTCAGATATTTTCGATTTATCTATTCATCACAATGAAATTAATTGTATACGTTATATAGTGCTAGTGACCTCTTACCATCAGTTTAATTTTGTTGAAATTTAAAAATTGAAAAGGTTTGTTTATACGGACTTCAACACTGAATACTGAGGTGGATTCAGATTTTTTCAAATGAAGAATAAAGTATGAACATTAGCGTGATTCTTTTTAGAAATTCTTTCCCAAGAAGTCAGCGAGACAGGCGTCATTGAAACGATACCAACATGAAGAACGAGCGTCACTTAAGATGATGAAAGTGTAAAAAATCTTCTACTGTACCAGGGAGTCTTTACTATACCATTTACCAGATTTCAATGAAACTTAAATTGTTGATTACACTCCAGCAAAGGTTTTTAGTATAGCACTTTCAATATACTCCCGGAAGGTTTCAATCACATGCCATTACAATAACTGCCCAGGCCCAAAATTAATATAAAGTATTTACTTTCTCTTAAGTTCAAATAATTTTTATTAAACTTGTAGTGAATGACACTTGATGTTAATATAGTTTTTTGTCAAATATTAATATTGCATATTTGAACAGACTATACGATAGGATTTCCTTAGGTAATTCCTACTAGTATTTTTAAACTTGTAGTGGATGACACTTGACCTAAGCAGGAATTGACTTTAATTTTATATATATATATATATATATATATATATATAAAAGTATATATTACTTGTTAAATTTAGGTTTCACCATCGTAATCAGCATTAAAATTGCGCGAAAAAAACGGTCTATAGAGTGTTAAACCAGGAGTTCCCCTCCAGGAAATCAAGAAAGATCATGACAAAATTTTTTTACAACAATGCAACCCCGCACTCGGGAGCTTTTGGATGGTTTTGGTTAGGAAGTGTTTCGCCATCACCGTACAGTCCAAACCTGGTGCCAGCTGCAAGCAGCTATAAGAGAAATGTTAACATATCACAGATATCATAGAACTGCTACTTTTTCATAGATAGTATGGTTTCACATATTTATCTAACAGTGAATGGCTCAATTTACCTGTTTCTAACTGTGAAATCTCAGAAATCTGTTCTCCCAAACCATGTCCCTAGTTTCTTTCAATTCCGCTAGGATCGCGTCGTCTGCGCCTGCGTAATGGCATTGAACATAAACGTACTAGAATGATAACCCTTATGAGAGCTTTGTGAATACTCGCTGCTGGTGGATCTTGCGGCAAAGTGTTCAACTACGGTTAAATAGATAATAGTACTATCTAATTTTTCAAACGTTCGTAGCTGCAGTTTAACTGGACTTCAGCCGTCAATATCGAGCACGCTTTACACTCAATGGTAATGGGTTCACCTGCCATTCTGACTGTGACCCTAGGCTGTTTCACATTTAACACCATACTAACTGTCAGCTGTGTAATTAACGTCTGTAATGTTTTAGGGCTGGTTGTGATGTTGGATTCTGCATGATGCATGGGCACAAATTTATATTGATATATAACAGTATTTTTTGCGCGTCGCAAGTCTCATATTAAATTAATTATAATTTAAATTAAAAAATAGTTTTGTGTTATATCAATTTTTCCTTAAAATTGAATTAAAAATTATATAAATAAATTAACTTACAATATTGTAAACCATCTTATTAACCTTGTATAAATTTTGTGAATTTTGTAAAATATAAAAATTATATGTAAAAATTAATGTATAAAAATGTATATTTATATGTATGTCTATAGGACCAAACCTATGTACGGACACTTATGTTCCCTATAGGTCCTTTCTTGTATATTTTTATTTATAAAAGGAATTTGGTAATAAATAAATAAATAAAAACTTTCCTGTATTTCCGCCTGGGTTCGAACCGAGGATCTTGCGCGTCTTGAGGTTTAAACGTGAGTTTAAACTTTTCTATTCGAAACTGAGAACACTAATTGAAAAAATCAGATTGTTTTAAGTAGTCTTAATTTAAGTTAAATTTTTGGAAATTCTCAAAAATTGTTATTGTGTAAAATTAACATTGTCGATTTTTATATGAAGAAATATGGCAATTCCGTATTCAGTTCAGCATAAATGTTAAATTACAAATAAAAAAGAAGACTTTGTTTTGTATAAAGTTTCCTACATTCGATAGTGTAGACTATACATTTTACTTCTGAGAGTTGCGTTAGCCTACCGCTGTATTGAAGGCGAAACATAAACAGATCTAAGGGTTTTGTCATTTGAAAAACAATTTTCAATTTGCGAATTAAATCTTAAACAAAATTTTAAAAGTAATACAAGAATTCAACATTTTAAGGTGCAATCGATGCTGGTTTGTCAATTAATTAATCGATATTGTACTTTGAGCGTCGATATTAAGAAAGTAAAATTGAATTTAAATTAAATTCAAATACATCGTTACTAAACTTTTTACACACAGGTAAAAATTTACTTGTTAAAAATTCTGAATTCTTTCAGACACCCCCAAACATTCATACTTTTTTATTTTTCGTGAAAAGGATTAGAATTTCAAAATATATTTACAATGCGATCACCAAAGTTTACACTTTAAATAGTGAGAGAGTGTTTATTTATAACAAGTTATTTATATTAATGTTGGGACTATTGAATACTTTTAAGTATTAGAGTAGAAAAACTAATATTCGAATAAGAATCGATTTAAAAGAATTCGAATAGTTTCCTAAGCGCCAGGCTGTGTGTTTTCAGAATTGAACAGACGATATCGATAACGTTGTTTTCCTGTCTGTTTGTCTGTCTTTTTTAATGAATATGAACTGTAACGAACCTGTATTAGATTATGATTTTTACATAATTCAATTGGAACACTCCATGTTGAAACAAACCAGGGAAACAATTAATAAATTATAATTAAATATTCCTAAGTCATATTAATTTAATATTAATTAAAACTAATTAATTTGTTTATTATTAGTACTACATTAATCGATTATTACAAAATGTTTAAAATACAAGAAGTGCCAATTAATAATAAATTTATTATACTGTACTTAAATTAAGTTTTATTTATTATGTTGGTATTTTTTCCTTAACTAAAGCAATAAAAACAAATTATCGCTTTCAGTATTAGGCGTTTTTCCAGAATATAACTTACTAATTTTAATTGGAATGAAGGAAATTATTATTATTTAAGAATATATTTTCAAATACTATCAACTTAATGTGTAAAGAATTCAGAAGCACTAAACCATTGAATATAAATGTACCAGAATTTTAACTAATATGAAAGTTATGTGATCGCTTGGTGTCTTCTTACGGGAAAGTTTTTAAGTCTATTCAAGTTAAATAGACAATAGTAATGTATATTTTCTCAAACGTCTTCTCCCTGTCCTTGAAGTTTGCAGCATTCGTAGCGGCAGATAGTCCAATTACTTGGACTTTAACCTCTGATACTGAGCAATCTTTTTATAATAGTAGCTGTACTTCTAGTCCGTTTACAGTCAATGATTAAACTTAATCGAATAATTAGTTGTTTGATCATTGAAATAACTGGATATTCAATCGTGTACCACTGGTAGCAGTAAATGATTATCCAGCGAATAGTCGCTTCGAATGGTTATCTAAAGTAGGCTAGTTAGTTTTGCAGTGGACAAGTAACCAGCAAGTATTCGCAATAGAAGTATTTATTCGTTCATTTGCTGCAGAGTGCCGCGTATAGAAGTTGTGTAGGTTCCCTCCCCCACCACCACTTAGGCTACAAATTATTCACTAGAAAAGTATTCAACTATTTTTTGTATTAGGCCCTATATTCGATATTATATAAGTACTTTTCTATTCGAATAGCGGAACACTGTAAAATGGTCACAAGATAGGGACACTGCACTCATATCGGTATCGGGTTAATGAATAAAGATGACACAAAACGTTGGGAAACGCGCTAACTACCTTACAAGACATCCTTAAATGACTAATACAAACAATGTATGTACAGTTCAGGGTGTTAGCAAATATTTCGCATTACATGATGTTGCAATCGGCAAACACACTTTCTTGTATGATAATTTCTAGACGCACCTCGCTGCTTTCTCGCCGTATTGTCTAACGCCCACCTCGTATTGTCATTGCGGGTTTGGCCTCGACAGTTGTTTCAATAAATGTTCAACATATGGAAACAAAAAGAGTCTCGCAAATACGGCAAGCGAATTTCTGTCAATAATTTTCATATCTTGAACGTCTTTGAAAATCTGATTTTCCATTAATAATCAGTGTTAAAATCTGCTATAAGTTAACATTTTAAACGTTGGAATTACATTAAAAGTAAAAAAAATGAACCCTGACCCGCCGTCGAATTCATTTTCTCAATTTCAACGGATTTTGAAAATTTTATATGGTAATTAACGATGATGATATCAGAAGATATTCAAAAAAGTTCACGTTAGAAAAGTTTTGTTCTTTTTTAAGATTTCGAATGTTTTTTAAACATTATAAAGGATTTATTGTGTAACGAACTTGTTCAAGCTTAACAAAACCGAGTTAGGATAAAATTTGCACACAAACTTCATTTATGAATCTTCATGAATAAATCCCTATGAAACATTTTTTTTATTTGTTAATTTGCACTTTTTGAGATTTATATACATTTATCATGCTTTTTGACATTTATGATGTTTTAGGGCTGGTTGTGATGTTGGATTTTGCGTGATGAGAGTGCACAAATTTATACTGATATATAACTGTATATTTGGCAAGTCTCGTTTAATTTTAATTATAATTTTATGTTTTCCCGCATGGGGTCGAACCGAGGACCCTGCGCGTCTTGAGGCGCCCTTCATAACCACTACACTACGGAAACTACGAAGAAGTGTTACCGATGTAAATATACGAAATGAATCGTTAATTTAATTTTTGTAAAATATTGTTTAATAAATTTTTTACATATTATTTTTAAATGTTGTAATATTAGAGACGTTATATTAATATTGTAAAAAAAATGTTTGTTATTTAATTAACTACAATACGTATAATTATAATGTTTAAGAAAAAAAATTATGTTACTGAACCAAAAAGTAAAAATCATGTGTCGTGTTTTCGAAGAACTTATTCTGACTAAAATAAAAAGGCGAAGAAACATGATTTTTATTTTTTGTTCAATAACAGAGATTTTTTCCTGGTTTTTACAAGAAAGACACAGGCATACTCCAGTTTCTGGGGAGATAATGCGTGACAAAGCAAAGGTCTTTTGTAAAAAAAAAATTACGGACAAAGAAGACTTTAAAGGTAATAACGAGTGGCTCGATAAATTTAAGGAACTGTGTGGAATCCGTTGTTGTTGTTTTTATTTCAGTTGAAAAACTACTGTGCGATGTTAATGTTGTTGCCCGTTCATACAGAAGTTTAAAGCAAACAATAAATAATTTAAGTTCAGGTCCAAATTAAGTTTACAATGCGGACGAAAGCGGTTTATTTTGACGGATGTTTTCACACAAACATGTACTGTAATGTACGTAGAGACGTTTTAATGTTTTTTCACGGTAATTGTGTGAATTTTTCAGTTTGTTTTGAGGTTTTATTTTCAATAATAATTCCATTACATACTAATTTACTACGATTTCCCTTACTTCCCAATAAACCATCGGAATAACGATATCCGTACGTAGGATTAGCGCATGTATACTGTACTTATAACAGTTTCAAAATCCATATTTCTATAATCACCACACTTGCTATACTGTCAAAGTAAACCAGTTTCATAACACTGTATTTGTAACATAAATTATTCGTTTGTTAAATTTTAAAGTTACGGTCACACAAGTAAGCCTCCAGCCTCCTCTGCCTCTGAATACATTATATAAAGTACAAATAGACATGACATGTTGACAAACACATTATGTAACTTTGATTCGGTACAAACTGTTGACAGAGAAACAAAACAGCTCCTGAATGCCCGGAAACTTTGCTCTATTAGCAGCCACCCGGGGTCCAAACAATGCGATTTCCCCGTCAGGCCGCCAACCTTGGCCCGTTACACAACGTCACGACGAAAGTGAAGCCACTTTCACCGGTACTGACCTGCCCACTGTTCAAAAGTGCGCTGAAACAATCGCACTTACCGACAGTCAATGTTGACCGATATCAGGAAAGATGGGACGACCTTATCAAAAAGAACCTCCCTAAGGGGACATAGAAGAACAGTAGGAATCCTTGGCCAGAACAGCTCATTACAGAGCAATGTGGTAAGAGGACGCATATGAACAGGATAAGAATATACCACGGATCGGGAAAAAACCGACAGCGGTCAGGATTTGTTTTACGATTTTTTCAGTAGCCGTAATTTCATTTATTTACTACAGTTACCAGTGAATTTCCATTAGAAAATGAGCTATTGCAACAGCCATCATTGTAAAACCCAGACCCGGGTCTTTGGAATTAGCTCCAGTCCTTATCTATATGGATATTTTTTGTGGTCGCTTTTGCAATTTAGTCCGATTTGATTTAAACTTGGAGAGAAAATCGATTTTGGTAGTAGCTAAAACAGCTTCTTTAACAGCAAAATTATTTAAAAGGTTTCAAAATGGCGGTCATTTCAAATAACTATGCAGGAAATAATTGTGGTCATGCAGAAAGGAAGAGGTATAATCTACGATTGTGTGCCTCTTGACAGTAGGAGACGAATGTTTGCTTCCAAGACCCTGAGGATCTCCAGCAGGATCAGCTAGCAAGTGAACTGCTAAACATCATTCATGCGAACGTGGTTGCATAAGATGTACTTTGATCGCAGTGCCACGCCTCCTAAACCTCTAGTACGGAATATATATAACCTAATGTTCACCGATAAGCTGCTGAACGGCAGACCAGTTAAGCACGCGATATTCCAGGAGTGTACGTTGGCTGAGTTTTGGCACAAAGAAATGAACATATGCACTGTAAAAAGCACCTTTCTTCCTTAATATATTATGATAATCAGATTGTCAGACACGTCCGGCACTAGACTGCGCCACTGTAGCAACACATTGAGCATTGTTGCCAAGTCGTGCACTCTACATTTCTAACAGTGTAGCGGTACGTGGACGGTAGCATAGCCAATTTGCAACATTGTATGACATCAAAGCGTCTATGAAGTACACAACGCGACCTTCTGTTATGAATATGAACTGTAAAGATAGTTAACAACTACCCAATACCGGTGAGCCTTCTGTTTTTAATTATGTAGACCTAAACAAAGGATTTTAATTCGTTTGCACGTGGTATTATCGCTGACGCAGTTCCTATCTTGAGTTGAATTACTGCATTGATTACCTACGGCAAATGATAACTTATGTGACTCAATGTAAGGTAAATAAACAGGCAGAATTATAGTCAAACATCGCATAAGATGAATGAAATCCTAATGGAAATATTATTATTGATAAACGCACAAGTCAGCTGTGAATACTTTTTGTCATTCTGCTGAACCGCATAGTTCTTCAAGACTGTGTTGCAATCAGTATGTTTAGACTATTCCCCTACACTTAGTTCACGATATGTATGCGATTGTACAGTATTATTCATTCTTCATTATGATAATGTATTTTAAAACATGTACTGTAATCTCTTTCATGCTTTTATTCACAAATACTGCGTCATTGAACATTAACACATAAATCTATATAAACAAAAATGTAAATATTCTTTTGTTGAAAATTTTAAATCTTCGAAAATACTTCACTATTTGTTTTAAAATTCTGATAGACTGTTGCATTCGAACACGACCATGTTTTTATAAACATACTATTATGTAGATGTCACACCCGTGACAGGTAAAATTTTGCTTTCTTTAAGAACAACGCCATCTGTTGGACGTGAAAGCAACACACGCTATACTAAAAATATTTTACGATTCTATTTCAATGTTTCCGATTTACGATTTCTAAATTTCCAGTTTTACGATTATATTTCAATGTTTCCGATTTACGATTTCTAAATTTCCAGTTTTACGATTATATTTCAATGTTTCCGATTTACGATTTCTAAATTTCCAGTTTTACGATTATATTTCAATGTTTCCGATTTACGATTTCTAAATTTCCAGTTTTACGATTCTATTTCAATGTTTCCGATTTACGATTTCTAAATTTCCAGTTTTACGATTATATTTCAATGTTTCCGATTTACGATTTCTAAATTTCCAGTTTTACGATTATATTTCAATGTTTCCGATTTACGATTTCTAAATTTCCAGTTTTACGATTATATTTCAATGTTTCCGATTTACGATTTCTAAATTTCCAGTTTTACGATTCTATTTCAATGTTTCCGATTTACGATTTCTAAATTTCCAGTTTTACGATTCTATTTCAATGTTTCCGATTTACGATTTCTAAATTTCCAGTTTTACGATTATATTTCAATGTTTCCGATTTACGATTTCTAAATTTCCAGTTTTACGATTCTATTTCAATGTTTCCGATTTACGATTTCTAAATTTCCAGTTTTACGATTCTATTTCAATGTTTCCGATTTACGATTTCTAAATTTCCAGTTTTACGATTATATTTCAATGTTTCCGATTTACGATTTCTAAATTTCCAGTTTTACGATTCTATTTCAATGTTTCCGATTTACGATTTCTAAATTTCCAGTTTTACGATTCTATTTCAATGTTTCCGATTTACGATTTCTAAATTTCCAGTTTTACGATTCTATTTCAATGTTTCCGATTTACGATTTCTAAATTTCCAGTTTTACGATTCTATTTCAATGTTTCCGATTTACGATTTCTAAATTTCCAGTTTTACGATTCTATTTCAATGTTTCCGATTTACGATTTCTAAATTTCCAGTTTTACGATTCTATTTCAATGTTTCCGATTTACGATTTCTAAATTTCCAGTTTTACGATTCTATTTCAATGTTTCCGATTTACGATTTCTAAATTTCCAGTTTTACGATTCTATTTCAATGTTTCCGATTTACGATTTCTAAATTTCCAGTTTTACGATTCTATTTCAATGTTTCCGATTTACGATTTCTAAATTTCCAGTTTTACGATTATATTTCAATGTTTCAGAATGCATTGTTGAATTGAACCAGACTGAGCGACACCAACGCGTGGCCGGTTACAGTTATTATGGTAATAAAAATAATGTATCAATGAAACGATAATACTTTTATCGTTTATTATTATTAGCCTACGATAATAATTTTTATTTAGCCTATTATTACTTAATAATTTTTCAAACTGATTTTTCTATAACACATTTTTTATAATTTTACTCAAAAATAATTTAATTTTGTCTTTAGTCCCTTCTTGTATGTTATAACCAAAATCCACAGAATACGAGAGTACTGTATATATAATTTTTAACCGGAAAATTTTCATAGAGAAATAGAAATTTGAACAGTAAGATATTAAAGTAAGATAATTAAAAGTAAATAAACATATAATATATAATAAAATTACAAAAAACCTAATATCATATGGAGGCGAAGTATGGCCACAGAAACAAACAACAGAAAAACCTCTTGAAACTAGAGTAATGGACCAGGTCCATAAGCCGCAGGTCGGACCAAACGGGAAAAGATAAAAAATGTAAAAATCCGTCAAATCATGGATGCGAAGCACACCATTGTAGACGACATCAAGACAAAACAACTTCGATGATTTGATCATGTCTAAAGAATGGACGAAAATCGACTTCCGAAACCGCTTTTAAAATGGAAACCATAGGGTCGAAAAAAATAGAAAGACCTACACTTAGTTGGAGAGAAGGAATTTATAAGGAAATGAGAGAGAGGGGATTAGACCAAGATCTGTGGAATGACGGGGAAACTGGAAGCTAGGAATCGGAAGACGTCGAACGTTTTAAGCCTAAAAGAAGATCTAGATCTAAGACCATGAGATGTACACTGATCCTGATCACTATAACTGTTTAACCCCTCAAAATTATCCTAGAGCTCATGAACGGCGCTCATTTGAAGGTCCCGCAGGTACGAATATAACCCTAGTGAAAATTAACTAATAAGAGCCGCGCTAAACCAAACCGTTCCATCGCATATTCTGGCTGGTTTCACGTTGTCAATGTTGCTATTCAATTAGTTTAAACGCGAGGTATTTAAAGCAGAGAAAGGCTGAGGCACAATTTGCAAGACAAAAGGATCTCGGGCGCTCGCCTGATTGCCTGCACCGTCTCAGCGGAAGATTTCGCCAAGAAATTTGCTTCAGTTTCAATAAGCGATTAGTCACGAACACTTTCACTGGGAAAGTTAACCGGCGGTTAAGTGGCGCTAACCGGAGACTTGCTGTACGCAAGCTTGCTTGGCGTCAACATAAACCGAATCAAGTGTTCATAATACTATAATCCGGTCCCGCACCTGAATTTAGGACGTTATAACGTTCAAATAGATTATTGTACAGATATTTCAGTTACACCGAATTAAAGCATGTTCTTTTGTCTATAAATCTACGTTAATTCCGTTAATATATTTACAAAAGTCGATTTTATATTTCAATAAATTTAAAATCCGCTTCCCCGACAACACTAACCAAGTCTCCAAACATATTATTTCTCCTTAACTAGGTTACGGTTTTATAATATATTAATTTCCTAGAATTCGTCACAGTAGACCTAAGTATTTAGATTTAAAGGATATAAACGCGTTCTTTAAACTGACTGAACTCCGCTTCCAGTTGCCTTTCATCTTCATTCCGCTCCGTATTTGGTGGCTGCCCGGCCTTACGGTTAAAGATCAAATCGATATAAACTGGAGTTAAAATTCTCCTCTTTTTCCCACTACATTAGCGGAATATTATCTCCCGACTGGAATGTTTGTGAAATATCGAAACACACTTTTTCAGCGGTTTGGTGTATTTAAGGCCTTTCTTTAATTAATTGCACACGATATTTCTGTGCAGTAAAATCTCGTTTACGCCCTGACCTACGTCACAGAACAGACATCCTAAGTACTGAACAGACGCCCAGAAGCTGTATTATTCACTTTAATGACACGAATCAGTCAAACACTGAAGTGGCTTACTTCCTTCCTGGCCTTTTACCCGTCTTTGTGTAGCACAAACGCTTCCGTAAAAACTGAAAGTCATTACGCAAACCTCATACCGTGATACGATTTTGATAAGACATCAGTTACTTTCGCCATTAGGCCTACACGAAGCATACAGAAAGTATTATGGTGTCCAATGTGTCATTATGTACAAAGAAGTTTTTTTGTTTTATTTGTGCCCGTTTTTGCACGTCTACGCATTTCTATCGACTAAGTGAATCAATAATTTTTGTAAAAAATCAGTAAATAAATGTAGTTTGCCCGTATCTTAGCCAAAAGAAAATATCAAAATTTACAAAAATCTAATTTTCATGATATTTACTTCAGTCCGAATAAATTATACTGGTTGCTTTCTTACAAAAAACTATATTGACCGCGAAAGTGGCAAAATTTACTCAAAATTTAGTTAGACGTATTTAATAATCACTGCACGCAACTGTTTCGCTAACATGATGGAAGCAAATTTCCAAATTGTTTATCTTATCCCCTTTTTGAAACCCTGATTTCACCATCATAAACAGCACTTAAATCTGCATATATTAGCACATTAAACTTTCGAAAATACAAAAATTAACCTTGATTGCCCCGACAAATTATTTTTTTTAATTTCAAAGGATTTGTAAATTAAAAATTCTAATTTATGCAGTTCTTAACGCTGATTACGGTGATAAAAATCACATTTTCAAAAAATGTAAGACAAAATGTTTATGATTTTTTTAAGATTTAAAATGACAGCCATTTTGAAAGTGTTAAATGAATTTTGATGGTAAACAACTTGTTCAAGCTATTAGACCTGCTACAGTCTGTCAATACGAGCGAGACAGCTGCGTGCGTGACATTCACGTGTTACACAAGATACAGTGAAAGTAGCCGCGTGGGTTTGTGGGTTCGACTTAGCCAAGCATACATCTATGAAGTGAGGTGTGGCGACAAATTTTTAATGAAATTGCAGCCGATATGTGCCCACCTCTTGTCCTGACACGACAGTTCCATCAGCTCTGACGATAGCTGCCAGAAAATCAATGCTCTCACATAAATGTAATGCGTAGCACGGTTAATGTATCTTTTATAGGTTACGCAGCTGAGTGGATATGTCAATGTGTACTACACTCGAGCCTCGATGTAAAAATACTGCAAAACTTACTCAGCTTTTCCCCAAAACGTTTCCAGTTCAGAAGCAATCGTCGAAAACGGATTATGGTCGTATGCAGGATTCTTAACTCAAGACAGTGTTATCAAATTTGCAGTAAAATAAATTTACAATTCGAAAATGAATCGGGAAAAGACCGACAGAGGTCAGGGTTTATTTTACGATTTTCTCAGTAACAGTATATTCTATTTAATTTTAGTCCGATTTGATTCAAACTTGGTAAGAAAATCGATTTTGGTAGTAGCTTAGACACGTTCCTTAATCAGCAAAATTATTTCAAAAGTTTCCAAATGGCGGCCATTTCAAATCTTTAAAAATTCATAACTTTTCTTCTTATAAAGTTTGCGAAAATCTGACTTCACCATTGTAATCAGCGTTTAAAAGTGCGTAAGTTAGAAATTCGTTGAAATTAAGGAATTTAATTTTACGGCGTTCAGGGTTTATTTTCGTACTTTCAATGCAATTTTAAAGTTTATAATGCTAGTACGAGTATTTGCAGATTTTAATAATTATGATGAAATCAGAATTTCATAAAAATTTTAAGATACAAACTTAACTACGAGTAGTTACCATACAAGTATTGTTTTGCTGCTAATTTAAAAAAAAAAACTAATACACACATATTTATATATAAAATTTGTACGGCCTCACAAAACATTATCTAGAGTTCAAGGACGGAGCTCAGTTCAAGGTCCTGAGTGTTGGTGGTTACCACAATGGCGGCTCAAATAACTCATTGTATTTGTTTACAAGATGACAAGCAAAGATGTCTTACCTTCAACTTATCGAAGCCTATTTACAAACTGAACACCTCTTTAAGGTGCAACTGACCTTTGGGTTTTATAATACTGTACTGTAAACTGTGACGTCATCACATCCAGGACAAACGCTATAGTGTGTTATTAAAAGATGGACATTTACATTTACATGACAACAATGCAGTCAACTGGGCTACAGTTATAAATTCAGTTTTAGAAACAAAAATTCGATTCAATTTTCTAAACGTTTTTTTAACACTGCTTTTAGATTTAAATTGAAAAACGAGCCAACGACGGGCCATTTATAGTAAAACACATACCGAAAATGAGCATCATTATTGTTACACCCTGTGAATTTTTGAAAGTATGATTTCACAATGCTTTAAGAAATTCCCATTTTTAAATTTCAAATTCAATATAAAATACTATATTATTAAAACATTATTTAAAAAATATGAGTTGATCTTTATGAAATAATAACTAAAACAATTGCATACATTTTCTGACAGCCAATTGAATTATAACAAAATACTCAAATGGAAAAGCAGGTAACACTTCTGTATATCTATTGGTTCCAGAGAAAATTTTCTGACCATTAGTCTCTGCCAACCGAATTTTATGAAACTTTTGACACCTTTTGTTTGCATATTTGAGGAATATGTTTCAGCAAAATTTCGGTTTTTGTTACTTTCTAAAGGTTTTTTTCATATTTTCTATACAGCATACTTGACTGCTTGTCAGTAAAATAACAAAGGGTAATGCAATTTGTTTTCCTAATATTTCTTAAAATAACGTTTGAATTGGCACAGAATTTTTAACCATTTTTCAGAAGACATTCTAAAAAAGGCTTGATACTTTTTCCAATCGAAAAATAGTCCCAGGCAAACTTCAAACAACAGGTTTCATCGGTGCATTCAGTTTTACACACGCGTGCGCGCACGCACACTCACACATGCGCGCACACACACAAATTTTAGGTAAAAATAACTTTTTTTATTTAGATTTAAAACTGATACATCCCAACCAAAATAAATTCGTTCGCTACCTCCATTCTTCCTACACACAGTAATTCTCTTAGTGAGAAAGTAACAGCAGCGGAAAGTTCGTTAGCGTACTTCTCAGTCACCCTGTATATAGAAACGCAACAGCAAAACCATTAGAATCCCCAGTAAACTTGTACAACGGTGCCTCAGCAAAAACCGCCAAAGACATATAACCGCATTCGTAAATATTTCCACACAAACATACGCAAGCTTGCACACGTAACTGTAACCGCCGCACAAACAAAGCGGCCGAAATGTTTTCTTCCCGTGAGACTATTTAAGCAGTTTTTATTTTGATCCGGGAGAAAGTAAAGCCGGAGCGTTGCACTCCAAGATGGCGGCACATCCGGTACGCCACCGAGATGTACGTAAAACATTTCACGTTCGTTGATCGCCACGCTTCCGGTAACGTCTTACGTAAACTGTATTGTGTTATTATTGTACCGTAGCCCTTATTTCATATCGATATCTCTGCTACAATCCGGTATGTACTTCTAAAACGCGGTTTTTCCTTTCTCAAACTATTACAGTATACTAACAAAATAGTCGAGCACTTTTAAGCTCTTACTGAAGGTCCGAAGGCGCCATGTTTCTTAACCTTGTAAATCGTGTACCCATATGTACTTCAATTTTGATACTTCAAAATCAAAGTTTGTTCGTATTTTAAGCGCTGCCATTGTTCATGCCACCGTTCATCCGATTGTGATTGGGCTTTTGGCTAAATGTTCAGGAGTTTCCTGGGAAGGTTAAAGGTTATAGGTTATAAGTTATAAGAGAGTTGTAATACTCAACCGCTTCACTCTTAAAAATCACACTTTGTAGTGAAATTCGTGTTTTTCGGAACTTCTGCCATACCGTTCATCCGATTCATTGATGGTCAAAGTTACTAAGGCATTAGTCGGTCTACTGCGTCACTCAATCCACCTAAAGTTTATTAGTTCGAACCGCAGTTGCTCCCGTTGCTTTTCCCTTAAGGTTAACACTGATCCCTCGTCCTCATTAGTCCAACTGGAATAAATTATGAACATTAAAAACTTCTAAATGTGTTGGTGAATTCTTTAAAAGACGCTTCAAAATTATAGATATAATATTTTTTATACCTAACGGTGGGTTTACATAGAGATACCTGTATGAAGACTTGTATGAGATATAGACATTGTTTGATCATACAAGTCCTCATACATGTCAAATAGTTTGTAAAAATACAAACTGAATTTACATGTATACAAATCATTTCATTTTTCAAATATTAATTTCTGTTTCTCAGTGGCAGTACCTTTAAATGTAAATATTCTAAATTTGTACAATAAAATCATGTCCAGTAATGAGAAGTTTTATATTTATTAACATGTGCACTGATGTAAATAAAATCTAAAAATAGAACTCGTAAATGGTGGCAGAGAGAATTTTTAAGAAAAAACTCATGGTGCATTGGCCTATACCGTGTTGGTTAATTAACTCATTTTAGAAGATGGTTCAGGATTAAGAAACTGTACAACAAATAAATTTAACAACAACACTTGTCAGCTGAGAAAACAGCTAATTAAGTCTAATAAATAAAAAAAGTCATAACCTAAAAACACGTATAAACTCATACAAGTCAAAGTATATGCAATTTTTGTTCATACAATATGAGTGAGAAAATCTTGGAGCTCATACAATTTGTGTGAACATTTGTACGAGCATTGTATTAACTTGACTTTTATCTCATACAAATCTTCATACATGTATCTCAATGTAAACACACCATAACATGTTAAAATTAGAGGCGGGCATAAAAACTTGAACTACTGAAGGGTACTGCAGACTCTGTGTTCACTCTTTGTATGCAAAAGTACATATATTCTTAATCATTATACTTAAAATTTCAAAGTGACACTACACTATATAAATAAAAATAAATAATATTTTTACCCCTGATGAACTATGACTCTTAAATATTTTCCGTCAATCCCTGTTTCCAGGGTTTGGACCTCTACAAAGACAATTTTCTCCAAATTTAAGAGTTACTGTCACATCGCTTACCCACGCGAGTTTATAAAGATACTTTGCTTTGTCTGTTGACTCCCAAAAATTATCGTAAAGGCACAAAAAATTGGGTTTTGAAATTTTTGTGGATACATCCGCCTTATGTTTTTTATTCCATAAAATATCCATAATATTTACTATACATTTTTCCCAATAACTCAAAACAAACAGTAATTTAGTACTTAGGGTTTTCAAGGTGTTTAGACTCAAAATCATTTAAAATAATCAAAATATCAGATTTTTTCAAAATACTTAATTAAACTTACATCACTTGTAGCCATTCCTCTAGCTATTCCTCTAGCATTTGGTTAGCTTAAAAAAAATACGTTTTCAAATAGCTTTGTCCATATTTTTGTCTTATATTAATATTCATAAGTGAAAGAACAGCGTAATTGATTTTTTGGATTATTTTATCTACTAACACCACTCTCGAACGGTTTGAATTATAAATCTCCTTATATGATACGCTGAGTTTGAGAAATTAGACCCATTTTACTGTTTTTTGACGATAGCTGAATGTATATAGTAAAGTCTTGATTAACCGCCACGCTTGTAACCGTCACTTTCTATTTATTCTGTTCAAGTTATTCTGTTCTATTTACCGTCAAGTTAGGTTATTCTGTTATCTGTCACTTTTAAACAGTCTCACATAGTAAATAATTTGTAATAGTTAATAAAAGTAGTAACCTTTTACACAAAACAAAACATTGACACTGTAACTGGACACTGACTTATTCATAGTATAGGAATTAAAAATAAAATTTAAGTTTAACTATTTTTCCAAAATAATAACATTACATTCTGTGCAATAAACTGAGTAGGCCCTATATAGTACTGTATATTATTTTTACCAATTATCGAAAGTACTGGCGGTCTATTTCTATTATAGACAACATCACACTCAGCACTGAAATGTACATATATGATGAGCACTTTACGTTTCAGATTGCACCGTCAATACGAAATGGGAACACGATCATCGTCAAATTAAATTTCTTAATTTTAATAGATTTTGAAAATTCTAAATGCTTAGTTATGCAGATTTTTAACACCGATTACGTTGGTGAAATCAAGATTTCAAAAATATTTATGGAAACTGTTGAACGAATTTTGCTGGTTAACAAACTTGTTCAAGCTATTACAGAAATAGATTTTTGTGTCGTTTGTATCAAATCAGACTAAAACTGAGGATGTAAGCGTGCTAATATATCTACGAGCGCACACACGCGCGCGCGCACACACACACACACACACACACACACACACACACACACATATATATATATATATATATATATATATATATATATATATATATATATATGTGTATGTATAATTGCATATATTTTTTTCAAAAAGCGATCTACAGGTCAGGATCGGTATTCAGTTTAAGGTCCACATCTCCACATCTGGGTTTCATCACGATGGCTGCTCCAATAGTTATTTTTTAGTAGAAATTCACCAAAAAATCTTTCTTCTTTTTAAATGTAAACTAAATTTTACAAAACATTAATAATCCATTTCGCTTATACCAGAATTGCCAATTTCTAGACCACCAAAACTCCTCCGATCCCCGCCCCCAAAACGAACCGAGTTAAATCCTGAACACAGGTGAATCGGAATGCTTGAGTTTCCCATCACGAGCCCTGAACGAAACCAACAATGTCCTGCCCGGGACCTTGAAGAAGGCACATTACGAAACGTGCCCGAGCCACTGCATGAGTCTATCCGGTATTCCCCGTTACATAAGGTTATGCGCCTTGCGCCTTGCGCCTTGTGTCTTGTGGATTACCACATTGACCCAGATTGGGGCCCATTTTGTTCTGTAGATCCGCCACGTCGTATAAACGTTACGACACTATTATAGCATAAAGAATTCAAAACTTGGAAACCCCAGCTTGTAACGTAACCTGTCTCCCCTTGTTTTATTGCAAGTAATTCAGATTTCACGGGCTTTAATCGACTCTAACAAACAACTACACCGGTGATTTCTTCGTAAATAGAGCGCCTCGCAAATTAAGGAAATATTACACACAAAAGGGCTGAAATTGTGAATCCACTATACGTTTTTGTTTTACACAAAATACTCTTCCGTAAAAACTTTGTAATCCCAATGGCATAGCCTATTTATACAGAACTAGCATACCCGTCGCTTCGCCCACGAAACGTAAACTGTTTCAGTAATGTAATAATTTAGAAACATAAAAAAATATGTTAATAAAAGCGTATTCATCTAAACTCATGATTATTTTACAGTGAATATGAAAAAATATTATAATCTGAATATGTTTGTTTTATTGTCTTCAAACGTATTCCATCCGAATTTAAGAAAACCTGATAAAATATATTTTTCTCCAAAACAAACAGTTATACCTCTTTTATATTTTTGTCCTTTTAGGGGATTAATTCGGGTATGGGGAAATTCTGACTTACGTGTATCGTAATTTGTGTTTTAGAATATTTTGTTTACTTTTGAGAAAAGCCGATAAAAAATATTTTTTCCAATGAAAACACTCTTTTTCTCTAATTATATATCTTTTTTACATTTTCATTCTTTTAGGGAATGAATTCAGAAAAATGTTGAAATATGTGTTTCATTATTTGTGTTTTATAGCATATTTCTAAAATATACGATCCAAAACAAATATTTTTTTCAATACAAAATTGTACACCCGTTTTTTACATTGTCTACCCTCTTTCAATCTTTTTAGTGGATGAGTTTTGAGAAGTGGTGAAAAATATATTTCATTACTTATATTTAAAAGTGACTATGCTATGTTTTAAGAAGGTCAGACATAAAAACATATTTTTCTAATAAAAATTGTTGTACCTCATTTTTACCTCTTTAGGGAGTGAATACTGGAAAATCGTTTTTCAGTGCACCCCTACATGTGGTGGTAACTCTGAAAATTTCAAATCTTTAGCTATAATAGTCTCGGATGTACGTTGATTATTAAATTTGGACTGGGTAAGTAGTTTAATGGCTTTCAAATCATATTTTTGCAAAATACTTTCTTAGTGCACGCCTGTATGGTACTGTTTCGGGGTTATCACAAACCCAAAAACCACGTTTACAGAATCGTTTAACATCAAAACAATAAAATAAAACCAATATACCAATCCTTGAAACTTTCTCCAAGACGTGAAAACGTAAACATTCTCAATCTGAGACAGTTTCAGAGCGTAAAGTCATTTTCAGGTACCGCCTGTTATATTGAAGGCCTGCCCTAAACAAACACAAGCTAAATAAATTACTACCACTATAATATCAGATAATTAAATCAGACATGAGACAATTTGTAAATTAGAAACAGCTGATTGTATCTGAACACATTATTATGGGTTTAGTGACAAAACAAAGGAAAGTTAAGCGTTGTTAATTGTTCTTTGTTTAATGAACATTGGGCGTATATTAAGAATTTTCAACGGGGAGGGGGTTTCGTTAGGAAAACGTGCAAATTGGTAATATGTTTGTCACACCCTAAATAGACGGAGATTAGATAAACGGACCATGTCTTCTGTCTTTCTTTCGCCGGCACTGCAGTCCAAGGTAGACTTTGGCTTCCCGTACAGTTCTGTTCCATGCATCCCTATCCAGCGCAAGCTGCTGCCATCCAGTTATTCCAATCCTTGCCAGATCCTCCTCTATGTCATCCAACCATCGCCTCCTAGTGCGTCCTCTTTTTCATTTCCCCGACAAGTTCTCTCCCATTATTTTCTTTCAACCATCGTCCATCCTCCGCACATGACCGAGCCACCTGATTCTTCGTGCTTTTATAAAGCGCAATATATTCTCATTCTTTTTAAAATTTTCCAGTTCCTGATTATTTCTAATGCGCCACACATTCTGCACGCAAACCGGTCCAGTAATACGCCTTAGAATCTTCCTTTCAGACACCCCTAGCTCGTGCTGTTCAGTAACTTTCAGCATCCAGGTTTCTTCGTCATAGCAAACGACAGGTCTGACAAGCGATTTATAAAGCTTTAAGTTGGCAGCTCTAGACAGAAATGTCGATCTGAAAAGATTTGCAAGACCGTAATACGCTCTATTCCCTGCCGTGGTCCGCTTCCTGATCTCTTCGCTCACACCGTGTAACTATTTTAAATTAAAAAACAAAAGTATGTGT
Source organism: Callitettix versicolor (assembly GCA_022606455.1). Classification (NCBI taxonomy): domain Eukaryota; kingdom Metazoa; phylum Arthropoda; class Insecta; order Hemiptera; family Cercopidae; genus Callitettix; species Callitettix versicolor. The sequence continues at coordinate 54,097,726 of CM040186.1, forward strand.
GTTTATCCGGAATAGAAATCTAAAAACTACTGCGTAGATTTTCATGAAATTTTGCATTATTACCCCTTAGGTAAAGGGGCATGTTTTTCAAATTTCAGCCGTCAAATCGAAGTATTAATTGCTTAATTATCTCATTAATTAATGCAATATATATATATATATATATATATATATATATATATATATACAGAGAGAGAGAGAGAGAGAGAAAGGGAGAGAACAGAGCAAAATGGCGTTCACAATTTTCATTCTATTTAATTCAAATTTGACATTTTTTCTCAATTTTTTTGCAACAGTACAGACAAGTTTGTTACCTAGCAAACTTTGTTCACCCGTTTCAAAATGGCAGCGATTTTAAATATTAAACCATCCGCAATTTATTTTTATTAAACATTTTTTCAAAATATGATTTCGTCACAGAAAGCGTTAAAATGTTTTAAAATTAGCTTTTAAATTTTAAATGTAAATATTACAATTTTAAAAATAAATTGAAAATTTAAAGCGTTATATTATGCAGATTATTACCCTGATTATTATGGTTAAAATCAGATTTTTAAAAAAGCCTGTTTGCTGTAGTCCAGCTTCTTTTTTGTGTAAAATTCAGAAAATTGGCATATTAAAATGTACGTTTACGTGATGCAATACTGTTACGTTCTGGAAAATCGTATCCATAATGTGAGCGAGGCAGTTGCGTGCATCTATTTGTAATGCCTTACGATAGCCACTTTGCAGTTTAAGGTGCGTTAATATTACAGGCTTGTTTTTAAATGAATTCCTAGCAATATGTTGTTTTAGCATAATTTTGAAAATTAAAACTTGTTACATCAGCAAAAAACAAAAAAAACCAAACCCTGACCGCCGCCTTACGAAACGTTTATTCCGTCCTGTTGTTCCAATTATATTTTCCAGAAAACAAAAATTGGCCAAACACTAGTGCGGCCTCGGCTCCTCAAGGATACCCAACAGGATTTCCCAGTTGACAATAGAGCACTAACTTTCTCCGGCGGGGAGGAGGAGACTTTCTTAAAACCAAGATGTCGGCGCTGCCAGTGTGTCAGTGTGATTTGGGAAAGTGGTTAGTGAACAGTGCCCTGGCTAGTGTATCAAACAACTATAACAGTGAGTATTAAGTGTAAATGTTTTTATTGTTTATACGTTTACACACTCTGTTCAAATCAAAAAGGCTTCAAACGAAATTTTTTTCGAGGAAAATACAACGTATAGTTTCAAAATTCCGACCCAAAGTTTTTTTTAATTTTATTTATTTATTTATTTTTACACCGGAACCATAAATGTTTTGTAACTTAATTGTATAAGACTGTTTGATATAAACCCGACAAACAGTTTTGGAGTAGTTAAATCGATTTTTCTGTTGTTTGTCAGTAATTCTCTAACCGAAATTTTTGGAAATATCCAATCTTTTTTTAATTAATTTAAGAAACACTTTTTTAATTTTTCACAATAAAATTCAACCTGAAACATTAACAAACCCATTCTTGTATGTGAAATTTCCAAAAATCGGGCTAAAAATAAAAACCGGTCTTTTCTGTTACTTTTTTCAAAAATCTGTTTTTTGGAAGAGAGTTTGTAAAAAACTTTTTAATTTGACCATTAATACAGTATGTTTTAAATTTGAAAATTCTTGATTATAAATGTATTTTAGATAAAAGAAAAAACCTTTATAACTTGTAAGGGTACATAGAGCCGCCTCGGTGGTCTAGTGGATAGCGTACTAGGCTTTCATCCCGAGGACCCGGGTTCGATTCCCGGCGAGGGCTTGGCATTTTCATCCCATCTCGTCTGCATTAGCCCAAGTGTGCACAATAGTCGGACGTTAAACACAAAAAAAAAGGTGCATAAAGTGTTTGCTTATATTAAGTTTTAAACATAATACAACAATATTTTTAGCGTATACGCAATTTTATAATTCAAAATCTATATACCAGATTTGTAAATATGTAGCACCAAGTACCGTAAAAAATCCTTAAAATCAAAATAAACTATTCTTAAGAATTTAAAAAACTTTAAAGTTTCAAATCATTTCCAAAAATTACCGGTTGACTGATTCAAATGACGAAAACCAATTTTCAAATAAGTGTAAGATGGAAACCATAATAACCTTCAGATGGTAAAGTCACCGGTCAGCCTGCTGCGTCTCTGAACTTGCGCATCCTAAGGTCGTAGGTTCGAGACTGCACTTACTGCAGTAAACGTTACCCTTCCATTAACTCCGATCCCTCTTCTTCATTAGTCTTACTGGCGTAAAGTATGAACGGCAAGTGGAACAAATGTAAAGCTATTAACATAATCATTTGTTATGCCAAATTCGAATAAAATTGGACAAAAATTGCAAATGATAAAGTGCTAAACTAAACACACACACACACACACAAAAGAACATATTCTAGGAGTCAGGATTAGTGCTTCATATAAAGTTAACGAGTCCTGGGTCCCCCAATATGTCCTTTCTAATAGCTTTTCCAATTAAAATTTGCTAAAATTGATTTTTCGAATTTTTTTTTTTTGAAACTTATCATTCGTTTAATCCGAACATTCGATTAATCGGGTAATAAAGGCTCAAGCGCACAACAAATTAATACGAGTATACAAATATTTTCTTTGTTCACTGATAACGCTTATTTGTAAATCCATTATTAGTCAAGTTAACGCACGATTAAACCGAATAAACCTGTTGTACAGTCTCTATAAATACACCGACGGTTTTTTATGTTATATTTGCGTTCAGGGAGATCGCAAAACGATTGTTTTGAAGATGGCTTTAATCATAAACGGGCCAAAAATACCTACGAATTAGTAATATTGACACACGTCTACCCCCTTGCATTCCGTTCCCAGACAGATCCGGGCGTTACGAGGGTTGAACGAATCGTCTCAGGAAGTCAGTGCAGCGTGCCACCCAAGGCAAGGCAACGGAGAGTGAAAGCGTGGACTTTCTCCGATCCCAGTCACGGCCAGGTCTGGTCAATGCTTTCAGTAATTGCGTTACTACTGCATTGTTTATTTTGTTTATATTTTAGCTTTAATTGTGAATAAACGAAATTTCAGTGATTGGCGTGTATTTAGTACAATAAAATTGTACGCGCTTCCCAAGGTAAAGTTTAATTAAACCCTTGGAATGCCTTCTAAATAACATTGTACATCACTTCACACAGTACAGAGAAAGTACAGCGACCAATACAAAATTGATCTTGATATTTTGTTATATCTACACGTTTTCAGGTTCTTCGAGTCGGATGCCTGTGCATATTGCTGGAGACTAAACTAACTGATCGATTTTTGGCGAACTAACTGCCCAAATATCTGAACTGTACTACTTTACGACAATCGAAACGTATGGATCGCTGTATTTACGAAAAACAAGTTCAAAAACAATCGAAAAAATATAAAAAACAGCCTAATTTATACGAAACCTAACGCGTCAGTTCGGCCGTTCTATCACCCACATTTGCTTGATTTTAATTTAGGTATTTGTTGTCCACCACAGAAAGCAGCGCATAATCCATCTGTTTTATCCCCGACTGTTTATATTTATGTTCAAGAAAAGTTTCTGTGAGACAAGCTATCGTACATACAATACATATTTTCGTTGTTTAGAATAAATATGAGAACAGAATGAACCCTGACCGTTGTCGTTTTATTCCTAACTAGATTCCAACTTGCATGCAGTTCAAGTTCTAGCAAAACTGCTTGCTATTTTTTCTACCTGGGACATTGAGATGAGCACCATTGTGTGTGTGTGTGTGTGTGTGTCTTATCATACTCTTGTTTGCAATTTTGATCCATTTGATTCAAATTTGGCACAAAAATTGATTATAGTACTAGTTCGTCAACCAGCAAAATTCGTTCAACAGTTTTAAAATGGCGACACTATCGAATCTTTAAAAATGCATGACTTTTTTTCGAAAAATCAGATTTCAACATCGTAATCAGCGTTAAAAACTGCTTAAGTTTTGAATTTTCAAAATGTATTAAAAATAGAGAATTTAATTTGACAGATGTCAGAGTTCATTTTAATATATTTAATCTAATTAAAATTGTATTTACGATGAAATCAGTTTCAAAAAGATAGAAAAAAACTTTTGGAAATTCGCTTCCGTCACGTCAGCGAGTCAGCTGGGTTCGTTACCCAGCGAAATTTGTTTCAAACCTTTCAAAATGGCGTCAATTTGAAAAGTATAATTTCTGTTGGTGCTGTTTGTCATTTAGCACGGTTATTTATCGGCAAATCGTGTCCGACACGTCAGCGAGACAGTTGCGTGTGTCATTATGTTTCTATATTTACTTACACAGTTTGGAAATTTCAATGAACTCAGCCGAAGACCGTAAACACGGACGGAAAGAAAGTGATATACAGGAAGTGTCAAGTATTGCGTTAAGTAGGGACATTGTAAACAACTTTCTCGGGTCAATGTTTGTTCAGCCAAACAGGGCCGAAGGGCGTTACGTCACCTAGAGGCGTGCGATGCGTCACTAAACTGGAACCAGTGACGAGCTATTGGAGCGGCCGTTATGGTACGACCCGGACTCGGTACCGTGGAACGAGCACGTTCTTGACCCGTACGACGCGTTTTGATGGGTCGCTACAAATGTTTATGTCCAGGCTATTTGCTTGTCCGTGTTTGCGCGTCACTAGAAACTAAACTGGTTGTCAGATTTCGATGACACTGAAATCTGACACAGAAATCTCTAGATAGGTTTGCCCTTATCTAGAGGCAATTTAATTATTTTTCAAACCTTTTTGAAAAAAAACTAAAACCGAATATTTTTAAAAATCTATTCAAATCTAAACAATTTGATCACTTCCCCCCCCCCAAAAAACCGGTTCAGGAGATATAGAAAATTGGAGAATCGGTTTAATTTTTCAAAACCGGTTTGTCATATTTTGCTAATTTTGTTTAGCGCAAGTAGGGACGGAACCGATACCTTGATACCAGTGAAGTATCGATACTTTTCTTTCGATACCTAGAATTTTTTTCAATATTTTCAGGGGTCTCGGTGGTCGATTTGGATAAAGCACCGATCAGTCTGCTGCGTCTCTGAACCGCATACCTTAAGGTTCTTAGTCCTAGCCGCAGTTACTCCCGTTGCTTTTCCCTTACCGTTAACACTGATCCTTCCTAACAACATTAAACACTACAGAACTACAGATCTCTTACTCACAAAGTACCCAGAGACAACCAAAGTGTAATGTAGGCTGTAAACATGTTCATGACTTCGTTCAGTCATCCTACGGAACATATTTATTTCTCACAAAGTGTAATTGATAACAAATTAGGTTATGTTCACAATATCTTATAATTGCTTGGATTTATTTTTCTTTATTGTTTTTTGGTGGTGTACATATTAACTTGCATATTTTCTCATTTATTGCATTTGGTATTTCCATATATTAATAATTAAAATATTACTTGTATGCATATGTTTTACTGTTTTTGTTACGTACATATTATATTTCTTACCTTATGTGTGTAAGAATTGGTTTTACGTATTTTCATTTATTGTTTTCGGTGTACATAATATTATATCCGGTATATTTTTTTAATGTAGCCTATTGTTTTTTTAATACTAGGTTACAGATACAGTAAAGGCTTATATATAAATCATCTATTAAATTTCTTTGATGTTTGAGTCATATTTCTTTCGATACTTCAATTCGATACCTACTAATATTGGTAAATTCTTTTCGATTTTCCTGTCATATCGATACTTCCTTCGACTCCAGTATCTAATAAAAGTATACTTTCTTCCCCAAGTGCAAGTGATAATCACAGCTTGGGTGTTAAAACTAAACTATGGAGGTTTTTCAATTTAGTAGAACTGGAAATGTCTGATATACTTAATTGAATTACGATTCTTCAGTAATAGCTTAAATTTGAGCAAAATCTGATGAGAGATTTTGAGAAATTTACCAATTTTTCGTGGTTTTCCGTATAGCTTCAGAACCGGATTTTTTGGAAGGTAATTATCGAATGCCTTATACGGAAAAAGAGACAATCTTATTCGGGAATCTCATTTGAACTGTAAACATAGTACCGTCACATCAGCCTTGATAGGCCTGTAACATTGTGAAATCCCGACTCGCGGGCCTTGGTGGACAATTATTAGCTTAACTAAGGTGACAGAGGCCATCCCGTTGCCTTGACGACGGAGAAATCCCAAGCACAAGCACAGCCATCGAGATCTGCAGAACGAATCGGTTTTGTGCTTGGTTTCCACTAAATCCAGTAAGCCGTGTTTTGTCCCGTATTACTTCCTTAAAATATAATCGCGTCAAATATAATATGAAAAAAAAATGCTGGAGATTTTTATAATCATTTTGTTACTTAATGATGAAGTATTTACTTTTTATTTGGACATTTACCACCATTTGTGTATACAAAAACAATACACGACATTTCGAGAGTATAAATCAACTTTTGTACTGAAGTACTTAACTTAAAACCTAAATATGCAACTAAAACAAACATAAAAATAACGGTCAACCCCATCAGCATTGTGGCTACTCCTTGTTAAAAATGATCTTAAATTTTAAAATAAACATAATATTAAATTTAAAAAGGTTGAAGTTTTAACGGTTAAAAAAGGGGGTCATTACTAAAACAGCAGGTGTAACTATTGTTTAATAGGTAGTTCTCATGAAAGGACATCAGTCAGTTGTTTACTGGTGTTTCGAACATGTCCTTGTTCTGTTACGATATTGTCAGGTCGTAGTTTGAACACTCAGGGAATCTGCCCTGATTGTTTGTTCTTTAAGTATTTTAATACAAGCCTTGGCATTAAGGTTTACCTAGCTGAAAGTTTGGATTTTAACTGAGATACTCAAAAAACGGAAGTTGTTCAATAATCTCGAAACGTCGTGTATTGTTTTTATACGCACAAATGATGACAAATGTCCCGATAATGATTAATTACAATTTATTAAATTAAAAAATCATGTAAGTTCTCTAAATGAGATTTCGAACTTTCGAAGTTACCCTGCATTACTTATGCTAAGAAGAGCTGAGAGCACAGCTTTCAGACTTGAATGCATGAGAAAGTGAAATGACTGGAACAATGGCAACAATGGTTTACAGAACACATCCCATGCATAATTAGGATGTAGGTCAGATGATGTCAGTGTTGCCACATGTCACAACACAAAAACCCCTAAAATATACTCTTCTGTTCTTTCTCTGGCTTAATTTTTCAACACGTTTGAAAACACTAAATTACGTTTCTATTATTAATCAATCCAGATATATCATATAAATATGCTTGTAGGCATACAACAGTTAGTGTCGCTCAGTTATGCATTTGATACAAGAAGCAAACTTAAAAACAAAGTTTTTTATTTTACATTTTTTTAAATTTGATTTCTCAGTGATAATCGCTCAAAGAAAATTGTTTTTTTAAGATTTTAAACGGCCCCCATTTTGGAAATGAATGAGAGGATTTTACTGAAAAAAGAATTTCTTAACACTTTTATAAAAATCAGTTTGTCAAATTTGATTTTCGCTTTCGATCGATCGCTTAATGTTAAGTGTTGTTAGTTTTAGGAACACTCGAGCGACAGAGCTGCGTGCCGTGATTGTTAGTGAATTATCCTTGTAAAATGAACTATTGGAGCAGCCATCATGATATAACCCACACCCAGGACCTTAAAAGAACACTGATTCTGAAATACAGTGATCACTTTCAGAAGGTGTCGTTAAAAATTATGTATACATTTTGAAAATCTAATTTCACCATCATAATTAGTACTAAAAATTGTATAAATTTGCATTTTGAGCTTTCAAAATAAATTTGAATTAATATAAATGAATTTGACGGAGGTCAGGGTTCATTTTTGTATTCTCAATGCAATTTTGAAGTTTAAAACGCTATTATATGCAGATTTTAATGGTGATTAAAACAGAATTTCAAGAAAAGGATAAGATCAAAAAATATTTTTTGGAAATTCGCTTCCAGCACGTCAGCGAGACAGCTGCGCGTCGCGATAATTTTTTTATCATTCACGTTTTATTGTTTTTCTTTTTTTTTAATACAAAAACCGATTTCCGTGTTTTTCGGAATTTCCGATTGATTCACAATTGCTACACTGACTTCAGGTATAACATCGTGGCCGATATTTAAGGAAAATCTTTTGAACCGATTTGAAGAATTAGGCCAATTGTTACTTTTTTCGATAAATTCTGAACCAAATATTGCGGGGTGATATAGCGTCGCTCGGTCTTTGTTTCAACTCTACCGTTCGGCATTACGTTAGTGTGTTTGTTTGTTACGCAATTTTGATCAAACTGATAGACCGATTGTTTTGAAATTTGATACGAAGGTACCTTGTACAAAGTCCGAAAGATGTATGTGTAATATATTTTCCGATTCGTTTCAGCTTCAAGATGGCGGACTCTGATTCAACGTTGACAGTGTAGTTGCCGGTTATATCCTGTATTACTAGGTGAACGGCAAAACCTATCAAATTCCGATCACTTTACGGAAAAAGAGCATAAAATGTTCAATAAATTTGGTCCGGTAAAATTTTTCATAAATATTACGGTTACCGGTTAAATTGGCGGGAAACGTTACTAGCGCTGTCGTGGCGCGTTCTATATAGTTACGAATGCACTGCGAGGTCTATTTTTCTCTACACTCTTCGAATGTTTGTGAAGCGACATTTCTTTCACCCTTAACACAATCCGGCAACACCGGACGATCTCCCTTTCTCTTTACGCTGACCTTTCAACCTTGAGTAACATGACGTGTCCGCGGGACCTCCGAGGAGGCGCGTCTTCTCACCGGAAATCCGCGGCGTAAGTGAAGTGCTTTGTTATGCTACGGGCTGTAGTTATGGCTTCCGTTTTTATGCATTATGCACTCATTGCCTCTACAGTACATCTGTCGGGAGAAAGCTAACCAAACCGATGAAATAGATATGTGCTTCCTCATGCGTACACGTGACACGTCGAGCGTGAATGGCATACACACAGTATAGTGTGTTAGCAATTTATAGAGCGTTTACAAATTATTTTGTCTAATTTTTGGTAATGAAATTTCTCTTGAACTTTCCCACTATACGAAATATACAGAAAGTTTGATGATCGCGAAAAACTTGTGTGTGTGTGTGTGTGTGTGTGTGTGTGTGTGTGTGTGTGTGTGTGTGTGTGTGTGTGTCTGTGTCTGTGTGTGTGTCTGTGTCTGTGTGTGTGTGTCTGTGTCTGTGTGTGTGTGTGTGTGTGTGTGTGTGTGTGTGTGTGTGTGTGTGTGTGTGTGTGTGTGTGTGTGTGTGTGTGTGTGTGCGTGCGTGCGTGCGTGCGTGCGTGCGTGTGTGTGTGTGTGTGTGTGTGTGTGTGTGTGTGTGTGTGTGTGTGTGTGTGTGTGTGTGTGTGTGTGTGTGTGTGGATATTGCTGGAGATTGCAGACTTAACTACGATTTTCATGAAACTTACCATATAGGTATCGTTTGCTTATATGCCCTAACAGTTATTTATTTATTTACCAAACCAGTATATTTACAATGACTGGCATGTAACCGCAGAGTGGAAAAAACCGCTGTACGTGAACTGGTATATTAATACTACACACAAAACTAAACCAAATTCAAATAATGTTACCCTACAACATGCTTCATCTATTCTGTATTCAACAACCATCAGCCCATAATCAATAACCACAAATATCAGCTTTATGCAACATCAATGTTTTCAGCCTTATTTTTAAAGTGCTCTTATTGAATGACAATACTTTCATATTCTGAGGTAGTAAATTGTATACATTTATTGCTTTTATATAACTGTTCTTCTCTCTTACGTTTTTACAATTTTTGGGTAACTTTATACCTCGCTTTTATTCCTTGTGTTACTGCTTGAATTTATGTATGTACCTTTTATTTTTATTTTTTTAAAACAGATTTTTAAAGCTCTTTTTTAGTGGAAAAAGTATTAAAAAATCGATTGTTTTTACAATCGGCTCAAGCGATTTCGTTCAAATCTTGCTGGAATACAGTTCATAACAAAACGTGCATGTGGTGTAGGAATGTTTGTGCAATGTTGCTCACACAGACTGGGAGAACAGTAACCATTGTTCGGTATGAAATTGTTTTCACCGCGAAACCAGGTCAGGTCGTTACGGGAGGTTGTAGGTTTTCCTCGTGGGCGGAAAATGGAAACCCGACCTAACCTGTCCGACTGTTTCTCCCCGTATTTGGGTACCGCTCTCACCCGAACCCACGCGGGATGGCCCATCGGGACTTCGGCCTTTCGCAACGAATTCGACAGTAAAACAACACCGGGTGAAGTAGGCGACACCGTCGGACGTTACGCTATCTAGTGGATTTATTGGCAAACTAACCTGTTAACATTTTACAATGGATTTAGTAAGTCACTTTTCAACTTCTATTTTTAGAACTTGTTTCCACTTTATTAGCAAATTGCCATTAGAAACTAAGCTTTTGGAGCGGCCATCATGGTAAGACCCCGAGCTGGGACCCTAAAATGAGCGCCGATTCTGACCTCTAGATAGGGTTGTTGTAGTATCACGTTCAGGTTTGCAATTTAAGTTTGATTCAAATTTGGCACAACAATCGATTTCGATAAGTTCATTAACCAACTAAATTCGTTCAGCAATATCGAAATTGTAATCACTTCAAATCTTTTTTTAAATTCATAAATTTTTTGCGTTAAATATTTGTGTACGTCCTATTTTACCATCATAATCAGCGTTAAAAACTCCAGAAATTAGCATTTTGTATTTTCAAAACCCGTTAAATTTAAGAAATTTTAATTTAATTTTTTTCGGCGGTCAGGGTTTGTTTTCGTATTTTTATATTCGTTTTGAAAGTTTAAAGTGCTAACGTATGCAAGAATAATTTTTTTTTAATTGCAAATTTTGCTTCCATCACGTCAGCGATACAGCTGCGTTCTGCGATTACTTTTTATATTCTTATCAAAAACTTTTGAATCAAATTTTTTGAACTTGAAATCAAAAATTTTTGAAAATAACTTTTCCTGCATCTCTACTCGCTTAAAAAGCGTGATTATTGCAGATTTTAACAAAAACTTTAACACTACTCCTGTATTTTCTCTTCACTTAGTAGGCCTACATGAAGGAGTAAAAGTTTAACATCTTGTTTCAGACTAATGATGAAGCCATCGACACTCTGGTGTTGGCCACTCCTGCTACTAGCGGTCAGAGCTGACGACACGTGGTCCTGGGGAAAGGGCAAGAAGGAGCCGGTGGCGGTGGCTCAGAAAGCAGCGTTCAATGCGAGCGTCATAGACGACATACTGGAGTCAGGCAGGCAAGGGAGGGCCCTGCAAGGATACGACCAGGTGTACAGTGACCCGGACGTGCAACAAGCTCTGACCACGGGCAACGAGTCTCAAGCACGGCAGTTCATCAAGGACCGCCTGTGCGGGCTGGGACTGATGTCGGTAAGTGAAAAAAGGAAGGGGCAGTCTATACACTTGCACTCATAAACAATAAGATTTTCAAAATGTTTGTAAGTTCTCAAATTTGGTACATTTGTCATTATCCATCTTCCCCTTCCAAAAGCAATCAGGTCTAAATAACTTAAGCTTTTTCAGTTTTCTAAGTACAAAATTGTAAGCTTCAATAATAAATTAAACACTAATTTTAAGAGATCATCACAACTTATGATCTTTGAATCTCAAAAATCGTCAAAAAATTATCTTTACTTGTAAATATAACTGTTATGAACTATTGTTCCGATTTGGTTTAAGCTATAAAACTAAAAGAAACCAAAAATTGCTGTTCCAAATCGGTCGGAATATAAAACACCTGATTTCTCAAAATTGGTTTTACATATTTTGTTAAAATTTTAGCCTTACATTAATGGCATTTTAAATTAATGAACAAACAAAGTTAACTCTGACCGCATTTTTAAAGGTTTTAACCAAAAAAAAAGGATTGGAAACTAAAATTTTCGGGAAAAAGTAAATAAAAATATACACTTAAGGGCATTAAAATCTGAGCTACATTTGATGGAAACCTGTTGTTAACCCAAAACATGTTTGAAAACTTGAACATGTAAAAAAATTGTAAATGCATTCGAAATCTAATAGATCTTATATCAAAATTTACCAATTCAGTTTATCTACATCAGTGTGTACAGATACACTTCCCAGTAAAAACCACTTTTTAGACAAAGGTGTCTGAAAATTTATAAATAAACGTATCAATATCGATCTTTTATTCTATGATTTACTTTGTATAGGCCGTATTATGCATAAAAGAATTCTTAAGATAAATATTGATCGAAAATATTCTTATTGTTCCAGTGTGACGACGGAATCGAACCCAAGAGGCCTTACATCGAGCCTCACGATCTGATATATGCCCAACCCGTCCACATCAAGCCTGTGGGTCGTCCCATCCCCGCTCTTCCTGTCGGCAAACCCATCGGAGGCCACGGATACGGTCCTCCGAGACCAGTACCCTTGCCGTCCAAGTACGGACCTCCTTCCAGACCCTACGGACCTCCTCTACGACCTCCGGGCCCTATCTACAGCGGATCCAGACCGTCCCCAATCTACGAACCCGACTTGGAAGTACCACCATTCCGTGGACCTTCCGTCTTGGAAGAGAAAAAGCCGGTAGTGGTCGTGAACAACCCGGGCACTGGCAGCATCCAGCAACACATACACCATCACATACACCACAGCGACGGCGGTCTCGGGTTAGGATCGGTCGGAAGTTTGAGCTCAATTAAAGGTCCTGTTCTGGGCGCCGCCTCCACCTTCGACACGCCTTCCTACCCTCCTTTGGGCTCCAGCTATGGCAGTCCATCCATTTCTGCGCCAGGACCCCTGTACAGCAACTCTCTAGGCTCCGGGGTGTCCGGCTCTAGTTCTCTGTACACTGGAGCTGATACATACTACGGAAGTCCAGGACCTTTCTACAAGAAAGAGTTTAATCTGAAAGGCTCTTATTCTAGTAAGTATTCAGGATGGAATAAACTTTGAAAAACCAGTTTTATGGATAGAATTAAAGGGTACCTACCTTTATACATTCTAAAATGTTTTGCGTCTGTATATCTGTCTGTTTGTTTATTGGGTTCTTAAAATACATTTTAATAGAAAAGCTACATAACTTTGACTCAAATTTGGAACGTTAACATATTTTGGTATTTCAAGGTACATTTTCTCATGAAAGAATGAACAGCTACAGGAATAAGAATGCAAAGATATATTTTACAACTACAGTTAAGTATTTAATTACCTGTTTATGGTATCTTCCTGCTTTTCTCACAATTACTTTGGTTAATATTTTACAGCTAAATTTACCGGCCAGTACTTAAATTTCAATTGCTTCACAATTCACCACGAGTTTCTGTTTTTCGTTCCAGACAACGCTGTTTCCAGCACCGGCGCTTCCTACCCCAGTTACGAGAGCCCCCGCGCCGACCGTAACTACGACAACTGCGTGTGTGTGCCCTACGACCAATGCCTGCCGCACGAGATAGCCCGCAAAGAGGACGGATACTTCATCGATCCCCGCAATGCCGGCGACTCCAACATCGAAGCGCTCGGACCTGATGATATCGTCATCACTGACGGAAACGGCACTATGACCGTCGTCACTAAACACAACAAACGTGAGGACAGCGAAAGCAAAGAACCCGAGAAAGAGGAAGCTAAAGTTAGCGAGGAGGCGAAGAAGGAAAGGAGGAGAAGAGAAGCCGGAGATCAGGAGAGCGAAGCTACAGACGCTATTGAAAGGACTAAAAAGGTAATTTAGGTTCGAATCCAGCTAAGGGAGAATAATTTTTATTTATAACGTGTGGTTTTATGAAGATGTTAGACGTACAAAATAAGGTGATATTTTGCAAAAAAAAGCAAGATTCAATTTTTGTTATACTTTAATAAATAATACAAAAAATGTGTGAGAATAAGTAGGTGAATCATCCTCTGTATCATTAAGTTTTAATTTTTCCAAATTCGTGATTTAACAATATTCGAATTAATAGTATTTCATATATGCGATATATAATACATAATAATTCGAATTAATTTCAAAGTATCTAACGTGTTCAAATCCATTTAACACGAAATCCAATTTAATTTGTAGTTTACCATAAATGATAAACTTTTTCATGTTTAGCAAAATCCACATACTGTATATAGGAGAGTTGTAAACTCAAAAAGCAATTTCGATAATATAAAACTATTTGAAAATTAAGCCCTGAAAAAGTTAGAGACTTTAGAAATGGAAGAAAAGACAAAATCTTTTTATGTAAAACCTTCATTATAGAACAAACTGAAAAAATTCTCTTTAAAATAATGTAACACTTAAAAGAGCTAAAACTAATAAATTTTTAATCCATATGTCAAAAAACACAGTCTTTTCTTTTCTAAAACACTTCTCGATTTTCAAATGTGTGTGTTTTTTTATTTTTCATCGGTACTAACTAATTTGTTATCAAAATTTTAACTTACAAATCTATATTTAACTTTTTAACAATAACAGTGTTTCTAAAAATATTAAAAACAAGTTTTTTTTCTATTGAAATGCAAAAAAACTTGTAAAAAAATTGTGTGAAAAGTACAATTTCTAACAAACACTGAAAGAAATTTCTAACAAGGACTACCTTAATTGTAAATATTTTAGTTTTTTGTTAATTTTTAAATTAGTTTCTAACAATTTAACAAGCCCTTTTTTAGTGTTAACTCTTATAAATCAGCAGCTGTATGTTTGATATTCACCGTAGTAATTGTATGTATACACAGTTTGACTTTGTGTTGTGCTAATATTATGTAAAGAATTGTTAATCGCTTGGTTTGACAAATACGTTTATAAAGCTACGCTTTTTTGTAGACATTTTTATTTGTAGGTATCTTCAAGGTGTTGAAAATTTTTGGAGTTTCACAAAAAAAACAGTGAGTTTTTGGCAGCTGCGGTTTTTATTACAATGGTTTTAAATTATAGAAAAACTGAAGTGGATTTTTATAACAGTTCCTCCGGTCGACAAAATCTTCCACGATTTTGATTAAACTGTAAAAAACTGTGTAATTCATTCATATCTCTGTTTTTTCACAACTACAGTACCACGAAAATTGGCATTGACAAAAATTAAGTTTGTTTTTAAATTGATTAATTTCCTGACGATTGTTGCCATACAATTTCAAAAGGCATTAAGGTGACTCACCATAAAAGCGAAATTTACCGACCGGGGGGGGGTCGGTTTACAGAGACGGCATATGAAAATTGTAATGAAAATATCTACATAAATGTTTTTTTATGATAATGGAATATCGTTAGTAGCCATCATGGTAAACCCCAAGCCCGGACCATGAAATGTTAGCCAATCATTTATAAACATTTTAAAATGGGCTATAACAGTTGATCCATACGTGGTACATAAATATATTTTGGTTTATAACTCGGAAAAGTTCTTTCCCCGGCGGTTGTTCGAAATCTTTTTAAAAAATCATGACGTTTTAGAACCTGATTTCACAATCGTAACGTCAATCTGAATACGTAACGAGTGCTGCCACACCAAAAACTCTAAAATTACTAAATCTGAACAAATCCTTGAAGATATTTACACAAAGTACTGTATATAACGCTTGCTTATAGCGCGGCGCTGTGGCGGATATCGGAACCTTAGAGACGGAGATATCGCCTCGCTACCAGGTGACCGAAGAAAAAGAAGAGATTAGCAGCGGAGTAAGTGAAACGTTTGCGTGTGCTTGCATCATGTGTTGTGTGTGCTTTGTCTTCAGTTGTGTTTGCACTAACCGTCCAAACATCCTCATCTAGAAACCACTCTCCTCCAGAGGAAAGCTCAAAGGCATTCTGGAAATTCCGCTACAGAATAACGTGTAGTGTTAGAATTTGAAAGAATAACATCATATCTTACACATACTCTGTTTATCTAACCTTCAAGTACATAAAGTTTAGTACATATTAAATTTCAAATAACTGAGTGAACACAAAGTCCGCCCTAACTAAATACGTACAACAGGTATAATATACTCTGTCGGCGTGACGTATTTCCTCATTCACAATTCCTTTAATGTTGTGTAATCTTTGAACTACTGAAATTGTATAACGATGTCTTGCTCCTATCCGAATTACTTTGGCCTTTGTTTTAATAGAACTTAAACGTTCAAAAATGAAAACATAAAAAACATACATAAAAATAATAAGTCTGTATACTCAAACTAACACCGTTTGCAACCAATAGCAACTTTGTTTGTTTCCTAATAAGCGGAAGATATTTTAGGCATACTTTATCAACTCAGACCCCTTCTATTAATTGTAAAAAGTTTTTTTTTTTTTTAACGTCCGACTATTGTGCACACTTGGGCTAATGCAGACGAGCACGAAGTTATAAAAACACACATATAATACCATAAACAGATAAACAGTCAGAAAACAAGATAGGAAAAACTAATCTAAATTATTTTTATTGTATACATATAGGTTCCACGAATTTCCTACACACTCTGTATACACTGTGTAGTTATTAGTAGCAAAACAACTCGGTCTTAAGGGTGACTAACAGAACATCAGCATGGGGGTGGTACAGGGCGCTGTGTTTGCAGCATGGGGTGATAAGGGTGCTGTATGTTTACAGCGCAAGTTTGGACTTGGCGGAGGCGATGATGACGAAGACGATTCCGAAGGCTCCGGCCTCAAACTGCGCCCAACTTTCGGAGTGTCCTTCGGGCTTCCGTCTGGAGGAGGCGGTTATCCTATAAATCCTTTCGGTTACAATCCTGCCGTCAACCCGTACTACGGATCAGTGGGGGGCGGTGGTCTAGACCTGGGTCTGGTCAGCGTTAATCCCCTGCTATCGGTTCAAGTGACCAAGGACGAGTACGGCGAGAAGGTGGTAAAGCCTCTGGTGAATCTGCACGTAACGCCGAACCACGGCCTGGTGCACAAGCTCGGACATTTAGTCCACAAATTCAAAGAACCCCATTATGGCTACGGACCGCCTCCGTTCTACCACCACCACCAGCACTTCCACGCCCCTCCTCCGCCTCCGATTTACCACAAACCTTACTACCCTCACAAACCTTACGGTCCTCCTTACAGCTCTTACGGTCCTTACGCTCCCAGTTACAACAGCTTCCGTTCTTCCGACGATGACAACTACTACAGCCCCTCGGACGACTACACACCCTCCCACGACGAAACTTTTGACTCCGACTACGACGGCCCTTCTTCTTATGACACCTCCTTCTACCGGAATGCCAACATCTCTATACCCTCCTCGACTTCCTCCTCCAGTGCTACTGGAAGCCAATCCAGCAACTCCGTTCAATTCCCGAGCGACAGACGTTCTTCCACTGGTTCCGTCAGTTTTGTAAGGCGGAAACGAGACGCCGAAGACACTGTAAATGAGGTGGTACAACCCGAGAAGGTAAGGATGTACTTTTGTTCCACAGCTAACCAGTAATCACTAAGACGACTTAATACCTGTTAGGGCTCAAAGTTGGTACACCTGTACCCACATTCTGACTACTTCAAGTTAGTTTACAAGAAAAATTGAATCAGCATTCTTCGTCCACGTTTTAAAAACCATATTTTTATTTTGTAATCTGCCATTATGAAAACAAGATGCATATTTTTTCCTTTAATTTACTTTTTAAATTTAATAACCATATCTTGAAGGTACTTTTCCGTAAGTCAAAACTACACAGTTTTGTTAAAAACGTTATTAAATTTGGTTCACGTGTAGAAATAAAAAATAGTTCTGTTATTGAACAAAAAATAAAAATCATGTATTATGTTTTCTCTTTTTTTACTTTAGTTACGATAATTTGTTCGAAAACACGACAAATTAATATAGCTAGTTTTTAGTAACATAACCTCACACTTATTATAGCCTATCAGCTGTTCAACGAAATCAGCTGATCTTGACGAATTAACACTCATATAAAAAACTGATCTTTTAATATAACTACCAAAAATTCATTTCATATAATTAAATCGGTCAATTTCTTCGTAATTTCTGCAGTGTAGTGGTTATCGCGTGTGTCTGTGAAACACAGATATTTTTAATTATAATTAATTTAATACGAGACTTGCGACGCGCAAAATATACTGTTGTATATCAACATAAACATGTTCCTCGCATCAAAAAATATCAAAACACCTTTCTTTTTGGCGTAAAAATCTTTACCCAAATAAGCTACACAAAAACTAAATTTGAAAAAATTAAATTTGAAAAAAACAATTCACCGAGTTTGTGATTCCAAAATACTTTTTCTAATAAAAGGCCTTAACATGTAGGTTTTATGTAGAAAAATGTTTACATTTTGATACGTTAACCCTGGTTGTACTTGATTTCATTTATTACCAACTGTAGACTGCTAGACTTTTTCTACAGTACTGCCAACCTTCTAAACGAACAGTACTAATAATGTATGCGTTCCAGAACGTAACAAATTATGTTGGCAGCATTGAACCACGACTAGAAGAACAACGGACAGACGTCGAGAGGACAGACAGAACTTTGGACCGATACTGGTGACACGTATTGACTAGAACCCTTCACTCCTAACCTCAAATATCTAGTTACTTATTGGTGCCTTGGTTGCGTAACAACTGTACTGCCATTAACAATACTGCATCGTGTTTGGAGAAACTTTTGGTGTGGTTTCCGTAATTTTTTTTCCTGTTCTGTGTTTTGAATGTTTGTTTGTATGCTTAACTGCATGATATGATTTGTTCTAAAAGATTCTTTGTATTACTTCTATGTGTTGGTTCTTATAATTTCTTATTTCAGCAACTTGTAAAAGCAATGGAATTCTATCTTGTGATAAACAAGCAAATAAGAACTTGTTAAATTCCTAACAACATTTCTATATTTAGCACTCTCTGTTCTTAGTATTTTAACAGCTACGAATACATAACCGTTACCTCTTGGTAACACTAATATTATGGTGGCAGTTATCACAAACACAACACATTCTATATTTCACTTAGATAATAACTGAATCTGGTTAAGATTTGAAGTTTTAACAATACAAGGCGCATGTATAATTTATGCTGCAGAAACCCACAATGATCTTAAGATCATATAAGTGGTATTTTTCAGACGATTTTATTATGACTGCATGGAATTCCATAAATCTTCATATACAAATACCAAAACAACAAATTAATTCGCATACGCTAGTGTTTTTAGTTCTTTAACAAATAGTACTGATAAATCAATCAATCATCTAACCTAATTCTTATAATAGTTACTTCATTATTTTTAGGTTATGTCAAGCATAAGCAGCTAAAGTATAATTATTTCTAACATAATAAACTAAGAATTTATTGGCTTTTATTACAATTTTTTTATGTTTAATCCCTTTTTAATACTATATAAGTAAATAATAAGTGCACGAACTAAATTTAAAGTTATTTTGGAAATTTTTATTAACAATCTCAATAGTCTATTACTTTCGGAAAAATATTGATTTCCAATCGTTTTAGTGAATGTTTTTAGAACGGTAATATTTAACGCATGTGTATTGACACGATTTGAATCGTTAACCTTTGTTTCTGGTGTTGCAGCGTCAGGCCAGCTATTACGGTGGCCGCTGCGGGCCCAACCAGGTGTGCTGCAGGAGGCCCCTGTTGAACGCCGGACCCGGCCCCGTGTACCGTCCCCAGGCGCTCACCCAGTGTGGCAGACGCAACACGCAAGGCATTAACGGAAGGATCAAGACTCCGGTCTACGTGGACGGAGACAGTGAATTCGGTAAGTTTACATTTAATCATCCCGTCTTGCCGTCACACAACTTACAATGATTTACCAAAAAATCTGACGACTCGAAAAGTTACGAACAAAAAAAGCGGAGAATCTGCTCAGATTCTCAAAATTTGTCTAATCATAATCTGTTTATTTTAGAAGAATTATAACTGAAGGTAGCCTCTAACTGAATTTCAGTTTTCCAAAAGCTCCCCGGCCCATATAGTTCATTTTTCTTTCGGCATTTATGAACTATATGAACTACTTTTGAGCTTATTTTTATCAAAATGCCCGAAATATGAGCAAATCAATTCCAAATCACCATGGAAATACGCTAAGAACTTGCTTTTTTTGTACTAAAACAATATTATAACTTTTTGTTTTGATTCAGATGCCATTATAATAATATAATCGGAGCGCAGATGTATCTCTGACGTGATAAAAGTGAATTCCGACAATTGAACATAGCGAGCATATTGAAATTGAACCTTGACCACCGTTAAATTATCTGAATACGAGATTCTCTCAGGCATGTTTGTGAAGTGACGTATTGAGTTAAAATCAGCACATCAGAAGCCCACAACCAGTAGGCTCATAAATCATCTTAAAAGTTGATTATCTTCAGAAAGGCGATGTGAAAGTAGTATTTCTGTTCGAATCTAGGTTTTCCATTTTTACTTTATATTAATTCAAAACACTCACCCCCCCACGCTCATAATCTAGTTTTTTTATTGTAAAAACCGAAAAGACTTCGTTCACCTTAAAGTGAAAGTATACATTGTAAAACTTAATTATTTCTTTAATCTGATTTCCTATTTGATAAAACTTAACTGAATCAGTGTAGGAAAACTTACTTTCATAATGAAAACGCCCAGCTGTAAAATATATGCCACGTGTACAATTTGACAAAAAACAAGTATTATTATTTCTGAAATTTTTCACTAGTAATTTCTCGCTGACGTGATGGAAGCAAATTTGTAAAAATATTTCTCTTACTTTTTTTATATTCTCATTTCACCATAACAATCGTCATTAAAATCTGTTTACATTAGCATTTCGCTACTTCCAAATTACAGTGAAAACACTACAATGAACCCTGACCTCTGCCAAATTCAGTTTCTTAATTTCAAAACATTTTGAAAAATCAAAACCTTTATTTTTGCAGTTTTTTATTTTGGTTACGATAATTAGATCGGACTTTCAAAAACATTCTGGACAAAAAAATTATTAATTTTTCAAAGCTTTGAAAATGGGCGCCATTTTGAAACCATTGACGGAATTTTCATTGATAGCGAATGTGTGCAAGTTACTCGATTTGCGTGCCTAGTTTGAAACAAATCGGACCATCTTTCCCAACGAAAATTTGGTCTAAAACGGAAACTCAGCCCAGTTTCCAAAATAATTCGGTAATACTTCCCTTAAATTTTGGTTACGTGCTCAGATTTTGGTTAAGGCAGTGTAGGCCCTAACAACATTTTAAGGAAAGAAATTTACTGTGTTTTAAAGAGTTTTCATTTTTATCAAAACAGGTTCTGACGATTTTGATCATTTTTTTTTAAGTTAGTCCCATACTATATCCTCAAAATGTCCGGGTATTTCGCCACAACTGTGACCTGTACGCAGGTTCGAGTCTAGATACTACCACTGGCTTTTTCGTGCTTATCCGATCCCCTCGTATCATTAGTCTAACTTCTAAAACAAGTTAAACTACAAAATTGCAAATCACAAATTTTCAGGCTAGTAACAATATAAGATCTGTCTACTTATAAACTCTATTTATCAGTATTTTTGTAACTGTTCCAATGTAGACTTCTAGAATAGCATTAACGTGGGCGTTGTGTATGTGTCTTGTACAGGTGAATACCCCTGGCAGGTGGCCATCCTGAAGAAGGACCCTCAAGAGAGCGTGTATGTCTGTGGAGGCACCCTTATCGACAGTCTTCATATCATCACCGCGGCTCATTGCATTAAATCGTAAGTACCTTTAACACGTACCCACTCTATGCAGCTACTTAGTACCACACTTAATCACAAAATATTTGAACCAGTGTTTTTTTTAACGGTAAGGGTAAAGCAACGGGAGTAACTGCGGCTCTAACACCCTTGAGATGAGCAGTTCAGAGACGCAGCAGACTGACCGGTACTTTAGCCACATCGAAATACACAAAAATCTAGTAGCCTACTGAAAACGTACCAAACTTCAAATTCTTTAAATTTCTAACGCCTGTCGATCTCAAATGAGTGAGTTTATCAAAAAACACAAGTGAATAAAAATGTAGAGTATAAATCGAAATAGCCAAAAACATATTAAGGCACGTAGTTGTCTCGCTGACGTGATGGAAGTCAACTTCCAAAAATACTATATATTATTTATGTTACATGTTCTTCAAATTCTGACTTCACCATCGTAATCAGCATTAAGATTTGCATATATCAGTATTTTAAACTTCTGATATCACATTGAAAATACGAAAGTAAACCCTGACCGCCGTCAATTTCTTAACTTCAATGTATTTTGGGAAAATGTTCATTAACGCTGATTACGTTGGTGAAATTCGATTTTTAAAAATACAAGTGACGAAACAGTTATGAATCTTTAGTTTTGAAAAGTCCGCAATCTTGTAAAGTGTTTAACGCATTTTGCTGGGTTGTAAACGTGAAAATGTAGCCTAATACACACGAACACACACACACACACACACACACACACACACACACACACACACACACACACACACACACAAATTATATATATATATATATATATATATATATATATATATATGTGTGTGTGTGTGTGTGTGTCCCTTCAAAAATTAATATAGAGGTCAGGATTTGGCTAATTTCAATGTTCCAGGACTAAGTCTTACCATGATGGTCACTCTAATAGCTCATTACCCAGTGGAAATTTACTAAAAATAAGATTGCCAAAAAGAAAATTTAAAGATAGAAAATAGTGGCTAATTTTCAAAGTTTGGATTATTGTATTCTTCTAACCCCTAAAAAATACGGAAAGCTCCTCCATTTAAACTATCTTTAAAAAACTAGTAGTTTCAAAGATTCCAACAACTGTCTCTAAACTCCATTCTGTGGCTCCAGGTACACGCCTTACGACCTCCGTGTCCGTCTGGGCGAGTGGGACGTCAACCACGACGTGGAGTTCTACCCTTACGTGGAGAGGAATGTAGTGCTGGTACAGGTACACCCGGAGTTCTACGCCGGTACATTGGTCAACGACCTGGCGATCCTCAGGATGGACAAAGCCGTGGACTTCCAACAGAACCCGCACATCAGCCCGGCGTGTCTGCCGGAACCGGGCTCTGAGTACGCCGGGACACGGTGCTGGACCACCGGCTGGGGCAAGGACGCCTTCGGCGACTTCGGCAAATACCAGAACATACTCAAAGTAAGCAGAGATAGTGACAAGTGACAATAAGGGAATTGTAAGGGAAAAATAACAAAAATTAGAAAGTTATTGCTTTATAGATATCTTAACAGAAATCGTTTCAGCCCAAATCAGAGCGTAAAACTAAAGAATTGTTCAAAATATAAATTTCTTGCAAGTAAATTCATTCCGTTATTAAGATATGGACTATTTGTAGATAAATTTATTACATTTTTGAATGCTCAAAAATATTCCAAGAAATATGGCACTAAACTTTTACATTGTCTGTCTTAAACAATTCTTAATAAATTATTCTGTATAGCCTACCTTATTTCATAACAATCGGCTGATAATTATACAAATTTTTGTATTTTTATTTTAAGGCGAAAAGCACATTGAGGCTATTATCACCTTCCCAAATGTAAGTGTGAGTGTAAAGTTTTAAAAGTCGTAAGTGTAAGTGTGTGTTAGACTCGGGTAACGCGAGGGACGTCTAAATCCTTTCAATAGGTGCAGCTAGTCTGCACCCCCTGCAGGGATCTTTCTAGTGTATGCTTACATAATAATAATTAAAGGTATTTTGAAAACATTTAATTCCTAGCTATGATAGTTTTGGCTGTATGATTGTTCTATGTCAGTCAGGACAAATCTATCCCTTTTTACATAAATATGTTACATTACATAATTATATGAAATTAACACGTCTAAGGCAAACACTGAACTAAAAAGATTCCATGAGTTGTTAAACAGATGTAAAGAAAAAGAAGTTTCCAGTAAAGAAAGGAAACCATTTGTATAAATAACCAAAATTTTAGTTCTCTAGAAAAGGAAACCTTTTTTACACGACTGCCAAAAAAAAGTGTTTTTTTTTTTCAGTACCTGGGTAAGTATGTATATATGTATTATGTATGTATGTATGTATGTTTGTTTGTTTGTTCCATCATAACTTCTTAACGGCTAGTCCAATTTTAATTTACCTTAGCTTCTTGTATCGTCTTTTTACCAGGAGTATCATAGGCTACATAACTTTCACTCAAACCACCCCAAAATAGGGTAAAATTGGGGTGAAATAGATAGGATGAACTTAAAACTAATTTCATATAGGATAAATAAGTTGCTAGGATGAAATAATAAATTCTAAAATAACTAATGCACTCATACATTCTTAAATAACTGATGTATAAGTGTAAAACACATTTACTAGAGACTATACAATAGGAATCATTCAGATTCAACCACGAAAAGCAATAGAAAAATACTCACTTCGGAACCCATAGGTCTACAATTACTACTCTAGTTTCAGCTGATTCATTGGGTTGAGCTGGGAAAAATGACATCCTGAACATAAAAATCGGCCGAGCCAAATCGGTGTTATGAAAATCGGAAGGAATGGTAGATAATCTAGCGATAGGATTTATCCAAAGGTCAGGCTCGGGGAAGACAACGGCTTTTCAAATTACAGTTAATAGCGAACAACGTTCAATCGTTAACGCAACAAAAATTAAATAATTTGAAAATTAAAAATCACACAAAAATGGCAAAATGGCTAAAAAGGGTATTTTTTTTTTTGGCTTAGTCACTAAAAATTACTAAATAAAAATAATGACTTAAAAAAATAAAAACACGACTGCTAAAATACAAAATACAAAAACTATACACAAAAATTATGTATTTCATAATTAAAAGAAATGAAAATCTGAAATAAAATTGATTTAAAAAGATGAAAACAAGGCTAAGAATAATATTTATTATATTATATTAGAATAATATAAAGTAGTATTTTGTATTTTAGCAGTCGTGTTTTTATTTTTTAAGTAATTATTTTTATTATGAGATTAAATCTTATTTCGTTTAAATTTTTATGAAATTTAATAATAAATATTTATAAAATCTTTATTTACAAATAACATTTCTCTATAGGCCCTATTTCGAAAAATACGTTGTATAAAAAAAAAAGAATTTATTGAATTGAAAACGCAAAACTAGGCATATGTATAAACATAAAGCCTATAATTAGGCTATTTTTAAAGATTACTTAGGCTAAGTATAAAGATACTTAGCCATATTTTAAAAGAAATTTTGTTTCTATTGTGTTTACTTTTTTAGTTTCTTTACGAATATTTGAAACAGATTTTTTTTAAAGAATTAACGATTAATTAATAATTTAACATTTAAACAAATTAATGAATGTATATAGCACATCTTCTTGTAGAAATTCAATTTGTTACAAAGCAGCTTTGACCTACAGATTTTATAAAACGGTAGAGTTATTTTAATATTCCAAACATTAAACACAACTTAGTCTGTCACGCTCTGCTATCTAGTGGCGTTTAGCGTAACTATTAAGAGAATCTACTTTTGAATTGAGAAAAGAACTTACCAAAAAATGTGTGCTGTACATCTTAACAGCAGTACAAAATATATTTTAAACTTAATTTATTTTAGATTGAAAGTAATATAGTTTATAGTATATTAATATATATTTTCATTAAAGTTATTAAATCATTCATAATAAGTTCCAGGCTTGATACCATGAAATATGTATATAGTTACCAAACAAAATGACAATATTTCGAAGTGAAAAAAAAACTTCTTTATCTTAGACCAACACTTTTTTATTTTAATAATAGCTGTTACCCGTTGAGGCTTTACCTGTAATTATAATGTAGGTCATAAAATTTATAGCCGATTTTCAAAATCAGAAAAGCTTCATTTCAATTTAATATATTTCTGTATATAATATTATACATATGGTTTTCGGTCAAGACTCCATATGTTTATAGCAATATAGATGTTTGCTACTTGATACCCTAGAACAGGGTTCTGTCATATTTTAATAATAAAATACAGTATTATTAAAACGTCACTATTATACAATTAACACTTGTCACAAAAGTAAATACTAAATTAAGTTGGACTGGGTCAGTAGTATGATGGCGTTTAAAATAAGTTAAACATTTATTATTCACACTTACCAATATCAATTATATATTATATGTGTATAAAACGTCACTGTTGTACAGTTAATATATGCCAAAATACTAAATACTAAATTATGTTGGGCTGTATTTAGGTACCTATATTTATCCAGGTACCTAAACCATGTTCATACCAAATTTCATCTCAATTGGTCAAGTAGTTAAAGCATGATTGAATAACAAACAAACAAATAAACAAACACAGAAACTTTCAGAAATATAATGATTAAGCACTCTGCTAGGGATTTGTTTACATTTAATATTGAAAATTTAACACAAAATAACAAATTAGAGTCAGTTTTGAAAAAATGTCAACTAAAATAATTGAAAATGTAAGATTATAAACATTTATTGTGCAATAAATAATAACATGGATTAATATTTTTAAAATGGGATTAGATCTATATCCATCTTAGGTACCTAAATCGCAGGTCCAGTAGTTAACATGTGATTGAATAACAAACAAATACACACACACAAACTTTCAAATATATAATATTATATTAAGAAGTATAAAATTATTAAAACTTCACTGTTACACACATAACACATGTCACAAAACTAAATAATTAAATTGAACTGAGTAAGTAGTATAATGGCATTTAAAATAATTTCAATATTTATTATTCACACCTACCAATATAGGCCTATAATAAACTTACAAATATAGGCAAACTTACAAATATAATAAACGTACAAAATGTAACTGTTGTACAGTTAAACACATGTTACAAAAACTAAATACTAAATAATTATGTTGAACT
Source organism: Callitettix versicolor (assembly GCA_022606455.1). Lineage (NCBI taxonomy): Eukaryota > Metazoa > Arthropoda > Insecta > Hemiptera > Cercopidae > Callitettix > Callitettix versicolor. Next base: position 54,124,564 of record CM040186.1, read on the forward strand.
GGGTAAGTAGTATAATGGCGTTTAAAATAATTTTTAAATATTTATTATTCACATTTACCAATATAGGCCTATAATTAAACATATAAAACATCACTGTTGTACAGTTAATATATGCCACAAAACTAAATACTAAATAATTATGTTGGGCTGGGTAAGTAGTATAATGGTTTTAAAACTGGAATAGCCCTATGTTTATCGCAGGTATCTAAAGCATGTTCATACCAAATTTCATCTCAATTGGTCCAGTAGTTAAAGCGTGATTAAATAACACACAGACAAACACAAACTTTCAGAAATATAATATGATTAAGATCATCATTGTAATCCAGTATAAAACAGTATAAATTAGTATTCATATAAATTATATTCAAAATAAGAAAATAGAACCGATGCAATTACTGATTTTAATGCTGATTTCTACAGAGAAATAAACAGCAACAAAAAGTGTAAGATAGATTTATCTCTCACTCATTATTTTGTAAAAATTCTGAATAACTGTTTTGAAACTGACGACTACCTTGTACTGAGTTACAAAATTGTGTAAGCTGTTATTAATATTAATATTTCCATATGGAAATATTCCTTAGTTAACCAATGCTTTTAGACTTTTAATTTTGCAATTATCCAATGCTGTTTAATGCAAAATTGCTGCAGCTATATTTGTGTACTAAAACATCTCACATTGAAGACATTGTAAAAACAACACTGGAACTCTGCAACAAGGGTAAGGGCAAGAAAAATCTATAAGGCATGTAACTATATTTGATTTTGTTTCTACTAGACATTTTTACTTAAGTTTACCAACAGGCGGATACCCAAATACTGGTAAAGTGTCAGTGAATTCTGTTCAGCCAATCATCATAACAAGACAAATTTCTATTCAACATAAAATATTCTGACAATAAATTCACACACACACGCACACACACACACACACACACACACACACACACACACACACACACACACACACACACACACACACACACACACACACACACACACACACACACACACACACACACACACACACACACACACACACACACACACACACACACACACACACACACACACACAGAGAGAGAGAGAGAGAGAGAGAGAGAGAGAGAAAATGCTTACAGAACTAACTACAGTCTTCAACTACTACTCCTACTACTTTGAGGTACACAGATCAGAGGTAAAACAGACTGACCAGAGGCTTAGCCTGCTGGACCACGCCAGCCCTAACACCCTTTCAATGCATGAAAACATAAACATATCATAGAAAGAACAATTTGTGATTAACGAACAGACATTTTTGTTGTATTATTACGTATAACTTAGATTGTAACATTGGTTGCAGGAAGTGGATGTCCCAGTAGTCTCAAATCACCAGTGCCAAGCACAGCTACAGAACACTAGGTTAGGCTACGATTTCAAACTTCATCCTGGATTTGTGTGTGCCGGAGGCGAAGAGGGGAAAGATGCATGCAAGGTAAATTATTATTGACAGTAAATAAAGTTTGTGATATTAACAAACTTATTAAATTCTTTTTGCTGGGTTAACTCGTCTAAGTCATTACCAAAATTGATTTTTATTCGTATTTATTTAAATCAAATAAGACCAAAATTGATAACACTGTAGTACTTAAACACACACACACACACACACACACACACACACACACACACACACACACACACACACACACACACACACACACACACACACACACACACACACACACACACACACACACACACACACACACACACACACACACACACACACACACACACACACACACACACACACACACACACACACACACACACAGATGAAAATTGATAATACTGTGCTTATTAGAGAAGCACTTAAAAGAACACTTATGCAATTGCATTCTGTTATTACACTCTTAAAACAATTTTATTACATTTTAATTAGAACTTATTACCAGTTTACAAGCAGACTGGTAAGTGCACAAACCCATCCCGAGCAACACAACTGGGAATTTTGTTCATTTATTACATTATTTGTTTTTAATTTCAAATCTTACATTCCACAAATTCCACAGAATTGATCAAACTAATCTAGACTTTTACAAAGTTTTATTTTAGTACATCATCTGAGCCTTTTCTTGAGTAATTAAACTGCATGGCTATTAACATTTTTCCGCAAATAAAGTACATACTTATTTTTATGTTCCAGGGAGATGGAGGTGGCCCCATGGTGTGTGAACGCGGAGGCACTTGGCAGGTAGTAGGAGTGGTCAGCTGGGGCATAGGTTGCGGTCAGTATGGCGTGCCTGGTGTGTACGTTAAGGTGTCCCATTACCTGGACTGGATCCGCACCATCACCAACCGATTTTAAACCACAATATTTTTAGTTACGTCCAGGATTAAAACCGGCCTAACTCAAAACTCGTGTACAATATTCTATGTAATTTTATTTATTTAATAATTGTTTGCATTAATTTTTAGGACTTAATTTCAATTTTATTATTCGGTGATAAAGTTAGGGTTAATCGATTATAGCTTTGGGTTTCTTGGTTACGCCATTTCAGTGTTATCAGAATTACCTGAACATTTGCTCACTAGTGTGGATTTGTTAACTGTTCTATAAAACCAAAAAACCATGTTCTATGTAACGCCTTTCAACTATTTTATTTTGAATTTTTGTTGATTTCTCATCTTAAATTTCTTCTTTTTTATCGGCTGTCCCAGGAAACACAGTCACCTAAGCCTAACCTGTTAATACTCCTTCATTCTTTTGAATAAAAAATGTCACTTCTACAGCCCCTTACTCTTTGACAATACCCACATCCCTACCATAACAAAGACCTAATAAAAAAAAAAATTGTTAAATTAGGCCTACACTATCATAACTTTGTTCCTTACATTTTTCTATCCTAACCTAAAGTTATGCCTATTTCACTGTTTATAAGTAGCAAATGCCCTAGTCAAGAAATCTAGAGGAACCAAGTAAAGTATATTACCTGTATTTTAATGTTTGTAGCCAATAACAGGACATCCTGTACATAGTTAAACTACACTGATTTTTAAATTAATTTAATTAATTTATTCATCAATTAAAAATTTAATTTTATTCATCTTTCATATATTTGTTAATTTATAACATTGTTCACAATGCTGTACTTTAGTTAGATTTGTATTTTCATTACGTAGCCTATTGTTAGTAAAAAACAAATATTATAATTTTATTTTTGTGTTTAATTTAAGCTTATATTATAGTTTATTGTTATTTAAATTTAATTATAAATAAAACATTTTTTATTTCTATACTTTCTTTTCTAAGACTCTACCTGTTCACAATACTTCCAAATACTTCCAAATACTTCCAAATTCAATAAATAATTATTCAGTAATCATATCACAGTTAATAAAATATTAAAAAAATTGATACAAAATAGGCTCCTTAGCAATAATGTGAGCAAATCACAAATACATACCATTGTATTGAAATCAGATAATTTGTTTAATGTACAGGGTTGTGCATAAACAGACAGACAGATTGACATAAAATATTCAAGTTTTCAAATCAAAACAACAGAAAACAAATAGCCTACATTAATGAAAACTTCAAAATCATTTTTTTTTACAATACCATACTTCCCATAGTCTACAGGCCTACCTGGTATAATGGGGAAATGAAAAACTTTTGAATAAACTAGGCCTACATTCAATAAATAATATTTAAACTATGTCTTAAGCCACACATAGGACTGAATAAAGTTATTAAAAGCAAAAATAAATATAGTAAAACTTGAAATAGCCTACATTTAAAAAAAAATGTATTTGCATATAATGCGGCTTAAAGCTGTGATTGAATTGAATTTCCTAAAACCAACAGCATTGAAAAACATCATAAGAAACATAACTTGAACATTTTTGTTCTTTTTTTTAATAAAAAACAAAAATGAACCCTGACCGCCAATAGTAAAATCAAACTTTTTTAAAAATTTTAAGACAAAAAGTTAATTTTCTTAAAATATTTTGAACGGCATTCATTTCAAAACAATAATTCTTATTGGTAAGGAAACTGTTGTATTATAAAAAAATCATTTTTTTGATAAGTTTTAATCAAAACAGACGGAATTACAATGCTAGAATTTACATACATATAGTCTACTACGTAAAATGTTAAATTAACCTTTTTAAATAAAACGTTCTAAGAAATATGATCGGTGCACATTTCATGACGATGGTATTATCGTGATGACTGTGCTATAATAACTAAACGAAAAATCCATTGAAAAATTGCGTAGGCTTAATAAGTTAGCCATGTTTCTTAAAACAATCGACCAATAAAAGCCCGAGAAAATACCGAACTGTACAAGTGAAAGATTTTAGCAATACCCTAATGGACATTTTACTCTAGGCAATCCTATTTTTGGCAATCGTTTCGAAACAAATTAATTACTGATAAACTGTTGTTAATTATTTTAACACTATAATCGATAAAAATTGGCAAAACACGTATAAATCGTACATTATAATGGTAAAGTTGGCAAAACATAAAACAAATTTATTCTAACCTATGATAACCGCAAAATCAACTCCTGATATTGCAAAAGAAAATAGGGCGAAACTGAATAAAATTCCATACAACACTGCTGTCACTATAAACGGAAATACACTTTGAATATCACACAGAGACACAAACACTTGGACACAGTCATAATTTCATATAAACCAGTTAATAAAACTAGAAAAGCACTAATACCAGCCGAACCCTTACTTTATACCGCGCGATATAGTGGTTCGTATTTTCCACTGCAGATATCGCCACTCACCATCAACTTCCTGTCTAAGTCTCATACACTGGCAAAGGGTATTAGAGGGTTATTGGTAGGGATGGGCACTTCTGCTATTTTTAAAAAATATCAACGAACTGTTTGTTGGAAAAAAATAACTGTTTGAAAAAACAGGTTTAGAAAAATGAAACTCGAAGTTGTATTGGCAACTAAAACATAAGCACAAACGATCAGTTTTCTAAGACTACTTTTTCATTCCCATTACCACCATGTCCTTAACTGTTTTTGGGTGTAAAACATTTAGAAAAAAATAATTAAATGTAGTAATAATTAAATTACATTCTCAAAACGTAATATATATGTATGCCATTTTATATTTACAAAATGCAATGAATTTCTAATAGAAGCATTTTTTTTTACTTAAAAATTAAATAGCCTTTGCATATTTACTGAAATGCAAACAATTTAGAATATTTTTAGTTGATTAAAAAATATTGATGATTGATAATAAATATAAAAAATACGTTTAAATAAAATTAGGGTATGTATTTACAAATTAGGTTATGTATTAAAATTAGGTTATGTGAGATGTTACTGTCATATTTTTATTTGGGAGAAAGTAGGTTTTCATTTTTCAACACTGAAAAAAAGTAACGTTAATAAGTAAAATATAGTAATAAGAACATAGGCCAAATATGTTTAAATAAAATTGGCTCTACATAGTTACAAAATTATAGGTTATTAACATTAGGTTATTACAGGTTAATGATAGGTTATTAACCTATCATTTTAGGTTATTTAACCTAAAATTATTCAAGATATATACAAGAGTAGATATTGTGAATTTTAAAAAGTCCACACATCCAATAAATAATTAAAAACTATGCACTTAATTCTAAAAACATAAAAAAAGTAAAAGAAAACTTTCAAAATTGTCCACTAAATATTTTTAAATTTCTAAACACAAAGTAAACTACGGAGAAAAACTAATATAAAACACAATTATGGCTGTTATTACAGTTTAAAAAATGTTTGAACAACAAATTTTACATTTAAAACTTTCAAACAACTCGCAACAAAATAGAGATAAACTTTGACAATGCCCAAACAGTTCTTACTTCACTACGTTGAAACAAGAAATAGAGGGAAACAGTATAGCAAATAGCAAGTTAAAGAAAAGGTGTTTATACTGTTTGAAGGAAAACAGTTTAACAGGAAAATAGCAAGAAAAATGTTTTAGCGCTTGCGGCAACGTTCGAATAGAACGTAGGCGGTAGGGAAGACCAAACTGTTGTTCCTTGTTTAACAAATCACGATCCAGTCCAATTCAAACTGCTAGTTTTCGTTTGGCAAAGCAGTTTGTTTTTCGTAAATAGAATAACAGTTTGTTTTAACAGTTTGGAGTTTTCTTACCCATCTCTAGTTATTGGGTAATTGACACTGCTTCTTGGAATTGTACTCAGGTGGTCAAAAACATCAGCATGGCCTACTGACTATTTTATGTGTCGTTTTAAAAACATTAGACTGTAGTTTTTAGTAAGGTTCAATTATTACACATTATCTTACCAAGCAACCTTCCTGGGACTGTTTACTGTATTTTTTTAGCAAATTTCAGTGAAAAATTTGCTATTGGAACCTCCATCATGGTAAGACCCAGACTGAGACCTTAAAATGAGCATTGATCATTAAAGGTCATTTAGATCACTTTTTGAAAAATCGTTAAAATTTACACACACACACACACACACACACACACACACACACACACACACACACACACACACTTTTTTAGCACGCTAAAACCTTGAACAAGTCAGTTAACTAGCAAAATTTGCTCAACAGTTTCAAAATGGCAGCCATTTTAAATCTTTAAAAATTCATAACTTTTTCTTAAATTTTTTTGAAAATCTGATTTCACCATCGCTAATTAGTGTCAAAAACTGTGTAATTTAGAATTCTTAATTTTCAAAACCCACTGAAAATTGATAAAACTCCCTAAACTTCATTTTTACCATTAGTGGTATAATTTCCCTTGATATGTTTATTTCACTGGAAATTCAGAATAACAAACAACATGTGTTTGTCTGTATACGGCAAACAATATGTACTTATTTGATTTCAGAATAACATATATAAAATAAATATATAATAATAATACAGTTCCTGGCCTATTTTTTATTATATATCCATTTTTGTTTGTTTAATACATAACTATATTTCTAAAAAATATAGTTTTTATAAATTAATTTATTTGTGTATATAAATTTTGAATGAAATAAATCATTTTTATACATTTTAACTATTATAATATCCAATAATCAGTGTTATGCCAATAGAGAAGTAAAATAATTAGGTGTTGTTTTGTTACAAATTATCTTCCATCACAAGATTTAGAAACTACAGCCTTTTTTAAAACATATATGACTACCTTTTTGATTCTTTTAATGGTAGTATTTCCACCTTAAAGGTGATAAAATGTTGAGAACCTTTCTACGGGAAGATAGTGTCCATTTTCCATTCTGAAAGAATGCAATTAAGATTGTAGACTGCTGGCAGTTTCAGTCAGAAAAGGTAAGGGGTGGAGTATCACAGACAGTGCCTATGAGACCGCCTTGACAGGATGGCTGGATCATTTCTGTGAGGGCTGTTATGTCACTTTGGAACTATCTGAATGACTCTGTACCCTTAAACTTTTTATGTATTCACAGTCTAAACCAAGATCCTTTGGAAAATGTATTTGGATCCATTCGTAACAACTGTGGATCCAATTACAATCCCACAGTTGGCCAATTTGTGAAATGGTTTGAAAACCTGCATCGACAATGGTCTTGGATTTAATGTTTTGATACAAAATGGTAATCATAAGACTGATGATACAGATATTTTGAGCAGTTTACAGACATTTCTTGGTGTGGATTGTTCCAGAAAGGTAGACACTAACCTACAAAACCCACTGACAGATGATGACAATCATCATCCTGCTGCTTCTGGTGCTGTATTAGACATCCAAGCAAACATCCAAGCAACAAACTTGATGTCAATGCTTGTTGATCATCAACGTCTTACATTGTACTGAAATTGCTTGCCATATATGATTGATGATTGCATGGCTGGTCTCTGTTGTTAACTTCTGATGATTTATGCCAGGAGTTATGTTCAAAAAGTTTTTAGTGGGAGAGTAAAAACTGACAGAAAAGGTAGTCAGTTGTGTTGCTCTCTATGCAAACTTAGTAGATCAGATTCTGGATTAATATGGTCATTAGGAGCATTTGTCAAATATCATCAATGCTCGCATCAGAAAAACCGTAAGATTTGATTGGCTTGAAAATTTTTTTAAAGATGTCTATATAACCTTATACAGTCTGTCATCAGACTGTACCTTGGAGTTGTACCCACAAAAATAGGCATAGAGAAAATAAGTTTAGGAATAAGAGAAAATTTAATGTAATGAGTCATTTGTAAATTAATTGCATATAATAATTTAGGAAAAAGGAATTATTTGTTTAATCTTAAAGAAAATAATTTGTCAGTAAATTTTGTAAATGTAAATTGTATTAATAATTAAATAAATATCTTGTGTTACACAAATTGTTTTTACTTTTGTTACTATCCGAATTTTATAGTGTTCTGTATTAAATAATAACATAAAAAGATATAACTTATTGCTAAATTAATAATAAGTAGCATAGTAACATATATTTATTATTATGACAACTGCATTATAAATAAAATAATTTTTTATTTTTGAACATTTTTTGATGCTGAAAATTATCTACTTTCATAAGTATACAAATGGCAAAATTAATATCAAGATAAGTATTGAGTGTTCAGAGGTTTAAAATAAAAATTATTTTATTTATACTGCAGTAGGTAACAATATTTAAACTGTAGTGGGTTTGTTTACATATATACTACATTCTCACTATATGTATTCTCAAAGTTTAAGTACAAGGTTAAACTGTAGTGGGTACAATGTATTGTACACTCACTAGGAGCGCTAAATATCGTCAATAGTCTATAGCATTGAGTTGCAAATCTGTTCTATATAATCTGTGGATGGAATGATATTGGTACTGTAACTGTATTGAGTGTTAATCACTACCAAAAGCGCTTTTTTATCCCTTAAATTAGTGTTGTTTTGTGATATGATTGTTTTTTATAATTTTTTTGTGTGATATGATGTGTAACAATATGATGTGAAATATGTGAATTTAAGAATTGATTCAATTTGCTTAAATATAAGTGAAATAAGATTGGAAAAAGTGTTCATCTGTCATGGAAAATGAGGATGATGGTGTTTATAGGTTAGAAGGAACACAAGAAGAAAAAGGCGGTTTAATTATTAAAAAGAAACCTGTACCAAATGAAAATTTTCAATTCAAGGTACCAAAAACCTCATTATTGGGATTGGACCGGCTAGCTGGTAAGATTTACTTTAAAAACTTGGGTAAATTTTGATTTGACATTTGACAATATTTTATCTACATTTATTTCTGGTTTGGTATTAATGCACTTAGGAACTTGTGTGAAAATCATTATTTTACCGTTTTTTTTTTTTTTCATTTCTGTGAACGATATTAAGGCGCGGAAGATGACATTTAGTATTATAAATGCATAAGAAATTACATTTTTAAGTTACTAACCTATATTTCTAACCTATATTCTGACGTCAATGATGTGTACTTTTTATGAATGATATGCAAAAAAATCAAGTAATAATGTAGTGTAGCCTGTTCTGTCTTTTTCGATATTTTTTTATTGAAACACTTCAGTACATGCCCAAAAGCAATAATCCAAAATATAAAAAGCGCGGAAACCACGAGAAGAACGATAAAAATGGAGAATAAAAGTGACCAACATAACCTCAAAATTGCTACCCGTGAGAAAGTCGCTAACATGTTTAGCTAGGTAAAATGATAAAAATATGTCTAAAACGGATTTTGCATTATAAAAAACTATTTTTTTAAACAAAAAAACCCCATAACCTAACTGACACGGTTGTAGGCCTAACATGGTGATGCGTGAAGAAAACCTTTTATTTCTTTAAAAAAGAATACTGCGTAACCTGACACAGTTGTTAGGCCTGATACGGTACTTGCGTGATGAACCTGATACAGATTAGGTATTCATCTTTTGATCGTATTTGTGTGTGCTCCTGTCTCATAATCAATGAAATTAACCTAGTGGTTGACTGTGAGATGGTGAACAGTCACTTATATTCACGCATCACCGTGTTAAGCCTAACATCCGTGTCAGTTAGGTTATGGGGTTTTTTGTTAGCAAAAAAAATAAAGTTTTTCATCACGCAAAACCGTTCTAGACGTATTTTTATCGTTTTACCGATCTACAACATGTTAGCGACTTTCATGTGGTAGCAATTTTGAGGTTATGTAGTTCACTTTTATTTTCAATTTTTATCGTACTTCTCATGGTTTCCGCGCTTTTATATTTTGGATTATTGCTTTTGGGCATGTAATAAAGTGTTTTAGTAAAATATCGAAAAATGCAGAACAGGCTACACTGCATAAATGCCCAAAAATATTTCATTAACCTTAATTTATATGAGTAGAGTCTACATAGTGCCAATTAAGAGGTAAAGTTTGTTATTTAGGTTATATCAGAATACGCATCAAAGTACTAAGATAGGCCCCTATTTGTAATCAGTAAAATACATTTTTCCTTAATAATATAGAATAGGATCTTTGTTTTTTATTTTTTACCATTGTTCTTCTTTATTGTTTGTGGCTTACCCTACATGCTTCATTCATGTAAGGTTTACAAATATTTTAAGGCTAGTTTATCCACAGCAAATAAAATATTCTATGCAGTAAATGTTTTAGATCACTGTCATTAGTTTTTAAGTGCACAAAACAAAATGTGTACAGCTTTATTGAGGAAAACAAGGATCATTTGTGTATATAGACACAGTACATGATGTTTTTATTTTTGAGGGAATCAGCTTTGAATGTTTGTTGAAACTTATTTTAATATAGTACTAGGAATCTATGCTTATGTTATATAATTAGTAAGTTTATGTCAGGTTAGGCACTTAATAATGAAAATTAATTCAGTGTCTGAAGAAAACGATTAAGAAGAACTTTCATTGGAAATAAGGGTTAGGTTTGTATGGTCATTTTATTCTGGACTGTTTATGGTTACAAAACCGTGACAGTGCTAGCCTACTTGAATGTTTATCTCTAAATAATAGCAAGAAAATATTTAGTAATAAAATAAATGATTGTGTATGACTAATAAATTGTCATTAGTTTTACAGGTAATTATTGTGTTGTCCAATGAATGGTTACCATTTTTGCCTCTTAAACATAAAAGATACAGACTCACTTCTGTTGAGAACAATTGATAATGACCTAATCTGTTTTTTACTTTGAAACAAATATTTATGTTAGGCTAGACTTAAGAAAATTGAATAGTATAAATGGTGAAGTATTTCAAAGGTAACAATCAAGACTAAAATGACCACCAATATTCACAAAGAAAAATGTTTTTGTAGAAACCTGACATGTTTTCTTCAGGATGTAGGTTTGAAAAAATTGTTAATGTAATAAATGAACGGGGTTTCAAAGTGTACTGCTTGTGCTAACTTGTCATCTGTTTGTAAACTAATGAATGTTCTGATAAAAATATTTTTTTTTAAATACAGTTATAATAAAATTGCTTTTAGATTGTAGGCAAGTAAAATTGGTTATATAAGTGCTATTATTTCATGCAAACTAATCACTTTTGTTTCAAATATATTTTAAACCAATTTTCTTGGGATTACCAATTTTCAAAAATTTTCTACCCGTTCAGTTTTTGAATGCACTGGAAATGTTTTTCAGTATGTTAATCACCAAAACAAGCACTTTCAGGGGAAATGTAATGTTTTTACTTAACATGTAGCCAGTTAGCTAGGTTAGGTATATTAAGGTTAAGTGGTCTAACTTGTTATTTTAATATTACTTCTACATCTACAATATTAATAACTTAACCATTCCCTTACTTTGAATTTAACATTGGTGGTAAATTGCATTTTTGGGTAATTTGTTAGTTTTTGTAATTTTTTTGCCAAAATGCAATGCAAAATGTCGAAAAGTAATAATACAAAATTATAAAAAAGCGAGAATTATGGAAAGTTAAAAAAAAAGAAAAGTTACCCATATAACCTTAAAATTGCTGAACCTTAAAACTGCATGAAAGTAGGTAACACGTTTTTTCATTGAGAAAACAAATAATTAAATGTGTGTTATTATTAATGAAAAGAATATAAACTTTAAAAAAAATTGAGAACCTATCTCAGCTCTGTCATTGTGTTTACTTAATTCGACTTGGTTTTTGTGTGTTTACCTAACTCACTTTGGTCGTTCGTGAAAGTAGATAATGCTAATGTGTTTTTCATTGTAAAAACATTTAATTAAATGCATGTTAATGAAAAGAATTAAACTTTTTTGGAAAAAAACTTAAGAACTAACACAACTTAGTTGTTAGGTATATAACTAGTACTGAATAAAAGTTAATCGCTTTACCTGAGTATTCATTAATGATTTATGCATATGCATAAAGATATACATATGCATAACTTAGAGCATGAAGTTTTCACTACTAAAATTAAAATGAATTAGTAAGGTAATAACAGACATATTATAGTGTGTTAAAGCACGTGAGTAGTATCTTGATAGCTCTTTAGCATAGAAATCTTGCATTGGAAATCTAGCATGCTATATGCAAAGTGAACATCAATGGTGTCATAAAGTTCCTTTAAAACCTGCTTAAAATCGTAACATGTCATAAGAAGTTTAATCTTTTGCAGGTGAATATCTTTTAATTCGATAATAAAGTACATAATTTTAAAAGATTGCAAAAATACCAGCTTTTAATACCAGCTTGTTAAATCCATTAAGCTTTCTTATGTTATAACAATTCAGCATTGATATTCTATTTTTGCTTATGTTGTAGCTCAGAGACGAAAAGAGAAATTGGAAGCAGAAGAGAAAGAAGCAAAAAAGTCAAAACTTTCTTCTTACAAAGACGAAGATGATGGTGTATATATAGAAGAAAGCCCAAGGAAATATGACAAGAAAGAAAAGAAAGATACAGAAAGAGATAGGTAAGCTTTAATAAAAATATTAATTAGAATAATTTTGGGTTTGTTTATTTGAAACAAAGAATTGATTAATAGGTTACTTTCATGTATAACTTAAACATGATGTCTCTGCTTTCTCTTTTGATAATAAAGAAACTTTTTTCAAAAAAAAAAGTGATTTAAATATCCTGTTTTCTTCCTGGTTTTTCATAATTGACTTTTACCAGTTCAAGGTCATACAACTCAATTTTTGAAATATATAGTAAATAAATTAGTCAGTAAATTATTTACATGTATAAATAATAGATCAACATTGTCTCAAGTCAATAATAGTAAATAAATATCTTACAAACCTACAGTAAAAACAAAACAAACAAACAAAACAGTATGAATAATGTCTTGTAAAGTTTAGGCTAGTATAGTATAACATAATTAAAGTATATAAATACTTGGTAACAAAATAAAGGTACTAAGTAAAAACCTCTGTACAATACAACCCCAGTTATCTGAAATAAAGGGAGGGGAGTCGTTGCATTTCAGTTAAGCAATGTACACATAATACTTTATTGTACCTAATTAATTTTAGAAGTTTTTGAAAGTCAAATGATTCTAACTTCTTTTTTAGGCTCTACATAACCTGTTTAAAAAAATATACATGAACTAATTTTATTAAAGTAAAAAAAATTACATGTTTATGTTTACATCTATAAACTGTATAATGTACTTAAGATAGATAGATTATAGCATATGAATTATTCATTTAAAAGCTCAGTAATTTTCGTTTGTTTTTTATGCTCCAATTCGTCAGAAGGATGTCAGCTGGCATTAACTCACTGTATTTTTCAACCAATTTTAACACAATCTAGAATGAAGCATGATCCTTACTTTAATATTGACAGCTAGTGACTAATGCGGATGTCAGTGTTGTAAGGTGGGGATGATGCGGTCTGGCAGTGTAGCTGTATTTAAATTCGGAAGTCAGTAGATGGGAATGTCAGCTCAAGGTCAGGTGTTTACTTCTATCCCATGAGATCTCACGCTTATATTTCTGTATATTTTATTTATTTTCCGTCGTGTGTGTGTGATATGTATATATATATATATATATATATATATATATATATTTGTTAAGTTTAAGGTAATGTATCATAAATATTGTATGTGTCCTTTATTACCTGTATGATTGGCATCTAGACATCCAGTAACAAACAGTATTAGCTGCAACAGAGAAGGTTTAGAGTTTTAGAAAATCTCCGCTAGAATTCTACATTAGCACTGACCTTGAGTATAACTTCAGTGGTCATCATTATCAGTCTGTAACAGTATGACGTCTGCTTGTCAGAAAGTGTTTTGCATTCTTCACTTTTATAAGTCTGAATCAGTTATTACAGTTCAGCGAACATGATAAGCCGTGATATTTTAGTAGACATGGAAGAAGACACTTTTAGAGATTAGGCAATGTTTCATATTAATGGTGAAGTTAACTGCCTTAATGTGAGTATATGATGACTTGAACATCCTTATGAAACCATTGAATATGAACGAGATTCACCGAAAGTGAACGTTTTCAGTCTCACAAATCAGAGGTTTATGGACCTTATTTTTTTGAGAGAAACAGCGAATGGAGCATCTTATTTAGCAGTTCTATGGATTTTTTTCCATAACTTATTACTAACTCAGACAACTTCATCTTTCAGCAAGATATAACACATCACACTATTACAAGGATTTATGCACATCTAGCCTCAAAGTTGGATAGGGTATACAGGACCACAAGACAGGGTCCTCGCTCACTCTTGGTCTGCAGGGTCACCTGACATTATGTAACTTTTTTCTGTAAAAAACATAAGAATGTGTATGTTCACACCCCCTTAGCTCGTCATATTGAGCTTAAAAACATGAAGTCAGCTGCAGTAGTTTCACTTCAAGACATTTTTTGCAAAATTTTGGATGAATTCAGCTATCATGTCAAGCTATCTGTGCAGCTAATGGAAGACACATTGAACATTTGTGATACATTACCGTAAAAATGTCATGCTTTTGTGAATATTTTGATGTCAAATTTGTTTTTGAAACATCCGTACTTGTTAAATCCAAGCTGTTAAACTAATTAGACTTAAATAATAGACTCTAATAATTGCATTTTTTTTCTTGAATCACATCAGTTTCCTCTTCATTAGTCTAACGTAGAGTAAGATTTGATTAATATAATCTAACTTTTAATAAACTTTCAAACAAGGAAAAAGTTTTGTAAGAATTCTCTGTTGATTTAATACTAAAAAATTATATATAGTACTTAACGATTATTGCATACTTTGACTAATCCCATCAGTGATTTAATGATCAAATCACTAAGGACAGTTTCCATTCATAAATTAACATTACTTTTAAAAGCTGTTATTCGTTATTGTGATAAGTATAGCAAGTTTCATTGCTCGTTAGGTATTTTATTTAAGTACAACCTTTACACGTCAAGATTAAACGAAAGAAAAAAATTACGCTCATCAGAACTTTTTTTGCTTTGCAAAATTATTCTTGTTTTCCTTTCCAGTCGGTAAGATGTCAGTTTGTTGATAGCACAGTTCATACAGTGTAGCACAATTTCAAATTGTCTTAATTTTTGTACATTATAGGTTGTACAGTAGCCTATGCACTGATTATTTGATGATGCAGTTAGTGTATAATGTCCAGTATTTGTAAGAGAATATTTTGGAGAGGAAATTAAAAATTTTTTAAAATTTGATGAATTAAATTTAATAACTGTGATTTTATATTATTTCATTTGTACCTGCAATATCCATCTTAAACACTACCACAGATAATTGAGTTGTCTGTAAATCTTACATATTTTTTTAAAAATATTTATATACTATTGCATTGTTTCTAATTGTAATGACAATAACACATTTTTATGTTTTGTGCATCAGGGATGCAGAATGTGGCGCTAACCCATGCCAAGGATCCCAGCATGCATATTGTTTCCTTGTCTGTTGCTTATTACGTTAAAAACATGCAGTATCTGATATGATGAAAATAACCAGCGAGTACTCTATTTTATATACTTTTGACATTAGATTTTAATGATATTAAATTCAGTTTGTCGGTTGTAGGCATTACAGAGAAGCTCACGATGAAACGCCCACGCATACTGGTGGCATTACATGGGAGGCTCGGCAGCGCATAGAGGCCAGGCAAAAGCGCGATAGAGAGAGAGGCATATATGTCAGCTCAAACAAAGATAAAAAGTATGACAAAGATAGAAATAGTGACTACAGGAAGAGAGGTAAAGTGAAATGAAATTATTTTGCTGCATTTTTAAAATAATATAAGTTTATTGACTGTATAATATTGTACACCAACACCATGTAAATTAACTACAATAGTAATCCTGGATTATTTCTTAAAGTTTTATTATTATTAACAAATTTCTGTTGAAAAATAAGCTATTAAATAAAATGGCCATAACAGTAAGCTCCAACAAACCCAAAAAATATATATATATATATATTATAAAAATGAGAATACAATCCAAAAGGCCAGATTACTTCAGATCTATTTACTCGACAAAGCAAAGTGTTGACATGGCCAAATAAAGAACTACACTAGAGTCTTGATTAACCATCATTTTCGGGAACATTAGGGTGATGTATAACAAAAATAGACCACCCTTACCTTTGGTGATCGATAGAAGTAATTTACATATATACATAGGTCTTTAATACAATAAATTATCCATGTTTAAACCTTTTGACAAGTATTCACATAAGATATGCGAGAACACCACGTGCCACTTAGAGAACTCTTGTGACTGTTAACTGATAGACTTATAAGCTGAATGGTACTATCGTAAAAAGTATGAGAGTGTTTATCTTTCAGTGCAAATATGCATGCAATCTTTCTGAATATATTGACACTATTTCAAGTATTTCTATCCTATTCAACTAGATGATATGATTGATTATGATTTTCAGTGTTTTCTTAAGAAAGCAATTAGTGTCAACTGCCATCCCCTATACTATAAATAAGTAATGTCCAGTTACAGTGTTTTATTTTGTCTAGATATTTACTTTTATTATTTATTAGATATTATTTACATGGGAAACTGTTTAAAAATGTCAGATAAGAATTGACCTAATGGTTAAAATAAACTGACAGTTAGTAAAAACTTATGGTTAAATAGGTGCCAAAATCATATATATTTGTAACATCCACAACTGGCTTGAGGTATAGTCAGGTTACTTTTACAATAGATTTACACAAAAGGTGTACAATCTCTGTTAGTAGTGCAATGTATTGTAGATGTTGCCAATGTGCTGTGGTGTTGACTGTACCTGTACTGTCATCTCACTCAAGCAGCAAATCGAAGGTGCTGTTGCTGCTGGTTCACTTACAGGTCAACAGTTGACTTTGTGGAGCAATAAGAAAATAAAATAGTTTGTTTTGAAGCAAAATAGAATTATGTAGTTTCCTGGTAGATTTAAATATATTTCTCATGATTCAAACAAGTTGTTTATTTTCAGATAGGCACAGAGACAGAGAGCAGGATAGAAGTAGAGATAAGCACAGAAGGAAAGGAAGTGAGAGAAGAGGTTCAGAAAGGGGAACTAGAAATTGGGATGAAACACCAAGTGTGAGGTTTAAGGATGAACCTTTGACACCTAATTTTAAAATAAAGGACACACCTTCCAGGTAAGAATCTAACGTATATAAACTTGCTAATCAATAAAAAGAATACTTAGGCATTATTTAAAGCTTAATCCACCTGATTGTTATATACCTCTCTGAAGGCAGTAATTTTTTATTACTGAAAATGTTCATAAGGTAAAGGAATTCAACTAGTTTGGTACTATTTAAAATTAGTAAGTTTTAATGTTTTCATAGTTGGGTTTCTCCTTATCATATTTGTGCCCTTGTAATTAAAATATTTTTCCTAGTTAGTTTTTTTATTATTAATTACATAAGTAGTAGCATTGTGTTGCCAGTAAAACAGTAAACATCTGTGAGTATGAGGTATTGAATTACAGTGATTGTTTTTTTTGTTTCTAAATTAAAATAGTTTTTTAAAAAACTGGATAATATAAGGACATATAATATTCAGCTAAATATTTAATTTAAAAAAACGTAATTAGAAATTTTATTATCCAGCTCTTGTCCAATCTTTTTCCCTCCATCTACATTAAAAATTTCAAATCTCTACATAACACAGATTTAACTATGCATTACATGCACCCCCCCCACACACACACTCTTCCACCATAAGTAATATAGATTATTTAATAGCTGGTTTTACATTTTTAATACCTTATACGTTTCACGTATCTTGAGTCATAGAGAGGTTACTTTCCCAAGAATGTTTTCAGGAAAGGAAGAAATGCCTCCCTTTTGTATATTTTTCTGCCGTTGTTAACCACTAAATATTCATACACTAGCCCTATGTTAATAGAATAAATATGGACAAATATTGTAAAATGTATTAATGTTTTTGAATTGAGGATTAATAAAATAAAGTTCGTTTTGTTTCTGAAAGGACCAGTTGGGATGAAGATGATCCAACACCATCACGTTACTCTAGCTGGGATCTACCAACTCCTCGCACTTACAGTTCCAACCATGATCATGCAGAGTGGTCAACACGTAGACCTACTCCAGCGCACAAGTACAATACTTGGGTGAAAGATAGGAAGCGTACTGGAGCAACACCTTTGCCTGGGAAAGGTAGGCTAATTAATTATTAAATTATTACAGTCATGGTTGCTTGGCCTTGACAGTTTAGACATATATTATACTGCCGGTTCCCAGTTACCTACAGAGTACAGAGAAAGTAATAATTTTTTTTTAATAAATTATATAATTTTGGTATAAATTGTAAGAATCAAACTCTCTGTGTTTATTTAGTTCATATCAAAATAAACTCATCTAATTATGTGAATACGCATTTGCTTCAATATTATAAACATCGATGTCCACTTCTTATCATAGTATTGGCAGATTGATGTTTTGTGTTTGACTAGTATACAATGGTGAAAAGAAAAGTTAGTCAGCTATTGCTCATCTGTTAGCAACTGATTATTTTGGAAAAGCTTACAATGTTGTTCAGAGTATGTAAACATATTTGCTTTGCAATTTACAATTGCCATATCTTACCATACTTGTACGATAAATTAAGGTAACATGCAAACAACATTATACTGGTATAAACCGTTAATTTTGGTGTCGAATCTTGAAAATTCAGATTTGTTTTAAACATGGTGCAAAGCTTATCAGAAGAAAATTCAAAATACAGTTCCATAAAACATTGATGTTACAAACAATAACATTTCGCTGAATGGGTTACATCACTGTCTAGTATAAACTCTTGTTATTTATATGTGCTCAAATGAAGTTTGGTGGTTGCATTACTGTCTTATTCTGCAGTGATCTCTGCATAAGATCTTATTACCTACAGCCATTTCAAGTTTTTTAGAAGTGTTTTTATTACATTAAACTAAGGCTGTTGTAAACTTCTAAAAATCCAGTCAGGCTGGCACCTATTAGTGGTACCTGTTAATACAGTCAAAAGGTTATATTTTCCTTATGTTGCTGATTCTATAAGACTATCTACCTCTGGCGTACATTTTTTTTAAATGAGTTTGTTTGATCTACAAGTTCAATTACATTAAGAAAGATTTTAACTTTTGCTCTACAATTGCATGTTTGTTTATAAGTGTATTCAAATACATTGGGAAGATGAATGTACAGCCTTGAACAATAAAAAATTGAGAGTAATTAAACATACTGTTCGTCCTTGGTGGTCGTCTGTAAGAATAAGTTGCAGGGAAGAGGTTGTCATTACACGCCTCTGCATTGGTCACTCATTGCTGACACATGGTTTTCTAATGGGACGCGGCGAGCCACCTACATGCCAATTCTGTGAGAAACCATTACAGTCAAACACTTTCTGTTAGACTGTGATTATTTGAGAAACATGCATAAAATATATAGATTAGGAAACTGTATGCAGACGATCTTGGAGGACAATTCATCAATCATTGATCACATTTTGGCTTTCCTAAGGCACTTGCATATATATCAGTATATTTTATTTAATTTTCTCCCTAGTATTTATATAGTTTATTTTCTTGTTAACTAGTTTTAGGTAATTTTATTGTGTTTCATAATATTTATTATCTTTCTGTTTGCTTAGGACCACTTTACTACAGTCCACCTTTATATTGTTTTGATTTTAAATTATTTATTCTTGTTAGAAATGTTATCTAGTTTGTAAGTAGTGTTAAGTTTTATCGTCCTTTTTGTTTCGCTAGTAGTTGTGTTTAGGCGAGAATAGCCTTAATGTGCTTTTCACCTGTTAAAAAAAAAAAATGTTTATAAGTTTCGAAGAGATTATTAACTTGTGTATACTGTTGCATATACAGTATCTCAGTTATTCTTTTGTTTAAGGGTTCTGATCAGGTATTGTCAATAATCTAAATTAAAAATCAATTCAAATTCCATCATCCATCAAACCTGTAGTATCTGGGCTACCTTATTGCAAAATTGCATCAGCTAAACTTTTTTATAGATGCTACACGTGCAAGTACTTTCACAAACTAAATAGTTGTTATTTATCTAAAATTGTGTTTTTATTGCCTATAATTGTTCAAGTTGTAATAAATCCTGTTCAGGATAAGGTTAAATACTAATTTTTTTTTAAAACACTAGAATTAGAATTTTTAAAATAGTTCTTCTAATGATTTGTCAGATGTTCTAAAGTAATTCAAAAAAAATTATCCAAATGGTTTTTTAATTTACTGGTCAGTTGTGCTCGGGTGTAATTACTGTCAGGAAATTTGAAAATTTGTTTACCAAGAAAAAGTCATGGATTCAAAAAAATCACTTTGTAGTTGAGTGGTCAACCTGTATGTTTGATTTTGGTGTTTATACTCTTGTAAAAATATGATTTCACCATGGTAATTACCATAAATAAAATGTTCAAAATTGTATAGGTGAAAATTTCAAAAAAAAACTAAGCAAAAATGTTATAATATCTTTATATGAAAATGAAACTAACATGCTAAATTTCTTTGAGATAAGTCCTAGGTTTTTGTACATATGCTTCAAAAATTAGGGTAAAAGCACATATTCGGACTCATGAAACGTGAAAAAAATTTCTTAAAAATTCGATTCTTGCAGGGGATACAATACTTTTTTACATAGCCTTTGTATTTTGGGAAAGTAATTTTAACAAACTTTTAATGACTTGATTATTGAAAAACAGAAATACAGCATGGTTGTGGTATAACAGAATCCATTAACACTAAGTTTTGGGAATTCACTTTGCTTGCACACAGGATGTATCTCCATTAATGAATTTTAACATTAATTGTGTCACTATTGAAATATCACTACAATGAAGATGAATAGTTTTGTCGTATAAATACTATGATAGAATTTTTGTTACGTGGAACTGTTTTGGTTATGCCATTGATGTTTGTTCAGAGAATGATGTGGCGTGGGGAAGCAATGCAGCTGACAGGGCGCAGTGGGAAGCAGAACAGGTTAGGCTAGACCGAGAATGGTACGCTCTGGACGATGGAGCGGACGAAACAAACAATCCATTTAACAATGTTAGCGAAGAGTATGCCCGTAAGAAGGAATTACAACTAGAACAGCGTAAAAAGAAACGTTTATCTGCGCAACAAAGGCAGATTAATAAGGTGCATTATATAATTAATTTGTTTCTGTTATGTTAGCTTTTAGAAACTTGTTGAGCAATGTCTTTGTAGCAATTTGTATGAAATTGGTTGCTCTGTTCTCAGTTTTTCTATTCAATTGTTTTTATAAACAATCTTTAATTAATGGTACAAAATATACCACAAATTTTCTTATATTCATTTATTTAAAAAATAATAATAATTAAATAAATACTTAGGAGGCTGCAGTCAGAAAAGGAAATTCAGGTAGATTTCTCAGATTGGTTTATTAGATTTGTTTCAGTTTCAGAGTAAACTAAAAAAATAAAAATGAACCCTTATATTTATCAGGTTTTTTTAATATTAAACTGTATGTTTTTTTATTTTTAATATACTCAGTTTTCTAGTTTTCTGCCTGTAGCTTATGAAATAGATTTTTTGTTTAAATAATCTATTCTGAAAAAATTTCTGAATTACTTGACAAAGCCAACTTTTAACCTGTAAGTGAACTTGATTTGTTGTGATGTTAAAGTGAGATCGCATTATACAGTACAGTCAGTGCCCAATCATGTTGGTATCAAGTACAGTGCATTAACACTTTTGATAACGCTTGTATAGATCTACTGTAAATGTAACATGACTATACTCCAAGTCATCTGTGAATGTTACAAATATAGTTCCTTATTTGGCCAGGTCAACACTTTACTCTGCCAAGTAGTAATGTTTTTGCACCATTTATTTTAATAATACACATAAAGAAAATACTGAGTGGTTAAAGAGTTTTGAGTGGTTTTAGTAGAGACTAATTTATGTCTAACTATTTGGGACAAGTTATGTTTATAATTTTTTAATTTTCTGTAGCATGTATCGTTTTTCATTCAAGTTGATAAACCATTTTAACAGTTTTGTATGATAGAATCTTCATTCTGTTATTTCATAAGACAAGCTTCCAGAATCAAATTTTTCAGTTTCTGTTATAACTCTCTGTCTAAAAACCTGTAAAGTTGATATAATTGATTTCAATTGTGTTTTTTTATACTTGCAGGACAATGAGCTGTGGGAGCGTAATCGTATGTTAACCAGTGGAGTGGTGCAGACAATAGATGTAGATGATGATTTTGATGAAGAGAGTGAAGCAAGAGTACATTTGTTGGTACATAACATAGTGCCTCCATTCCTTGATGGTAGGATAGTGTTCACTAAGCAACCAGAACCTGTTGTTCCTGTTAAGGTAAATTTTTATTTGTGATTTTGTTTTGTTTGAATGTCATTCTGCAATTACAGTAGTTTTCCAATGAGTCATATCAGCCTTGAGGTTGCAAACCGTTTTAAATCGGTGGTGGTAATGGGAGAAGGCAGAATTCTCTGTCTCTCTTGCACTAGTAGTTCCAACAGGCTGCTTTCTATGCAGCAGTAATTGTTTACGAGTATAATTTGTTACCTCTGCAAGATGTACGTTCTTGAAAATTTCATTTTTTTTTGCAAACCATTGTTTTTTAAATTTTCTTGTAGCTTTTTCCTTAAAATCAAACAAACAATATTCTTAGTGTAATGCAGGGATTCGTTTTCCTCTATTAATTATTAAAGAAAAATATGCCAAATATGTGTTTAGATAAACAAAATTGGTTTTTAAAAATAAAATTTCAGAAAAAAATGTGTTTAATGCGTAATAAACTTAACTGAAGAGTATTTTTGCTGTAGGACCCATCGTCAGACATGGCGCTGGTAGCACGGAAAGGCTCTGCTTTGGTCAGAGTATTCAGGGAACAGAAAGAGAGAAGGAAAGCACAGAAGAAACATTGGGAGTTGGCTGGCACTACGATCGGCAATATTATGGGCGTGGAAAAGAAAGAAGAGAAGGTTAGTTGAAAAAGAAAGTATAACACAATATCT
Source organism: Callitettix versicolor (assembly GCA_022606455.1). NCBI lineage: Eukaryota > Metazoa > Arthropoda > Insecta > Hemiptera > Cercopidae > Callitettix > Callitettix versicolor. Next base: position 54,147,963 of record CM040186.1, read on the forward strand.
GTTTTGTTAATGTTATGGAACTAAGTTTTGGACACACGTGAACGAGGACATCATTTACAAAATTATATGATAAATCCAGATTTTAATAAAATTCATGTTTTTTAATTTTACATTTTTTGGAATTCTGATGGTAATTGGCGTTAAAATTTGCAGACCTATAAATATATAGGCACTTCAGATTTTAAATTTCTGGTTATTGAACTTGTCTATCAAATAGGACAGAAGTTTCTACAACACCAGAACTTGTGTATAAATACATTTATATACTTCTGCTTGCTTCAAAAACAGTGACTAATTTTTATTTAACATTTAGGATGAGAAACAAGGTGCTGATGGAGAAACAGACTACAAGACTGATCAGAAGTTTGCAGAACACATGAAGGACACTCCGGAAGCATCCAGCGACTTTGCTAAAAAGAAAACTATCCATGAGCAGAGGAGGTACCTTCCTGTGTTTGCTGTTAGGCAAGAGGTAAGATATCATTCCCTTATCCCTTATCTTTTCTTATAATTTGTCTTTTCAAATAGATAAAAGCATTTTATTGGTTAATGATGGCATAATCATACTACTATTAAGTAGGTCTACAAGGTGCAAATTATTGATACACAGATTAAAATTGGTTTATTTATTCTAATATATGTGTGTGTGTGTGTGTGTGTGTGTGTGTGTGTGTGTGTGTGTGTGTGTGTGTGTGTGTGCGCGCGCGCGTGCGTGCGTGCGCGTGCGTGTGTGTGTGTGTGTGTGTAATTATTGTTAATTATTATTCTTTAATTATTGTTCTTTTGTAGAAATCAAATCAAAGACAATTATATATTATTCATGTTAAAGAAAACAGCAAGTAAATAAAAAACTACCAATATCTAATTTTACCAAAGTGATTAACCTTGAGTACTATTAAAATAGCAATACTATTGTATTAGCTGTGACCAATATGAAATCAAAAAGGCAAGTCTCATAATACATTGGTTATTGTACTATTAAAAGTTTGGTTATGTTCAAAAATTTACCCCTGCATGCTTGATATTTAAAATTTACATTTAAAAAAAATTGTCAGAGAATAAGAATAATGAGATTATATTTATTTTTAATATAGTAGTAATTTTTTCTTAATAAGTAGCACGATATTCTGTATCATTAACATTTCTAGTTTTACAGGAAGTATAAAGTCAATCTCTGATATAACGCAGTTGAAAGGACAAAACGTATTTGAGCGCTATAAACGGTGGAAATACTGTATGTAGTATTAAAGAAAAGCGTACTTCGTACTGTATACATAGCTAATGGCTATTTTGTTACAATTATTACATATTTTAAAATATATTTTAGTAAAATAATAAAAAATAAGTACTGTACATACATTACAAATTATTTAATTTAAAAACTAAAAGTTACCCAACACAATATGTTTTTACTTTTATTTTATAAAGTCATTGATACTTTTTTGTACTTTTCTTGAATGTAGAAATTTTCGTTCTATATCACTTGGCAATTTTTAAAAGTATTATCATCACTATTGCACTCATAAAATGAAATTAATTGGCTTACTTGATTTAGAGCGTCAGTGTAAGTTGAAGGTTCTTGAGGTCCATCTTCCATTTCTACTTCTGCTTCAAACTCATTTTCATGTGTCCTTTTTTTGTAAAACCTTGCTGGTCTATACTAGTTCCATTTATGAGAACATCCTCATTGAAAGAAATAAATGATTGTAGGTATTGAGGTATGTTGTACTGCTTAATCCATTCGCTCAGTGGCATGTCACCATCAAGGTTTTCTGGATTCATAGACAAGCTAGCATGGTTGAACAGTGTGCAATCATTGATTCGGATAATTCAGCCAAGCCTTTTGAAGAAACAGACAAGAATCAAGTAACATAATTTTTCCAAAGTTTAAAGTGTCTTGTTCTTGAAGAATACAAACAGATAATTTCTTTGTGTAGTGAGCTTTTAAGCTCTTGATAACTCCTTGGTCCATTGGCTGGCATACACTTCGTTCCAATTTCTAACTTCTTCCTCAAAAATCTCTAAAGCCATCCAGGCTTTCTTATTTGTTCAATAGTTCACAGGCAATTATTTTACAGATTTGAAATATTGGGGATCTCTTGATTTTTTAATCACTAAAAGGTCCCGTTTTTCTGTTCCTGTCATTTTTGCACAGACAAGTACAATGATACGTTCTTTTGATAACTTTTCACCGATGCACTTCTCCCCTTTGAATTTTAAAGTGTTTTGTATTGTTAACACAAAACAAAAAGGCCAGTCTCATCTCCATTAAAAATGTTTTCACTGCCATACTTGTCTATAATTTTCAGCCACTTGGTTGCAATCCATTCATGCAGGACACCTTAGTTCACGTCCTTTGCTTCATCACATACTTTACCAAAGACAATGTTATGATGTTTCTTAAACCAGTCAATCCAGCCACTACTACACTCAGAGTCTAAGTTCATAGATTCTGCTAGCTGTTGAGCTTTGTTAACAAAATATGGCCACTAACTGGTGTTTCAGAACTGCGCTGCTTCTTAAACCACTTCAATAGAGCTTGATCTAAGTGTTTGTGCTTCATAGTTCTCTGTTAGATTCCTTGTTGTCGTAACTGCAATGGGTAGATATGCCATGAACTGTTGAACCAGCCAGCTCCAATTTTCTACAGACATCAATTTGTTTTTCACCTTTTTCTAAGCACACTACCACTTCAAATTTTAATTCAAATGATAAGGCTTTTCTTTTTGCCGTGATGTACGCAACAATACAAAACAAAACTGAAACGTAAACGGTTAGGTTAGACTATCACACTGCTACAGTACAATCTGGTATGAATACATGCAACTCAATGCATACACTGTTTCGGGGGTTCATGAGATTAAAGCTTTCCCCTCATTACGGCATACAGAGTGTGTGTGTGTATGAGAGAGAGAATGCTTTTGCAAGAATGGCACAGTTCACATTGTTTATTTAGCCTGCAATTAAATTCTAACAAAGGGACCATTTTTATATTTAAAAATAGAACACAAATATTTCAAATGAGAGTGACTACCAGCAGCATAACAGCGTTGTAAGTGAGCCTAAAATACATGTACACAATATAGAATGTTGGAAACATGAAAATAGCACTGTAATCGAGTTAGCTTCCTAACCGAGGGCATTATAGCCAAGGTCGACTGTATTCAATATGGCCGATAGGGTTACTGACTCTAAAATTAAAATTTTAATGAGTGCACTTGAATTCATGTTAATGTTTTATTTCAGCTGCTAAATGTGATCAGAGAGAACGCTGTTGTGATAATCGTAGGAGAGACAGGCAGTGGTAAGACCACGCAGTTAACTCAGTATCTGCATGAAGACGGGTACAGTAAAAATGGCTTGATAGGCTGCACGCAGCCCCGTAGAGTGGCTGCTATGTCTGTAGCGAAACGTGTATCAGATGAGATGGGCACAAAACTAGGTGACACGGTGGGCTATGCTATACGATTTGAAGATTGTACTTCTGAGGTAAGTGTACAAAATTTGATATGAAAACAATATGTGTTAGTAAGTCATCATGAAAGTGTTATAAGAAAAGGAAATAATATATAAAACACTTAAATGCTGGTTGTTTATTGCGTAGTAAAACTATGAAAAACAGCTTTCTATATAAAAATGTAATTCCTCATTCCTCATAAAAGAGTAAAACATAATACTCTTTTATCAGGCCGTGTATCTTTTGCCTAGTTGCTAAAATAATTATTTAAAGTAGAATAATGTGTTATAATCAGAATAAAAGACCAACTAGAAGAAGAATTGGGTGACTATCAAGGGGGTTTCAGACCATGGAGAAGTTGCCCTGATCAGATCCTACCCCTAAATTTTATAATAGAATATTTTTAATCTAGAAATAAACAACTGTTCATAACTTTCATTAATTTTAAGAGGGCATACGATTGTATACATAGAGAATCCCTACTCAAGATACTCAGAAATTTGGGTCTACACCCTAAGTTAATAAATATGATTGAATTAACCTTGACAGACACAAACTCCAAAGTTAAATTTAGAACGGAAATATCGGAACTTTTTCAAATAAAAACTGGGATGAAACAAGGAGATGGTTTGTCCCCATTGCTCTTTAATTGTGCATTGGAATATGTGATGAGGTAGTGGGAGGGGGAAAATGGCTACGGAATAAAGATAGGAGCGCAAAAGGCAATAACAGTGAATTGTTTGGAATTTGCAGATGATCTGGCCTTCCTCTCAAATAGTGTAGAGGAGCACAAAACACATTTGAAAAAACTGGACTTCAAATCTCATATGAGAAGACGAAAATAATAATTAGAGACCCTCTTAGCAGAAATGGAGTACAAATAAACAGACACCAAATTGAAGTCAAAGGATTCAAATATTTGGGAAAAATAATTACGCATAACCTTAAGGAAAAAAGAAACTGAATTGAGAAACAAAATAAATTAATCAGATCCCTAATTACAACAAAAAATATCTATAACAAGAAAAGTATGTCTATAAACACCAAAATTATACATTACAAAATAGTACTATTACCGGAAATATTATACATTGGGGAAACATGGGATCTGACAGTTAAATATGGAGGAGGAAGATTAGAGATAACTGAAAGGAAAATTATTAGAAACTTTATAGGGAAATGGAACATTCAAGAGGGAAGGTACCAGAACATCTCCAATGAAGAAGTATACCAGAAGGTATACCATTAACGGACGTCGTCAGAAAGAGGAAGACATCTTTCTTAGGGCATATCCTGAGAATGAAAGAGACAAGACTTCCGAGAAAACTAACGGAATTTTACTGGAAGAGGAAAACCCAACCCAAATAGCTAAAACTGGCTATAGAGAACATGAAGGAACTGGATATTGAAAGAAGAGAGTTGAAGGAGGAATCCGGAAATTTCAGGCTAATGAAAGAGCCTGTACAGTATATCAGTATGAAAGAGCCTAATATCAGTATGTACATTTTATTTTAGTACTGAAGGGTCCAGTTTAAATTTAAGTCATGGCTGTGTAGCCTATCATTTCATGTATATATTGTGTTGCAGGAAACAAAGATAAAATACATGACTGATGGCATCCTTCTGCGAGAGTCATTGAGGGAAGCAGACCTGGATAACTACAGTGCTATTATAATGGATGAAGCTCACGAACGTTCGCTTAGTACAGACGTGTTGTTTGGTCTGCTTAGAGAAGTGAGTAAATCTGATCAATAATTTACAATAATACAGTCTGTGTGTAATTCATTCTCAAGTGGTATTGGAAAATTGTGATACTTAGCAATTTTAATTAATTTATTTGACTCTTCTCTATCTTCGATGACGAGTACAAAACATTCTGCAATTATTTATGCAATTCATACAAAATTGATAAAATATTTTTTTCACAAAATAAAAACTTAATGTTATTAATGGGTTAATGAAACTTAACTATGGAATATGAAATTTATATAGCACTACTGTAGTTGAAATCTCTTAACCAACCTCTACTCCTATTCGGATAACTAGAAAGTCAGTTATAGTAATATTTATCAATTATTGATAAGTTAATAGTTATCAATTTCTCAGTTAAGTTAATGTCTCGTTAACTCAAAGCTCAACATTAACGAGATTTCTGATCCTCTGTTATCTTAACCATTCTATTGCTTTTAATTTCTATTCCATGATAAATATTTTATATTTTTGTTTTAGCACAGTCATTACATATATTTTATAAAAAACTGTCGCTCTATTGCTGAATATCTATAAACAAAACTGTAGACCTTATAACACTTACAGAAAACCCCACACAAAAAAAAGGAAGAGAACAACTGATCAACTGATCCTGCAAAAACATAGCTACTGCTGTTTCTTTTTATTTATTTCTTATTGCAGAGAGAAGTGACAGATACTGTTAACATCACTTGAATATGACAAACAGTGATGTACGTCACTTCCGACAATATGTCGTGGTTAAGCTCTCTGACAGTTAAAGAAAGGACGGTTAAGAGTCCACTCTACCCCTAATTTCAACTAACAAATTTGAAATGATATCCGTAACAAATAATTTTCTTTGGTATCTAAAGCGAAAGCTATGATTGAATTATAAATGCATCTACATATCATTATTATGTGGTTTCTTCACATTCCTGACTTATTGTCTACGTAGATATGCTGCATTTGTGATTTTCTTTGTTTCTTCTCAGATAATTGCTCGAAGACAAGATTTGAAACTGATAGTTACCTCCGCCACCATGGATGCTGGAAAATTCTCTACATTCTTTGGCAATGTACCAACTTACACGATACCAGGACGTACTTTTCCTGTTGAGACATTCTTCTCTAAGAATCCGGTGGAAGATTATGTAGATTCAGCTGTGAAGCAAGCACTGCAGATTCATTTGCAACCAATGGAAGGTATAATTAAGTTCCATGACATTTTTCAGCATTTTATTCTGACTTACTTTGAATTAATTGTCTCCAGTTAAATAATTTATTCAAAGCAGGTTCTAAAATATACTTAATTTTCATAAAGATTCATTGGTACATTGGCATTTATTTAAAGAATGTGTGATTGGCTGCAACTTTCTCAATAAACCAAGCTTGGGTTAACACCAACATTTCAAAAATAAATTCTTTTGAGGTTTCAGTCTGGTACAGTCACGGATCACTGTCTTACAAATGAAAAGTGTCACTCACAGTTTATCCATTACTATTTTGCAAATACACACTTGTGAAAACACTAATTCTATCTATGCTAATTAAATTTTGTTTTTTCCTAAATACATTAACAGTACACTGACTTGAGTTATGGTTTAGGAAAACCAAATGTGTCATAATTTTAAAGGTTTTTTCTTTAAAAAATTGCTTAAAAATTATAATTGTTTAAGTAAAAACAGCTACAATATACAAGATATGGTCAAACACCTCAGTAAAAATGATTAATTCATTTAATCTCTTATGTGGATCAGAACATAAACAATTTGTTCTGTTAAAACTTTTTTTAGAGAGAGGGGGAGGGAGGAAGAGAGAGAAAGATCGATCTAAAAACAGGATTTATCTGTCATACTTTCTATATACTTAATAAGATATAAGCTTGTATGTTTATCAGATATTTCAACCAAATATTCTACTGTATTAACAAGGCTGTATTTACAGGAGACATACTTATATTCATGCCTGGACAAGAAGACATTGAAGTGTCTTGTGAAGTTCTCGCAGAGAGACTGTCTGAAATAGATAACGCTCCACAACTCTCAGTCTTGCCTATCTACTCACAGCTGCCTTCTGACTTACAAGCCAAAATATTCCAGAGGTCTCCAGATGGGTTGCGCAAATGTGTTGTGGCAACGAACATAGCGGAAACTTCACTCACAGGTAAATTAAAGACCCAGTGTCTGACACTCAATTCTAAGCTAGATAGCCAAATATGAGGGTAAAAAATTATGTGCTATAACTTTGAAATAAGGCACTTCAATAAAAGAACCATTATGTAAGTTGTGTACCACTTATTAGATAATTAGTATCATTCAGATCATTCAGGCCAGTACTGCTAAACCAAAACTTGTAATTCTTTTATATAAAATGTTAAACAATTCTGCAATAAATTTTTAATATAATACAGTAAACCCCCCTGTAAGCAGACACCCAATTATCAGAAATGAAATCCGTATTCACAGTGGCTGTTCGGCGGTTGAAAAGTTTGTAACTTGATAAAGCATGATATTTAGCACACGAAATTCAAAGAATGTATTTGTAAAGACCTTATGTTAAGGTTACTTAAAGGTTATGTTAAGGTTATTTAATAAAATTCTGTATTTGTGTAATATAATTTATTTAGAAGAGGTTATCCCTCATCCCTCACCAACCGCAGACTCACCAAACATGGCTTTTGCATATCCATGGTAATTTTGTTTCTAATATAATAAACTGTAAAATAAATTTGATAAACTTTTTTCTTTGTTCTATTTTTTTTGGTGGCAGTTTTTTTTTAAAAAAACCTCAATTATTGGAAGTTCTCTGTATCAGAAAAATACCCCCCCCCCCATGTAAATGAGGTAATTGAGGGTTTACTGTATGTCTTCCTAGTGAAGAGAATTCAAAAGTAGCTTAATCAATTGTGTGTAATTTCAGTATTATATTATTTCTTTTGCCCCATTAATACTTTGTTACAATAAATAGAAAAAGTATATGTAGTTTATTTTAATAATAATTTTTTGGGGGATTTAATGTCATTATGACAGTTGGACTTATGAAGATGAGGGATCAGTGTAATGCATGGGGAAAAGGCAACAGGATTGGTCAGTTGTCTGCTTTGTACCAGTTGAGCCTCCAAGTACTTTGATTATACGAGGGCTATTCAGAAAGTAGATTACGTTTTTGGATAAAAAAAAAACTAAGTACAGGAAAAAAATTTTATTATATACATTTGAAAGAGGAACTAAAATACTATTTTTTGACATAATCGCCAAACAAATTTAGACATTTGTCATATCGGTGAACTAGCTTTGAAATTCCCGTGTCGTAGAATTCCGCCGCCTGTGACGCCAGCCAGCCAGTCATGCCCGCGCGGAGATCTGCGTCGTCATCGAAGCGCTGTGTTGCAAGCCAAGTCTTCATCTTCGGGAATAAGTGGAAATCACTAGGTGCCAGGTCCGGACTGTAGGGTGGATGAGGGAAAATCTCCCACTTGAAGGCCGTCAAGACGTCTTTTGTTCGAATTGCCGTGTGAGGGCGGGCATTGTCGTGCAAAAACAACACTTTTGCACTCAGTTTTCCTCTCCGCTTGTTCTGGATAGCTCGTCTTAAGTTTCGTAATGTTTGGCAATACCTTTCTGAGTTTATGGTTGCTCCACGTTCTAGGAAGTCAACCAGAAGAACACCTTTCCTGTCCCTCACGGGCGTGACTGACTGGCTGGCGTCACAGGCGGCGGAATTCTACGACACGGGAATTTCAAAGCTAGTTCACTGATATGACAAATGTCTAAATTTGTTTGGCGATTATGTCGAAAAATAGTATTTTAGTTCCTCTTTCAAATGTATATAATAATTTTTTTTCCTGTACTTAGTTTTTTTTTTATCCAAAAACGTAATCTACTTTCTGAATAGCCCTCGTACTTAATTATACTTTGATGTCTCAAGTATAATAGACTTCCAAGTATTTTTTTCTAAATTACTAGCCCTTTCAAATTTTAAATTGTTTTGAAATTTTGATTCAGAAATGTTGTTTGTTACAGTTGACGGCATAATGTTTGTAGTAGACTCAGGGTACTGCAAGCTCAAAGTGTACAATCCTCGTATAGGCATGGACGCTTTACAGATCTACCCTATTAGTCAAGCCAATGCTAACCAAAGGGCTGGAAGAGCTGGTCGTACTGGACCTGGGCAGTGTTTTAGGTAAATATATTTTGACCTCAACTATCTACATATAAAATAATGTACCATTCAAATTTATGTAAATTTTCAAAAATATGCTAAGATATAAGAGTTATGAATTAAGGTTTTGAATGGGTGCTATTTTGAAACAGTTAGACTTATTTTGGTGGATGATGAAAATGTTAAAACTATTACCAATATTAATTTTTACAATAAAATGGAATTAAATCAGATCAAATTGTGAATGCTAGAGTGCTAACACACACAAATATATATAAATGAAAAATAAACAAAATATGTTCTGAAGGTCAGGAAAGGTGCTCATTACGTCATCCCCGATTTAAGTGTTATCGTGAGTGGTGTTTCAGTAACTCATTTCCCTATAGAAACTTACTAATAGTTTGTATTAATAAATAATACCACATTTGTCATAACAGTGGTGAAATAGCAAATCTGCTAAGCTAAAGTGTCATTTGTCAGGACAAGCATTAACTGTTGTGACAATCTGTGCAAAATCATTTTAAAGTAATATTTGTAATTTTTTTAGTGTTCAAGATGCTAAGTTTTAAATTCTCCATATGTAATATGGTATTTTGTCAAAATAGCAAATTTTTTAGTTCACCGGAATAAAGTTATACACAAATGTTACATTGCACCGATTGTTGTACAAATAGGTGAATCTGCTTGTCAGCTGATTTTTTTTTTTTTTTTTTTTTGTAATGAAGAGTTAATGAAGAGCTGATCATTTAATGAAGAATTTTGGTAGAATTTTATTGGAAAATATTTACAAAACACACATACACACACATTGTACCACAGATAAATGTAACTCTGTGATTCATACAAATAATAAATTTAAGTGGTTCAAATTGTTATTTAGGATATTTTCGAGTACTTCGACAAAAAAGTAAACGGTCACTTCTAAGTACATCTGTTATATTTATTTGAAGAGAAATAACAATTTCAATTTATTATGTTATGCATAGGTTATACACAGAACGGCAGTACAAGGATGAGCTGCTAGTGACAACAGTGCCAGAGATACAGCGCACAAATCTTGCTAACACTGTGCTATTGCTCAAGTCTCTTGGGGTCCAGGACCTGCTACAGTTCCACTTCATGGATCCTCCTCCTCAGGTGAGACCTTTGGCCAATCAGCTTTAACACTTTAAGGGTTTAAATAGGCCTATTTTACTTTTTCATTTTCTGAAGTACTTAGATAATAATTAAGGAATACATTGGTTTTCTTTAAAACAAAAAAAAATGGCAGGAATACGTTTTATGAACTTTTTCACATTCAGCTATTTAACCATAAAATTCAGTTCAAAAATCTATAATTATGGAGAATAGTGTGACCATTGTTATTCAAGTACATGTATGTATGTACATGTGTGTATATATGTGCATTATTTTGAATATTACCTTGAAAACATTTTTATGGGGACTCAAGAATTGTCACCGTAGTGTTTTTTTTTTTTTTTTAATTGCTGGTTGTATGAAATAAGATATTGATTTCAAAATTGCTTTCCTCTTGATATATTATATTTATAAAACATAAGATTTATCAATGTACAAATATTACATTTATTATAATTTTTACTTTTATTTTTAATATTTTGTAATTTTGTTGAACGTTATTTTTATTTCACTAAAATTTATAAAACGTTTTTGGAGATATATTAACAGTTTACTTCAGAGGCCATCTTGTTTCACAATTCATTCCTTGTGACGGCCATCTCGTTCCTTGTTTCATAATTAATAAATTTCCAATGAAAACAACAGACTTTTTTTTAATGACTTAAGAACCTAACATGGTTTATACGAAAGTAGTATTGCATGAAAGTTACTAAACGAATCTTTAAAAATCTGGAAAAATTAAAATATGTAACATGAAAATATGATTTCCAGTTACACTTGTGTGCTGCTTGGGGTGGCAAACTAGCTAAATGCAGTGTGTTAAATATGTATATAGTTTTGTGATGTAACAGGAGTAAGAAAGGGAAGAGTCCACTTAATGTAAACAAAATTTGCTTAAAAATATTTGTGTAAAATATTAAATAAAAAATAATGAAACTGCTATTAGAGTATTATAAACAGTGGCTATATATAGTTTATGTAATAGTTGTACTATTCAGTGAAAAATCTTGTTTTACCTGATATAAAACTAATATTTCACGCAAAGAAAGCAATTTCTAAATTGTTGCTATCTTATTTCATACAACCAGCAACTTTCAAAAAATCACTGCAACAGTTTAGACCCCTAAAAAAATGTTACTAATATTCAGAATGTATATTTTTTAAAGTAAAAAATTTCCTTTTTAATAGCCTAATTTCTTAAAATTAGTGAATCAGATTTTGGTAATGTATAAATAATCATGCATAATTCAAGTTAGTGAATCAAATTTGGAAAAAATCATGATTCAAGAGTAAATCAAAAAATCAGAGGCAATTTTTGGTTATTGTTACTGTTGTACCATAAATTTCTTTTATTTGAAATTTTGTACACTGATTTATGATCCTTTATATATGACTTTACAAAATTAATGATATTCACATTTTTCTTCAGTATATAAACCATTCCATTCACCATTCCACCATAAACCATTCACATTCCAAACCATATAAAGAACCAGATGGGTTAATTTTATTCTCCTAGCTTATTTTTTTACTTTATTTTAAATTTGGACTATGAATGTATGACCAGAATATGATGAACTGGCTTCCAGATATATATATATATATATATATATATATATATATATATATATATATATATATATATATATATGATATATATGAACACATGAAAGTTTGTTTACTTTTTTTTAGTGTTTATTTCTTTGTGTTGTATATTTATTGTAATTATAAAATATACACAATGATTGTTACAGGATAACATCCTGAACTCACTGTACCAGTTGTGGATCCTGGGAGCTCTGGACCACACAGGCTCCTTGACTCCTCTGGGCAGGCAGATGGCAGAGTTCCCTCTGGACCCTCCTCAGTGCCAAATGTTGATAGTATCTTCACAGATGGGTTGTACAGCTGATATCCTCATAATTGGTTAGTGTAGTGAAATAAGATCTGATCTAAATATTTTTTTAATTCCAAATATATAGAGGAAAGGAAGGATTTTACAACTTTCAAATCATACAGAAGTTTATTGAGATATGATACAGAATTGAAACAATTGAGTTATTTTTTATTTCGATGTAACTGTCATTGGTGATGTTACATAAACTGGTTAGTAAAGTTCTGATATTTGTTTCTACAGTGGTGATATTGATCTTATCCCAAATGATACAGTTATTTTATTAGAATACATTCCAAAATTATTGCCAAAAATACATTCCAAAAATAACAGTTGCCACATGACTGTTACTGTTCGGTCCTGAAATGGTCAAATATTAATTTTTTTAAATAAAATTGGGTTAAATAAATTTAAGCTTCATAAAAACAAAATATTTCCCGCAGGGGTACAGACTAGCTGTACTTATTGAGAGGGTTTAGATATCCCTCGCGCTGCCGAAGTCTAACACACAAACTTACAACAATACACTTAGGGAGGCAATAATAGCCTCAGTATGTTTTTCGTCTTAAAATTAAAAAAAATTATTTAATTGATTTGATGCAATTATAAATGAATTCTTAAATTATGAAAATTGCTTTAGTGTTTATTTTTTACAATTTTCAGTGTCGATGTTGTCAGTGCCTTCTATATTCTACAGACCCAAAGGTAGAGAAGAGGAAGCAGATTCTGTGAGAGAAAAGTTCCAAGTGCCTGAGTCGGATCATCTGACATTCCTTAATGTATATAATCAGTGGAAACAAAATAAGTGAGTTCTATTGGTATTCAGGCTGATAGTTAGAGCCGAAAATATGCAAACTTACACAAACAATATCACACAAACTTTCACTCTTTCAATTACTTACCCAAACAGCCCAATGCAGAAGTGATTGGCAAAAAAGAAAACCTTATTACATTGAATCTTGATTTTTTTTAAATTTTAAATTGGATGTTTTTGCATAATGTACAGTTGAATATTGCTAATCCATCACAAACATGAACAGAAGCATGGTAAGAATGCAAAAAGGCCTGATTATCAGAGTAACTATTTTATTGGTGAAAACATGATACAAAAAATTGTTTTTAATAGAAAATATTTGCTACAGATATTTAGATATTTTTCCTTAGTTGCAGAACATGTGCATGTTTTAACTGTTTATAATACATTCAAAATTAGTATAAATGTTTATAATATATTTTGTTAATATTGTTAATGTTAAACAATATAATTTATTATAGTTTATCAATGAAATCAGCTGATTATTACAAATTAATATTAAACATAGAATTAATTCATATTGTAATATCTTTTACTATAACTACAGTAAATAATATCTAAGCTAGGTTCACATATTTATTTATTTAAACCAAACCAAGATATTTGTAAACATATCTTCAAAATAATTATATATTCAGCAAAGATATCATTAACAAAACTACGCTTCGGTAACTCCTTGAGTTCCACATAAGTGTCGTGGACATAAACATAAATAGTAGTGAGTTACAGACGGAGGTGCAGGTGCAGGCAATAAACATATTGCAAGTATCAGGATGGTATTTGCTATGAATTTTGTTTTTAAACACATTTATATAATATACTTTGTAATATTATGTTTAGTTATTCTGCGACGTGGTGCAACGAACACTTTATACACATCAAAGCAATGCGCAAGGTGCGTGAAGTAAGACAACAGCTGAAGGATATCCTTGTGCAGCAGAAAATAGAGACCGTGTCCTGTGGTACAGATTGGGATATCATTCGCAAGTGTATCTGTTCTGGTGAGCACAATTATTATCAGTTGTAAGATTAAGTACAGTAGAGTCTCACACACACTGCCTAATACATACCAAAACAGTGTTGAATTTTTGAAAAGCTAAGTTATCGGGAATTGAAGATTTATAAGTTAATGAGTATGATTTGTTTAAAAATAAATATGGTTGTTGTAGTCTGCGGGAGAAGTAGAAGAAGTTTGGACATTATCAGGTCAGCTGCCGGCTGGTGAAGAATATGAAATAAATTCGTTTCATGTTGATTGTTGGCCAGATTCCTCCTATTTCTTCCCAAGCAAGTTGTGGTGTCTTGTATAATTCTTCGGAATGTTGGTGGGGTGGTCCTCGATTTTCTGCCGAACAACAATTTTTGACCCATAATTTCTACTTGAAATTATGACAGGCACCATAATTTCTCATAATTCCATTGTAAAACTAGAGAAAGAATGTACCAGTCAGAATAATGCTTTTTTACATTGGGGAGATCCGATGTGATGTGCGAGCAGTATTGCCTGGGCAGAAGTGTATTAGTCTAGAGTAGTATAGACCCGAGATGCACATGCACTGCGAACCAATTGGTAGTGAATATTTGTTGATGGGCGTAAAGTAGGTTTCGCAGGCTTTGGCTGTTTTAGAGCCAGGAGAGAAGTACAGGGATTTTTAGTGTGATTGTATCTTTCTGTAGCAGAAGAAAAGGGATACTATTGCACAATCACAGTTATCTATGGGTTTAAGTGTAGTGGGAAGGACAGAATACAGCTGCCTTGCAAATCTATGTTTTAGTAGAAAGAAGAACCATATTGACAGCCTAGTCATGCTTTTATCTACAGTAGTAATTCTGAGGTTATTATCTGCCTGCTGGCAACTTCCATTCCTCTTGGACTTTTCTTCTATGTGCTTTCTGCAAGCTCTGCACATTGTATGTGTAAGATACAACATATCTTATGTTTGCTGAAATACAGGATTTATTTTTAAAACAAATTGTGTAATACTCCTTTTCAAAACCAACTTGAATTAGATAGAACACTGAACTACCGAGGCTTGTTTTTTATTTTATTTTTATTATTCACAAATTATTTTGTCAGTGAGACAAATTGTGCCATGTTTATTTATATAGAAAAACTAGCTTCATTATGTGGCTTTGCCTGGACAGAGTTAAAGGCACGCACCCTCTCTAAGATTAATGTGCCATGAAAATGTTTGCATTGGACCCTTTTAAGTGCTGCAGCTGTTTGGCCAACTCATAGTTTAAATTTCTGACTGATTTTGCCTCACTTTGGAAGAAAACATGTAAATAGCTATTCAACCAATTTTTATAATATTTGTTTTGTTGTTTTGGCAACAAACCGGAAAAATTAATACAGTAGAGTCCCACTTATCTGACCTAGCCTCAAAGAACCTAGAACCTTCAAGTAATCATAAATATGTGTACGCCAACGTTTCACTTATGTGCCAAGCTGATGACCTACATTCTCTTCAATAGAAAGAGTGGTTTGAGGTTCATCCTTATATCTGTTCTGTTCGTTAATTTCCGTCTTTTAGTATCATATCAGATTCATGGAGGAGTTGACGTGTAGAGTGGTTCTGTTTATGTGTCTTTCAAATATGGCTTCTAGAAGGAAAAAGGTGACTGTTTCACACAAGTTGTAGCTGCGAGAAAATGTCAAACAGTTGTTAAACAAAAAACAATTACAACTTTTTTTGTCAAGTTTGATGATTTGACGTATTGCTCTTCATTACTGTAGTGAGATTCTGGAAGTTGTTTTATGTTTTAGTACAGTACAGTAATAATATATGTAAATCAACGTTTTTTAATATAATATATTCAATTTAGTAAGATTCTCATAGATATCTTAAGTCATGTCAATGTTGTAATTACAAACATCATTATTCTTGTATGCAAGCTCGTTGAGTGTGTCTAATAGCTTATTGTTTCTCATTAGTTGCCTTCAATAGGGCCCAGAATTTCTGATTTTATTATGTGTGAGTTTTATGTTAGGTTCCAGTATGTGATCTATGTATAGTCCATTAGGGCAGCATTGATATCATAAGTTTCCAATCTGTGCCGGAAATGTTGTCACCTTGTTTTTCCGAAACTTATCAGGAAGGATGACACCTACGATTTAGCTGCTGCTTAGAAAATTGCCCTTAATTGTGTTCAATCTTACAAAGGCCATTTTCAGCTTCACTGGACCTGATCAGTTGGTTCGGTTTATGTCAACATCAGGCCAGCTCATTTACAATTTGCATCTTACAAAGTTTATAAAAAGAACGAACAGGCATTCGGAGCTTTTGTCTTTCAACTAAAGACTTGTAGATGCTAGAAACAGTTGTATCAGTCATACATAATGTAATTCATACTTAAATACATATTTTTAACTTCTCAAAGTTATCTAAAGGTCAAGGCATTCATTTTAGGTATTGAATCTGGGTCTTACAATGATGGTCACTGCAGTAGCTCACTTTCAAATGAAAATTTGCTAATAAGTAAGACGACTATAGTACTGTAGTCAGTATCTTGAAGTAAATTTTTGAACATAACCTGATTTTTTGTATGCTTGTACAGCGTACTTCCACCAAGCTGCCAGGCTGAAGGGTATTGGAGAGTATGTGAACTGTAGGACAGGCATGCCTTGCCACCTTCACCCAACATCCGCTTTGTTTGGCATGGGCTTCACTCCTGATTATGTAGTATACCACGAGCTCATTATGACTGCAAAAGTAAGTCATTATCATTAAAATTTTATTACTTCATCGATTTTGATAAATTAGGTTGATTTGCTTTTTTAAGGTAGTGACCACTAAAAAAACCAAGTTTTCTATATACAGTTTTTGTATATTAGAAGGCTGCATTTCAGCTAAATTTGATGAAAACGAAACTACTTTTAAAATATGTTATTTTAATTTGTTTAAGAGTTTAAAACAAGAAATAGCTTTAAAGCTATTTTTAAAATATTTTAAGGCATATTATACCTATATGCTTGATTTCATTAAAATCAGTACAGTAGCTGTGAGTCAGTTTAACCACATGTTTATTTCAGTCATTTTAATGTACTTTTTACATTTAGAAATGTTTAATTTATTTTTTAAAGAATTATTTTTTATTACAAGCGTCATTCGGAAAGTAAATAGCATTGTTTCTCTCATAACTTTTTATTATTAAGATAATAAACTAATTTATTTTACACATCTTTGATATTTTCTATAAAGTCACCATTCAGATTTAAACATTGCATTAGCTCTTTTATACCTTCTAAATACTCAGTTGCCATCAAGTTGTTAAAACCACTCACTAACGCTCTTTTTAAGTTCATTGTCATTTCCATAGTGGTTTCCGCCCAAAAACCCTTCTTTTGGGAAAAAGATGATAATAACTTGGGGCCAAGTCTGACTTTTAAGGCAGATGTTCAAAAACTGCACTTAAACTGCTTAAACAAGTTTGTCATCAACACAGAAGCATGGAAGCACAATGCCATTTGTATTTTGAATGAAGTGGCATAGTTGGTGAATAGTCTGACAGTAGGCTGCTGCATTTATGGTCTCCTCTATAGGCATGCAGTCAGTGAGTAGGATACCCTTTCAATCCCAAAACACTGTAGCCAAACCTTCTTGGTATACAGAATTTCTTTGCCTTTTTTTGGTTTTGATGGGGGATTGGGAATGATGTCATTCATTTGACTGACATTCATGTTATCTGTCTGTAAATTTCAATAGGGCAGACTTTTTTGGCATTCAAAAATCATATTACTCTACGAATCCTCACACTTTGCGGGATCGTGAATTTTGTCGTTAGCATGAGACTGGTCTAAAGGAGTGAGAATGATACATCAATGGCGGTAGGGTAACTAAGGGGCTTGTCAGATCAAAAAAATTTTAATTTATGAACGATTCGGATTATGTTTTGTAGAAAAGTTTCTGCTTATATTTTGACAGTTTCAGCAAGTACTTTATAAAGGTTAGAAGGTTTCTGCATTCTAACCTGTAAGATATATAACTTTTATGATTTGGCAAGATCCTTTTCACATTATTAAAAAGAAGAGTTAGTAGTACCTTGGATAGAGTATTTTTATAAAGTACAATAAAGATTATTGCTAAGAAGTATTTCTTCATTATGGTAACACTATGAATGCAATTTCTTACTTTTACTAATAACAAAATGTGAATGTTTTTTTTTATGCAGGAATACATGCAGTGTGTCACAGCTGTGGACGGCCACTGGTTGGCAGAATTGGGGCCAATGTTCTTTTCTGTAAAAGAGACTGGACGCTCCGGCTCAGCTAAGAGGAGACAAGCCTTGGAACACTTACAAGAGATGGAGGGACAAATGAAAGTAGCACAGGAAGAGATGAAGGCTCGACAGGAAGAATTGGAAAGAAAGAATACAGCAGGCACCAGAAGGTATGTATCTTCTCAATTATTTTGTTCAAAACTGCTTAATATCTTTGGTTATATAGCACATAGCAGACAGTATAAAGAAAATGTAACGTGTATCATTAATGCTTTGGCAAAATACTGTTTAAATTAAAAAATGCCCAGTTGTACTCTTAGAGCATCCAAACAAATTGTGTGTTATTATTTTTCAGAAAATCAGCAAAAATCAAAATTTAACAAATCAGAGCCCAACACAATAAGTTTCTTTTGTGCATGTGTAACATTAATGCGATAATTTTTTTAATTTTTCAATTCATTCATACACACTCCGTTTCAGTAAGACAGTGTTCCCATTTTATTGGTCTACTGACAGTCCCAATAACATCCTATTACATTGGGTTTACAAGTAAAATTGAATGTCTTTTATGAAATATCTGAATAAAAATTAATGAAGACGAATAACACAATTGTTGATAAAACATGGACTTATATTTTAAGTTAATAAGTAAAATTAATAATTAATGTTCAACTAAGCAGATGGCATTGTCACATAACAACTTTAAACCATTTCAAATTGATAAGGAGCTTTAGTTTAGACAGTGGATACTAATTATATTTTTAATTGAACACATGTTTCTTGTAATTTCAGATCAGAAATTGTAACTCCAGGAGTACGGGACCCAGGAACACCAGCTACACCACGCAGGACCCCAGTACGGTTAGGACTTTAATGTGTACATTGTATGTTTATATTTTATAATTAAATGTTATAATTTTTGTATTTTGTATTTTAGTAACCTTTCCTGTCCTGTCCCAGTATAGTAAAAGGTTATTAACACACTTCTATTGTAGATTAAATTGGTATAATTTTAGTTGGGTTTCGTATCACTGGGCAAAGCACTGAACAGACTGCTTATTCTGCTTTTGTGCCCAGATCCGCCTTTGTGTATTGTAATGTAACACTTGGAGACTTGATGGAACCAAGGCTCTTTCGTATAAGCAGGAACCTATAAAACATTACTTTAGTAGAGTCTAAATATGGTATGAAACCATGAAGCAGAAATGGCTGATGCTGGTGAGTGCAAGTTATAGACCAAAAACAGTTCATGCCTATTGCCAGTGGTTTGTCAAAGAGTCTTTAAATGTACTGCCATTCTTAGTTCTTCCTGTGCCAATTCACTAGTCCAGCAGTACCTAAATTTTTTGTCTTGGGACCCTCTTTCTACCTGAAATTTTGTTTTGCAACCCATCGTATATACACACTCTTTTCTTCAAAAAATTGCCTCCAAAATTCAGGTCCGTCTTATACTCAAAATTAATATATAAATGTCCAGTGTTTGATTTAAAATTTCTGCCACTTAAAAATGGTTATATATTCGATACCGTGGTAAACCTATGTCTACCTGGCAACATTGGATTCAACTGGCAGGAGTAGTGCATGAATGCGATGAACATGAGTTGCAGGGATTCACAAGCTTGCTAACACTGTCTCCCTCTTGCCGCACCATCACAAACCCAGAACACTGTCTTGCCTACGATAAGTCATTGCAGTCTACGGTAACAGTGAACTTGAATTGAAAGTGATTTGTGTTATCAGTAACAATATGATATTTTTTTAGTAGCTAGTTTTATAATGGGAAAAATAAATAAAGAATTTTTTTTAGTTTGGCTTTGCAAATTAATAATAAAAATGGTAAAACAGTCATTTTTAAAAAATTAAGGTGTGTCTTATAGCTTGTAGAGTCTTATAGTCTGTAAAATGCAGTATATATATATATATATGTATGCATATATATACAGGTTATGGTGGCTATATATAACCTGTATACCCTGAAAAATCTTATATATGTAATATAAATATATGTTCTATATTCATATAATATAAATGTAATAAAAATACAAAAGTCGTTATACAGTATTTTGTTTGTCTCTAATAATAAAAAGAAAAGAGAAAATGGTGTGAGAGTAGTAATCTAGCCCAGCACTGTTCCATGCTCCTATCACTCTCTTTATTTTATTTTGGAAATGTTTGTTTTGTGTAACTTTACAGTTGGCAGTGAAGCAGTTTTTGTAGAATTGTAGGACTTATTTCTTGAGGATTTTTTGTAGTTGAGAAAACAGTTACAAAATTTTAATTAAGCTATTCACACCCATGACCCATATTTTGGAGGCCCCTACATTAGTCTATCCTGCACCTTCAGACATTCTATTGTGGAGCCCATAAGCAAAGGAAACAAACTGATCATCATCTAGTACTGTCCAGGGCCAACAGGTCATCCTGTGCCACATTAAAATTAACAGCTAATATAGGCTTAATACATTGTGAAAGTTTCTGCTTCATTGTGTAGAAGGCAGTTGAACTTAATGATGTGGGCAAGCAATCATGCACGACTGAGCATCACAATCATTAATGTTTACTACAAATATACTTAGCCTCTTGTGTAGCATAACTTTCACTGGCCTCCACTCCTGTCTTTCTCATGAACAGAAGCTCTTCCCTGAAACTGAGTTAGCACCTTCAAAGTGAACTTGGTAAAATTTTGCTTGAACATTGATCAGTGTCTAATGTCAGCAAACACGGAAATGGGCTATGCTGCATTTTAATGGTGTGGTAGTCTGTAATGCATGTATGTAACATAATTTGTTATACAGTGGATTTTACTGGCACACATAAATTATTGTACTATCTATATTATTTATTAAGAAATGTTTTGAGTGACATTCTTCACTATTTTGTTACAAAGTTTAAGACATAACTTGTGGCCCTGTTGTAAGAAATAGAGCAAAGTCTAATATACAATGAAAAATTGTCATGCTATAGAGATTTAGAGGATTCACCTAACAGCTGATCGTGCATAACAACTGTTCCTTCAATAATACTATTTCATTTGAGGATATCAGGATTTTTTTCTTTTTTTTTTTTGACGAGGAATACATAGTAAGTGATTATTAGTAAATTTCCATTGGAAAATGGACTATTGAAGCAGCCACCATAGCAAAAGCTAAACCCAGGATCTTGAAATGAACAACAATCTTGACCTCTAGTTTTTTTTGTTTTTTTTTTTAGGAGTTGTTAAAAATGTATGAGTTGTATTACAATGTATCCTCTCACAATCGCAGTTTGGGTCCAATTTGGCACAAAAAAGGCAATCTTAGTAATAACTTGCACATGTTTTTTACTTAGCAAAATCCATTCCTTTTTTCTGATTATTTTATTTGAAAATACAAAAATAGCAACAACTGGCCTACTAACAGAAACAAAAAATGAACATAAACAAAACACATAACCTTCACAACAATTGTACAAATATCCTGAAAATGATCAGCTGTTTGTTGAACGATCACCTTACTAGCTATTAAACAGTTATTAAATTTAACAAAGTTTTAAATATCCTTTACATATAGGTTTCTTAAAAATGTTCTTGCAAGTGGGCATAAGTCCTTAAAACAGACATATCCCACCAAAATCTTAAGATAAATTTTGTCTTCCCAAAATCATCAACTTTCTTTGCACTTTGTGTAGAGAGAAAGTAAAATACATTCAATTTGTAAGATTCAATACCATTTAGCAGTGAATGAGTTAAGCCTAATGTTAAATGGGTACTTTTGCATTTATACAGTGTGCAATGGCAATTAGCTTAGGTTAATTTACAGTCCATGTTGTAGAAGATACTTTCTTTTATAGAATCATATTTCCCACACTCGCATGAATACGTCCAGCAAGCCATACCCTGCCCACTCGGTCAGGGTCAGGCAGTCATTTCCCGGTGTGGCGACAGTGGGCTGTCTTGTTTGAAAACTCAGTGGGCAGAAACAGAAAACTCTTCGTCAACAAATTAAATTGCATATTGAGCCTGGTGTGACCATTATCTCAGATTGTTGGAATTGGTAAAGTTCAGAAGAACTCAAAAAAGTGGGATTTGCCCACTTTACAGTGAAGCATAAATATAACTCCCAAAAATCAGGTGGCATCTTTGTAATGCAAAGGTAACATGAACATCAATCATCTGCAACGAATAATCATAGCATACATCTGCATCACTTAGCTTGTTCACACTATATGTTAATCAAATAAAACTAATTTCAAAATCTTTATATATATATATATATATATATATATATATATATATATATATATATATATGTGTGTGTGTGTGTGTGTGTATGTATGTATGTATTTTTGTAATTTTAGTTTTATAGTTTTTTTTGTAAGTACCAGTCCGTGTACAGAGATTTCTTTCTGTGGTTATACTGTAACACAGTGTAATTTTGCTGGCACTTATAATTTTCAAATTTCATCGTAAGTATATAAAATGGCTTGACAATGGTAAGGATGCAATCAGGTTTTCAAAAAATTAATGCATTTTTTAAAATCATGAAATTGGTTTATTTGGTTAACATGTAGTGTGGCCAAGCTAAGTGATGCAGCGAGACAGATGCATGCTAAGATTATACATTCTACATAACTGATGTTCATGTTACTTTTCCATTACACAAAGGTCACCTGTTTTCAGAGAGGTGGGACAGTTATATTCGTGCTTCACTGTAAAAAAGGGCAAGTCCCACTTTTTAGGGTTCCTATGAACTGTATCTTTTTCAGGTTTCTCCCATTCCAACAATTTGAGATAATGGTCATACCAGGTTCAATACGCAATTTAATTTGTTGGAGTTTTCTGTTTCTGCCCGCTAGTGTATTTTATATACTCTTTTTATATATCGTAACTATTATGATAGTTATGACTGTATTTGTATAGTTTTTATGTACAACTTTTATGTAATATGTATGTAAATAAATAAATACATATACATAAACACATGTTAAAAGCAGCTTATACAAAATTATAGCCCTTAATGTTGTATATGTTCTGTATCCAAACCTTAGTTTTAATTTCAAGGTTTATTTATTTATTAAGTGATAACATTTTTATTTCTTGTGGCAATAAGTTATACTACTTGATCACACAAACACAACTGTTTCTGTCTCTAACTCTTTTTAGATTTTCTGGTAAATTAATACTCTTGTTTCTAGTTCTACTACTCAAATTAGAATATATATAGTCTGGAGTGACTCTATACATCAAAGAGTCTAATCTGAAGAGATTTAGGATATTTCTAAGGAAACAAGATAAAACATCATTAATACATCATAATTCATTAGTTTACATACTTTACAAAAAACAAGATATTTAGTTTTACCAAAGAGGTATGTGATGTGCTTATCCAATTTGATATTAAAATCAAAAGTAATACCCAGATATTTGGAGAACTGAAACTTTTTTTAAATTTTTATTTCAATTAATTCAGGAACACAATCAGAATAGTTTGTAAACATTACATAAAGTGTTCTGTTGATATTAAGCAATAATTTATTGAAGGCTAACCAATCAGCTGTTTCATCAAGAAAATAGCCGCCTCAGTGATTTAGTTGATAGCATACTGAGCTTTCACCCCGAGGACCCGGGTTCGATTCCCGGCCAGGGCTTGGCATTTTCATACGCTATGAATCATCCCATCGTCTGCATTAGCCCAAGTGTGCACAATAGTCGGACGTTAAACAAAACAAAAAAATCATCAAAATTATTTATCTTACTGATTACACTTTTTCCAAGTAATATCAGACAGTATTGTTGCCATATCATCTGCATATACCATAACTTAACTACCTTGGATAACATTTAATAAATCGCTTATATACCGAATGAATAACAAATGTCCAAGAACTCTGAGGGGTACACCTATAGAAATACATTTGTTATCACTAAAACAATCATTGATTTTAACCCTTTGCTTTTTGTCAACCAGATAGTTTCTTATAAGTCCATTTATAATTATAATTATAATTTTCATGAAATTATAATGTTGACAGATGGTTAACAAACTGATACAAAATCAATTAACGTTAATTCAAGAAAAAGGTTTTGAAGCCATTTTCAATAAAAAGTCTGATTTCCTCATATCAGCTTGTATAGTTGTGATCAGAATTTGTTCTTATTGACTAGTCTATAAGTACTAAAACAGAACATATGGGTCTACGTCCTGAAAAAAAACGTGTTCATATCTATTGTAAAAAAAAAAAAACCAAAATCGGTCTAATTTCACAAAATCGGTTCAAAAATTTTTTGTTTTTATTATGAGGATTCATAACACAAGTCAGTGTAACAATTTCAAAATGAAAGAAATTTTCTTATTGAAAGTAAATTGAAAAAAAATAAACCTGATGCCCAATT
This sequence comes from Callitettix versicolor, assembly GCA_022606455.1. Classification (NCBI taxonomy): domain Eukaryota; kingdom Metazoa; phylum Arthropoda; class Insecta; order Hemiptera; family Cercopidae; genus Callitettix; species Callitettix versicolor. The sequence continues at coordinate 54,172,747 of CM040186.1, forward strand.
TTTAAGTTTTTGTAGGAATTTGTTTTTTTTTCGTTTTTTTTTTTTTGTCAATCGTTTTAACATTATAAATGTTTTATTCTTTTCCAGGTTCTACCAAAAATGTTGTGTTCATATTGATTTCGAGTTGAGTGCGTTATGTTCGAGTTAAGTTCTATTTTTTCTACAAAGTTTTTTAAATTCGTGTTCAGTTGGGAGTGTTTGTGAGTTTTTGGAAGTGTTTGCGAGTATTCGGGAGTGTTTGTGAGTTTTCGAGAGATACAACTGGACTTCGCAGTAATGGTGAGTGTTTAAATTTGTATTATTAACTTAACTATATAATTTTTGTTGTATCATGAGCCACTCTCTATCTTGGCCTGTGGCCTTGACTTTCTGCCACTACTCTACCATAGACCAAGGTACTAAATAAATAGAAATGAATTTCTCACAATCAGTAATAATGATTTTCTGAAGTTGTTTTCAATTTTCTGTATTTATAATCAGATGCAATTTTTTTGTAAATAATATCCTTCCAATGCAGCTGTTTCACTGACATGATAGAAGCTTATTTCAAAAAAAGGTACAATACTTGTAACATCATATAACAATATTTTTTAATAATTTAATATTTCAATATCAGCATAAGCGTCAAAATCTGTTTTAAATTTTTGAAGATTTAGTTGAACGTAATATTGCATTTGGAATTGACCGCGTTTTGACTTTGCCAACTTACCCAAGCTATGCCCAAAATTGAATTTTTGCGTAAAGTCTGTTCAGTCTTTGTAAAAATCAAGCTTTGTATACACTGATTTTGGTATTATAGCTTAGACAAGTTCGTTACCCAGCAAGATCCGTTGAACAGTTTCAAAATGGGGGCTGTTTCAAATCTTTAATTATTCGTGACTTTTTTTGGTCTTAAATGATTTTTAAAATTCGTTGAAATAAATTTCAACATTAAATTTGTTGAGGGTTTGGGTTCATTTTCATATTTTCAATGTAATTTTGAAAGTTTAAAATGCTATAATATGCAGATTTCAATACTGATAATTATGATGAAATTATAATTAAAAAGAAAAATTACTTTTGCAATCAAGTCAGCGAGACAGCTGCGTGCAACAATTATTATTACTTTCGAGATTTTTTAAGCGAATTAAATTGAAAAAGTTTGTACTGTATTATGTTTTTGCATTTTTATTTTATTTTTTTTTATAATTCAAAAATACGTATTAGTAAATTGAAAATGTTGGTTTATATGTGATCTCATTAAATTCCGTTACTTCAGTCTCGTCAGCGAGACAGCTGCGTGCCGCGATTCTAATTGATTTTGTGAGAGAAACGGGCAATATGCTGTAGATGTAATAACAGTTTAATTAGGTGACAGTCGGAGCTAGAGGCTAGAGACGAACTAATTAGCAACAAATTAAGGGTGGAGTAGGCGAGGCAAGGGTTGGGCACAACAGGAAGGGCGTAAACCTCCGTTTAGTCACCAGACCATATTGTTTCTGTCCACATCAATCATGTGCTATCGTAACTTATTTAGTCTATATAAACGGGACTAACTAAATTTCCTGAAAGTATTCTTTTTTCTGATTAATTCGGTGAAAAGGTATTTTTAAGCTTTCAAAAAGTTTATATATATATATATATATATATATATATATATATATATATATTTATATATTTTATTTTTTTATTTTTTTTTTTTTTTGTTAACGTCCGACTATTGTGCACACTTGGGCTAATGCAGACGATAGGATGATGTATAGCGTATGAAAATGCCAAGCCCTCGCCGGGAATCGAACCCGGGTCCTCGGGGTGAAAGCCTAGTACGCTATCCACTAGACCACCGAGGCGGCTTATATACATATATATAAAAAAATCGTTACGATTTTTTTTTATCGGTAATCCTATAATGTTAGACATATATTGAAAGTATGAGTTAAATAATAGTTTTATAAATTTTATTTTCAGGGTTTTTCAAAATGTTACGTATTTTTATATTTATGGACCTTAACAAAAACGTCTTCTTCGAAAAATTCACCAACTATGGAAGGTATATTTACGCTCCTCGACATTTTTCAGTGGGGATAAAAAGAACACGATTAAAAAGTCATTTTTATGTTTGGGCATCGAATACGTAACAAACTGTACAGTCCGCAGCAGTGCAGACGACATTAAAGTCAGCTGATCCGATCTTGTTAAAATGTAATTGGACCCTTAGTACGTGATTGACTTATTTTAGATGTTTACTTTCATGTACTCGTATATTAGAAATCGATAGTTTATGTATTGTGTTTGTCCAAGGGAATCCAATTTGTAAGATAAACGTGGGAGAGTTATTTTTCTTCTTTTTTTTGTCAGGCCTGGCGGCCACCAAATGCGGATCAGAGCTGAGCGGATTGAAGTTGAACGGATAATAATTATCCGTTATAATTATCCGTTATTATAGTATTATAATAATACTATAATAATAGTTATTATTATTTTATTAAACTATCAATTATTTTTTGATTTTTTTACATTCTAAATTTGGCGTAACGTTCGATGATGACCATGTTAGTTTTCGCCGGAAAAAGTGCTTATTAGGTGTTTTAAAGAAATTTTAACTTAAATTTTATTTAACTTTTAATTTTATTTAAATACTAAATGATAATGGAAAATTTTTTATGACTTTTTTGAAGGTAAAATCGAAACGATACGTCGAATTTGTGGGATACAAACTTAGTCCAAGATACTGGGCGAATCAATTTTGAATCGAATAGGACCAAAATTGCTAAACTAGATTGCTAACACATTTTTCAAAATTAAGTTATTTGAAAACCTTTTTGGTCAAAATAACTGTTTAAAAAAACAGGAATTTTCCACGAATCGAACGATATTGATAAAAATTTGCTCAAAGAATTTTATTGTCGAAAATCCGATGTCAGTTTTAACATATCGACTCCTAGAAACAAAGGGGCAAAGACTAGTGCTCCGATTTTGTTAAAATTTGAAACGCAAGTGCTTCTGAACTTTTAGTGAAGATGGTAACATCGGAGATGTGTAGATAACGACAGGGCGCAGCTTGCGAAATCAATTTCGGAACACGTGTGTGCTGGCGTCTTGAACATATTTGCACGTGCAAAATATTATAAAAAGACTATCAAGTCGTTCAACTCGGGCCCGTGCGGTGTGCGCTGTGCAGGTGTGCATTCCCGTCTTGTACCGCCATCGCCATCGCCATTCATGATGCGATGCCATCTCGGGGCCGTGAGCCGTGACCTCTTCCTCAGGCTGGCGCATCGAACTTTCTCACATTCAATTATGAATAGGTACAGAAAAATATCGTTCAGAAGCTAAATACAGAGATACCGAAAAACTAACCCTACTTAAGATAAAACCAGTATTTTTTTATTTTACGTATTTTTGTGTTTCTGGACTTCAACAAAAGCGTTTTTTTTATAATTTTTGAAAAACTTTAGAAGGTAACACACTTCTCTCATAAACGATGGGATCGATCTCTAAAAAATTTGGAGGAAATGGTTTTTGTGACGGCCCGAACCCGGGGAAAATATAGGAATGACGAAAAAAATATTTAGGGGTTGTTATAGGGTACTTTTTATTTATCTAGGAGGGACTATAAGTGATATAGATCCCGAATATCTTTTTGCACATAAAGTGTTTATGTAGAGTCGCCATTTCTCCAACAGTTAAACCTTTCATGTCTCCCTCTCTAATTTCGACATGTTAGGTTAAGAAAAACGCGAAAAAATTATAAACCTACTTTAGATAAAACCGCTACTTTTGGATATTTGTACATCTGGACTTCAATAAAAGCGCCGTCTATTTTTTAATTCATGAAAAACTTTAGAAGGTTTTTTCAAATCTTTCGAAGGTACATCGAAAAAACAAAACAAACCCTATAGCGGTCATGGTTTATTTTTGTTTTTCTATTCGTTCCAGAACCTTAAATTCTTTTTCATTTCAAATAAGACCAAAATTGAGAGAAGTATAACTGATCATAAAAAAGCAGGTCTGACTTTCGATTTTTCCTTGATAACGCCAAAACTCGTTATGTTTGGTACATAGCGAGCCATATGTTTTGTCTGTTCTGTAACGAACTATGTTTGAGCGAAATGTCATCACAATCGTTACAGCAGATTAGTAAAATTTTTGATTTTTATAATAGTTGAACCAAAAAAAGGGCTTCAAAAATCGTTTTGCCAAATTAAAAGAATGTTCTCGAATGGGCGAACTAGACCTCCGACGTGCTTAATTTTATCAAAATAGGTTCGTCTTAAGTATAAGACATGATTTTTTAAGATTTAGAATGATCGCCATTTTAAGACTGTTGACGTGTTTAGCTAGCTAACAAACTTGTCCAAGCTATTTCCAAAATCGGTTTTCTTACAACGGTTAAATCAGTTCGAACCAAGAATGCAAACACAAGTTGTAAAACGCGCTCGCGCGCGCGCGCACGCAACACAAACACAAATACACACACAGACACACAGACACACACACACACACATTCATTTAATTAAAGACGACGTAACAACATCAGGGGACAAAAACCGTAAAGACACACCAGTATTACTAAACTTTTTTTTATTTCTTTTTATGAGAAACTATAGACATTTAAAAGGTTAATTTTCATTACGTTCAAGTGGTTTTGAAAGGTTTATCGAAGTGTTTTGTTATTTTACGAGGTACACAAAATTTAAAAATAACTTAAGATGGCACCCAACATTTACATTACAAAAGACAAAATGTTTTCCCTGTTTAACTCTCTTGAACATACTAACTGATTAATGACGTCGTCTCTTTGGCTGAAATATGTACACGGAACAAAAATAAAATCCTGTTTATCAAGCGATTAATTTAATGAAAATGGAATGAATGAGGATATGTTTGATGAATAATGGCGCTACAACGAAGGAAGCAATATAATACTGGAAATAATTAATTTAAATTACACAGTGGCAGTGGTAATTTGAACAGTAAGCCACTGACTAATTGAAAATGAATAAGGTGTGTAGTAACATTGGTGAATAATAGTAGAAATAACAATCCTTTTCTTCTGTTCGAAAGCAAAGTGTCTGTAACATCGTTTTTTTTTATACAGTTACTGTTTTATTTCGAGCTTTATACATGATATCACGAAAATATGTCATAGTGTATATTATTACACTAAGCATTCCGATCGGTTGTATACTAAATATAAAAACCTGCGTTATTGAATCTACACATATGGGGCACCTACAGGTACTTCAGAACACCAGGACTCTCTCACGCCTCATACTTTTACATTTTAAGTCTTTAAAATAAAAGAAAACCGACTTAAAACCGATAAAAGTTTTGTAAACAAAATTCCAGGAGCATTATAAAATGTTCCCGTGAGAATGTAGCACAATGCAAGCATAGGTGAAAAATAATTAATTGTGTGTACCAAAACAGCTGATTGCTAAAAAACATTGTTGAAAGTAATATTTCAATTATTACTGTATCCAAGACTTAAAGATTAACTGACCGAATCAGTTTTGAATGTAGAATCGGTAAGGCCAGTTCTAATATGTAAATTTTATTAAATAAAAGGCTCTGTTTTAATAAACAGTAAATACTGTGGCCTAATTTATGCATGTAATGTAAAATCCGGTTATAGTAGGTTTCAATGTGTAAATATTTCAATAACGTACAATTTTAAAATTCAGCCATTAATTTTCTAGGTTATATAGTTTTAAAAGTAGAACAAAGTAAGGCGTATTGTATTAGATAACCTAAATATAATGAATAAAGCAGTGGATTTATTAACAGTTTATACAGGTATTAAATACAACTATAAAAGCAGTCCATTTTAACAGAAGAACAGGTACGCTATAGCACTGTTTAACGTTTTGCTTTACATTGATATACATATTCGTTTTCCCCATTAACTGCGAAAGGTCGCACGGGCTTACTTGTAAAACTATAAAACACATAGTTTTAAAGCACGTACCGTAACGGCTTCTTACAAAAATAAACTACATATTAACAAGGCTGGATAAGCTGACTGCCATGTCTTCTGCACTGTCGCGACGCGGACTGTACCGCTTGTAGTGTACGATTTAAAACGTATTTTAGACCCAGACATAAAAATGACTTGAATCGTAGTTTTACCACCATTGTTAAAATTCAATCGGCGTAGAAAATTTTCTAAAGTTGTTCGAGAATTTTTCAAAAACCGCTTTTGTTGAGGCCCGTAGATACTAAATTATGTAAAAAAATACCTAAGATACTTTGTTTCATCCAAATTAGGTTTATACATTTTCCGAATTTTTTCTGACTTAGTATGTCGAAATTAGAGGGTAACATGAAAACTTGAACTGTTTATGTGCAAAAACTATTAACTGTAAGTTTTATTTTTAGTTTCCAATGATACGTCACGCGAGATAAATAGAAATAAAAAATATCTTTAAGTTAAGATTTTACTCCTTTTAAATATTTTTGTCGACTGTCCCTATATTTTTACATTTGCTTATAACACTGCTGTGGTGTATGTAGGGGATACAATTGAGCAGTCAACTGGAAAACTTCAAGAAGCAGTAAATCGTATAAACAGTTGGACCCGAACATGGTGCGTAAAACTTAACGAATCCAAAACAGTTCATGTTAATTTTACTAATAAACATATACATATTGTCGTCAACACGCTAATACAGCAAAATATCTGAGCATGACTCTAGATGCTGGACTTAAAAGGAAATCGAAGAACTGAACATCAGGTTAAGAAAGTCCGAGTTATCCCTGCACAACAAGCTAAAGCTTTACAAACAAGTGCTGAACCCATATGGACATATGACATACAGTTATGGGGATGTACTAGAAATGCTAACAGGCAAGTTATTCAGCGTTTCCAAAATAAAATCTTGAGAATGATTACTAATGCACCGTGGTATGTTTGTAATCACAGTCTGCATAGGGACTTAAGAGTGATCACTGTTGCCGAAGAAATTAAAAAATGTATCCAAAGCCATGAGAGACGGCTAAAAATTAACGTTAATGAGGTGTGTAAACTGCTCAATAACGGTGAACTACATAGAAGACTCAACAGGCCAAGCCTTTTGAGCTACTTGGAGCGCCGATGGGTTAACCTAGACTGTATTTTAAAGTGTTTTTACATTTTTATATTTTGTTAAATTATGTTGTTAGATATAACTGATTGTTCGTTTTTAGAACTAGTTGCAGTAATAAAGGGGAAATTCCTATTATTTTCTTGGATTCGGGTCTGTGCAAAGGCTATTATAGTTTTACATAAGCAGTTACAAAAGCTACAAATGTTCGGTCACATTCTGTAGAGTAAGAGTAGCGGCGTTACAGTCAGACACGTAACACCGCTATGCCGGTCACAAGCCCGGGGCCTCGTAGAGGAAGAGTGGAGTGATAGAGGAGTAACACCTCTTTAAAAAAACCTTGGTTCAGCTGGCCCGGCTGATAGTACCTTGTGAGGGCCCCTTGCCAGGGTTACGGCGAAGTCCTCAACGGCGTTCTTCGGCGGAGAAGAGGTGCTTTGGTACGGCGAAGACGGCGGAACGGGCAACCCAACCCCGTGGTTAGGAACTGCGCCAAGGGGGTGAATGACGCATAGGCGATGCGTAGTTAGCGGAACAGTAAAAAAAAATATGATGAGTTCAAATAAAGAAGAGGAGTTTACGGTGCAGGGAGTCGGATCCCCAGTACCGGCACCTGTCAGAAGTGAGGAAGCGGGCTCTGAGGCTTCGTCAGCAAGCGACCGCAATAAAACTAATACTAGCATAAGAGAGTGTAAACCCTTTTGAGAAAAGTAAGAACATTGCAAGATCTCCAAATAAACAGAAGGTAAAGAAAGATAGTATCATTGCAGAGATTCAATTCCAGCCTCAAACAACAAATGAGATATACATCTGGAATGAATGGAAGAAGAGCATTGAGGAATGTAATAACCTTAAAGCTATAATATCTGACTTGCAAACAAAGGTTGATCTTTTAAGCTCAAATAAGGAATTGGACTCATAGACAACAAGAGGAGTATTGTACAGATGAGGAGGAGTTAGCAAAGGAAACCATGTGGATTGTAGAGCAGGATAGGAGAAGAAAGGGGAAGAAACGTAAAGCCATTGGTTCCCCTGAAGTGTCACCGGGGTTAATATTAGAGAATCAGCGTACTCCTAATACTAATAGTATTCAAACAAACAAGGTTGAAGAAAAAAAATCTTTACCTCCTCCACCAATAAATTTATTAACAGGTAAAGGTGAACGTACATATAATGATGTAGCCAAAACTCTAAATAAGGTGAATGTACAATCTAAAGTAATATTAGATTGTAGCTGGCTGGGGGCATCTACAAAATCAATGTAGAAAATTGAGAAGAGTATAGACGGCTTAGAGTCTAGTATAGTCACTAAAGATGGATGGGAATATTTCACTTACGAAGACCAGAATATACGACCTACCAAAGTAATGGCAAGAGGAATTTATCCTGAATGTGAACCTGAAGAGATAGTTACGTTTCTGAAGGCGAAGAATTTTGCAATCCAGAGTGTAACTAACATACACAAAAAAGAAAGGGATGGAGATAAGATAATAAAACGTAATCTTCCCTTATTCATGCTAATTTTTGATAGAAGGCAAAGCATAAATGATATTTACAAGATTGATAACATCCTGGGACTAAGGGTGAGAATTGAACCGCTGAGAAGAACATTTACTCTTATTCCTCAGTGTGAAAAGTGTCAGATGCATGGGCATACTCAGAAATATTGTAATAGGCAGGAGAGGTGCGTTAAATGTGCCGAATCTCATCTCACAAGAAATTGTACGAAGAAAAGAGAAGAGAAACCTAAATGTGCCAACTGCGGAGGTGCTCATCCAGCAAGTTATGGAGGTTGCTTGGTCGCAAAAAAACTTCAAAAGATGAGAGATGATTCATATGTTAGACAAAAAACCGGGTCTAGGAATGTGAATGCAGCAAATTCTAATTTGCAAGTGGAAAGAACTGTCTTAGGACAAACTCACTTACAGGCAAAAAAATCTATGTTTAAACAGGTTATATTGGCAGAATCTGTATTCTCCAATACAGATTCGCCGCATCCTTTTATCTAATGCGGCAAAAGATAATAAGACAAGGGCAAATAATAAACAAGAAAACTTTGATTCAATAAACCTGACACTGCAACAAATTTTATCTGAGTTAGAGCAACAAAAAAAAGACCAATAATATAATTCTTGAAAGAATCAGTAATCCAGAAAATAGAAAAGTAAATGTCCCCAAGAGAAATAAATAACTACGATCCCGGCTCTAAGAATAGCAGCATGGAATGCCAATGGGTTATTACAAGGGATCAATGAAGTAGAAGTATTTCTTTGGAATCAGAATATTGACGTTTGTTTCATTTCCGAATCCCACCTAACAAGAGAAGCACATCCAAAAATAAAAGGATACAACATCTATCATACACTTAGGCCAGATAAAATAGGAAAAGGAGGATCAGCTGTATTGGTGAAGAATAATATAAAGCACTGGCAAGAGGAAAGTTTAGAAACTAAGGAGATGCAAGGAACTACTATCTGTATTCAATCCAAACCAAAAAATATTAAAGTAGCTGCAATATACTGTCCGCCAAGATTTAAACTGGAAAAGTTGGACTTTATTCGCCTTTTTAAAAACCTAGGAGAATGCTTTATAGTTGAAGGTGACTATAATGCAAAAAATATTTTTGGGGCTCGAGGCTAGGTACTACTAAAGGTAAGGAACTGTATGGAGCAATTAAAGATTTGAATTGTGAAGTATTGTCAACAGGAAAACCTACTTGTTGGCCTAGTGATAAAAAGAAGATACCTGATTTAACTGATTTCTTTGTGATGAAAGGAACATCAACTAAATATACATACATTGAGGAAAACCATGATTTAGTATCTGACCACACGTGCATTGTCCTAACGATAAGTGGAACAATAATTAAAACCCAACAGCCTCCTTTATTATCAAACTGACTTACTGATTGGGATGATTACAGAACAGAAATGGAACGTAGAATCAAACTGAATGTACCATTAAAAACTAGAAAGCAGCTTGATGAAGAAACAGAACAGTTTGTAATATATATACAACAAGCAGCATGGAATAACACCCCAATGCTGAAACCAAGAGCAGCAGGCATTAACTTTGTTAAAGAGGTTAGAGAAATGATTATAGAAAAGAGGAAAGCAAGGAAAAGGTGGCAAGTTACTAGATTAATAATATGATAAACGACTCTTGAATAAACTCTGCAGAGAGCTAAAGCAAGTTATTCAAGATATAAAAAATGAAAGTTTGACAATCCGTAAACAAGATGGGAAATGGGCAAGGAGTAATGCAGATAAAGCAGAGTTGTTTGCAGAATATTTGGCTGACACTTTTAAGCCGCACACCAGACAAACAGCAAATGAGTAGTTACCAAGAATACAGAATAGAGATACGACAAAGTTGAAGCCTGTTAATCCTAAAGAGGTAGCAAAAGATATTTCCAATTTAAGCTTGAAAAAAGCTAAAGGCTACGACCTGACAAATGGACGATCAGTAAAGGAGAGAAAGGAATCGTTAAACTTACTCATCTTATCAATGCTGCATTTCGATTGCGCTATGTACCAATGCAATGGAAAATTGCTGAAGTTATAATGATACCCAAGCCTGGTAAGGCACCTAATGATAAAACATCATAAAACATCATGGGCCAATATCATTGTTACCCATAATTTATAAGATCTTTGAAAAGTTATTATTAAATCAACTTATTCAAGTTACTGAAAGGAAGAATCTGATTCCAAACCATAAATTTGGATTCAGAGACAAGCATTATAGTCGGACGTTAAACACAAAAAAAAAATCAACGATTGACCAGGTTCATAGAATTGCCAGCGTTTTTGAAAATGCGCTTGAAGAAAAACGAATCTGTTCTGCTGTGTTTTTGGATGTTTCCCAAGCTTTCGATAAGGTGTGTCATCGAGGATTGGAATACAAAATGGAAAAATACTTGCCAAAACAACATAGTCAATTGCTGAAGTCCTATATTTCAGGAAAGCACTTTCGTATCAAGTATGAAGATAGTTACTCTGATTTGAAGCGGATATCTGCCGGAGTTTCACAAGGAAGTGTGTTGGGGCCCTTCTTATACTTGCTTTATACAAGTAATATTCCAGTCTGTGATGAGGCATCGTTGCTACATTCGCAGATGATACTGCTGTTATCTCTGAAGGAAATAGCATTGAGGAGTTTACTCGAAGGCTGCAGATAGCTGTCAATGGAATTTGTGACTGGACTAAAAAATGGCGAATAAAGCTGAATTAGACAAAATCTGTTCGTGTTACTTTTACTAACAAAAAATCCAATTATCTTCATCAACATGTGATCCCACAAGATAATAATGCAAAATACTTTGGCATGACACTGGACGCACGACTGCGCTGGAAGGTACATGTCAAAAAGAAACGTAATGAACTGAATCTGAAACTAAGGAAAATGCAGGTAAAAGGCTTCTTGGGCGACATTGTGAGTTGTCATTGCATAATAAACTAGTACTTTATAAACAAGTCCTAAAACCCATCTGGACATATGGTGTGCAGATTTGGGGCTGCACGAAAAGAAGCAATATTAAAATTATTCAAACGTTTCAAAATAAAGTACTGAGAGGCATTGTTAATGCCCCATGGTACATACGCAATGATGATCTTCATAAGGATTTAAAAATTGCTACAGTTCATGAAGAGGTTCGGCGCTTTGCTAGGAAGCATGAAGTAAGACTGCATAAGCACCATAATATCGAGATGCTACAAGTTCTCGACAATTCAGTTCAAGTTCGGCGGTTGGACAGGATAAAACCGCTTGACTTGGGCTGAGACAAGATTGATACAACTGTCACAAGATCAAGTGATTTTTGGATTTTGGAGTGCGTCATAGGATGTGCAACCAACTAACGCTTTCATTTCATAGATTGATAGATGGACTGAACATTAGTTCAGTTTCAATTGTAATAAAATAAAACAAAGAGTCAGACACGCGAGCTTTGACTTTTCCTTCTGAACCTAAAAATACACCTTGTCTCATCTCTTACACAATATTGAAATGGAAACAATATTGTGATATTATTACTTTATGGAAATGCGTCTTCACACGTGAGCGAGAGAGGTGCGTGCCGCGATTAATGAACTTAATCAATACACTGAGGTTGTCTGTTAGCTCTGAGATAACAAACCCTTAATTCAAATGCAACCTGCTCAGAACAGAACACATTATAATAGATTAATCTTTGGTTGTACAATTACGGATCGCGGATGTACGATCTGTGAGTGAGGTGACGACTGGCGAGAGATGGTGTTTGCCTTGCAAGGAGAACCAGTTTCAGCCTTACTACTTTTACTTGGGACATAATAAATAAGTGAGGTTATGTTTTAATATATACGATACACAGTAGGTTTAGGATATGCTTCTATGTAGAACGTACGGCTCGTATTTCATATTGGTTTTAAATAGAAGACATATTTTGCAATTATGCACTTGTAGTGAGCGAGTTAGACTAAGAGCCGCCTCGGTGGCCTAGTTGATAGCGTACTGGGCTTTCACTCCGAGGACTCGGGTTCGATTCCCGGCCAGGGCTTGGCATTTTCATACGCTATAAATCATCCCATCGTCTGCATTAGCCCAAGTGTGCACAATAGTCGGACGTTAAAAAAAAAAAGAGACTTAGTATCTGGTCTTGGTTTGAAAGAGAAAGAGATTCTTAAGTACAACACTTAATTAGTTAGGTCTTTTGTGATTAAATTAATGAACGATTCGGTATCTAATTTAATTAACAAGACAATATTGATTGTTGAAGAACCGATCTTTAAATCAAATTTTCAATTTTGAATGGCCGCCATTTTGAAAATTCTCTAATAAAAAGTAACACTAATATACAGGGAACTCGTATTTGCGAATTTCTATTTAAAAATTAGTTTAACTAGTGGTGCAACATTCGTAACACACAGACCCGGGACCTTGTAATGAGCATATTGTGTGTGTGTGTGTGTGTGTGTGTGTGTGTGTGTGTGTGTGTGTGTGTGTGTGTGTGTGTGTGTGTGTGTGGATTTTTTGGAAAGAAAAATTCAAGTGCGGAAGTTTGTGTAATGTTTTTGCAATTATTTAATTTGATCACACATTACGTCCACTTTTTAACAGCCAGCCCGTAGTTAATTACACTGGTGATAGGCGGAACACACACACACACACACACACACACACACCTATAGTTAGAAGCATGACATAGGACACAGCTGGACGTGTGGTCAGCACATGGGTTGTCTCACTCCGGGCCAAATGTTTTTCTTCTGGTGACATGTGTTAACACCCACGGGTAATATAGGCTAGTTCTCTGAGAAAACAGTCCGTCAAAGATTCGTTGACAGATGACAGAACCCAAAGGTTTCAAGCGCCGTTTCCTGACCTCTGTATTGCGTACTTGCATTATAATACCTAAATTAAACTACAGTATTTACTATTTACTAAAAGCATAGTCTTTTATTTAATAACATTTACATATTAGAACTTGCCTAGATTGTGTTATGAATTTTATTTTCAAAACTAATTCGGTTAATAACTATTTCCGTCTGGGTTACAGTAATAAGTTAAATATTACTTTCAGCAATATTTTCTTTTTAGCAATCAGCTGTTTTGGCGTGTACACACACACACACACACACACACACACACACACACACACACACACACACAATTATTTGTCACCTATATCTTCGTTGTTGCTGCACTCTCACGGAACACTTTATGCTCCTCGAATTTTGTCTAGGAAATTTTTATCGGTTTTATTTTATTGTAAAGCCTTAAAATGGAAACGTGTGAGGCGTGAGAGCTCCCTGGTGTTGTGACAAATTGTAGGTATTCCATTATATGTAATTTCAGTGACGCAGGCCTTATTTTTGGCCGATTCGGTTAAAACCGATCGTAATGGTTAACGTAATAATATGTGATAGATCATCAATAAATAGCGTGATTTAATAGCCGTCTGTTATACTAAAAGAAATTCCATGCAGTAGCGATGAAGAAAAATCATTGTTTTGTAAAGTATATTGATTTCCTCTAGTAAAAACACACGCTTAGCTACAAGCCTTCTACTCTACTGTAGGAAGTGTTATTTATTTATTTGATATTTCGTGTTGGTTGCGCTTTACCAAACATGCCTTCCGGAAAGCCGCACCTCAAAATGTTGGAGCAGAGTGGTTTATGGTTGATTTATAAAGCAATAAGCTAGTTAGGGGTTGGTTCTTTGTGCTTGAGCGGAGAATCCAGCTTTGTATGCAGCAAGCGTACGCGTAACTATACGTTGTCATTGTCTTTAGTAATTACTGGCACAAATTATTTCATACTTTCAGACTTGCTTTTTTTTAAATTTAAACTCTGTTGTCTGCTTGCAGCAAACGAAAGGTGCAGAATATTCACTAAGTAAAGTCTGGCCTGTTAAATGTGTAGCTTACAAAAGTAATTTCCTCCGTTTTTTCAGTATCTCCGTACTTGGTTTTCTGACAGGTACATAATACGTTGTTTCACAATAAGATTTCAATTTTAACAAAAGTTAATTGAAATCGTTAGAACTGAATAAAAGTAAAAAATTACATTTTTTTCGAATCCAGTGAACATTTTAAATATCTTTTACTGGGATTTTTGAAAAAACCGTTTATCTGACAGACCGCTTACTGGTTTTTTGTCGACGGCTTCTGAACCACAATTTGCGGGAACTAATTGAATGTCAAAAAGTCCGTGCGATGTTTTTGCACCGTTTATTTTCATTGGTTTTGTTTCGGGTTTTTTTAACCTACTAAAAATTAAATGTCAAACGTCCAAAAATCGTCAGCACTGCCGTTCCACTTTAAATACCGGCGCGGTTAATTGCAACAAAACACGCCAGATCGCAGCAGTATCGCAGATGGCCCAGCAATGTTGTACCATTGTAAGCTACCAAATTAGGTTATATAATCATCCTACACATCAGACACTAGGCAAACATCCGGGCACCACAGTCCACGACAGCTTCTGTTTTTGGAGTTTATGGTACGTTATTAACCGAGGTGCGGCGGTTCAATTATCACCAGATGGCAGCACAGTAGCATGAATTCAACTCAGTATACTTCGTATTGGCACTACCTCGCAGGCAACGTAACGTATGCAATGTGCAACGGCTCTGTATGAACGAGCTGTAACTGAAAGAGAGTCGTGATTGGACAGAGTTGCGGTCATATGGTCATACACTGTGTGGGCACGGCGACATCTGTTTGGGCTGGATGTAGGAATGTTTATACTTTCTTTATAATGACCGGTATAATTAATGAATAGGTCTTCTGGGTAAAGTTTTAAGCGTGTGACCAGTTACGTAAATTCTCCGTTATGAAATACTTGCCTCGTGAATTTTATTCCAGGTAAATGTGGTTAAGACACCGTTCAGTCTGCTAAGCTCCGAACTGCGCGTTTCAAGCTCGTAGGTTAGGGACTTTAGCTACTGTCTTAAGCTTTACGCTTTCCGTTAACGCAGATTCCTCGTCCTCATTAGTCTAACTGGCATACAGTAAGGACGTTAAGCAAAATAATAGTAAATTTTATTCCCGATTCCACTGTTTATTCTGAAAAAATTTCATTTGGAAAATGGAGGCGGTTATGATGGTCCCTAGACCAGATGCCTTGAAATTAGCACCGATCCTGAACTCGGTCACTTTTTTGAGGAGATCGTTCATTCCTCCTTGTTCATATCGCTGCGTAAGCGACAGCGCGTGCGCGCGTGTGTGTGAACGTGTGTGTGTGTGAGAGAGAGAGAGAGAGAGAGAGTACATTTTTTGTTTTCGGTACAAAAATTAATTTTTGGAAGGCCTTAACTGCTTGGGAAGTTTGGTAGCAAAATTTGTTTAAGCGTTTCAAAATAGCGTCTATTCTGGATCTTAAAAAAATAACTTTTTGAAAATACGATTTTTTACGTTTTTGTTATTGTAATCGGCGTTACAATCTGCATATATTTGAGTTTCAGAATGTCGAATTTCATTGGAAATACGAAAAACGAATCTGACGGCGGTCAGGGTTTTGTTTTCATGTTGTTTTTTTTTTAATACAAACGTAAATTGAATTTTGTTACATATCGAAATTTTCTTCTATTATGTCAACGAGACAGCTACGTATGACATTCCTACATAGCCGCCACTGGTAATACTTTTATATAAAATATATTTAAAAAATATAAAAAGTATAAAATTATATATAGGCCTATATATATATAATTTGCTGTAAATATATTTGTGTAATATTCTTGCGAAACAGCGCGAGCTGATTGGCTACTGACTACTGAGGGACAGGATAAAACCGGTTGATAAGTGATGTTATTTTGGAAGGTTGTCAGCACTGATTGCGTAACGTTACCGACGCGTTGAACACCTGTGCACTGTGTACCGTGCAGTGTATATCTGAGCTGCAGGTGTGGCGTAGACACGTTGGAGCCGGTAATTTGGATTTGGCGGTGTTGTTAAATTGGCGAGATATTTGGAAGTATGCCTCCGTGTAACCGATCCCAAACAAACTCTGCTATGTGTAGCTTATTTACGATTAAGTCATTCATAAATAACTTTCTGACGCTTGAATTACTTGTCCGGGAAATATGCGACATTTCTTAAATTCGCAATATAAACTGACCTAATTTTTCAAAATCGGTTCGTCTGATTTTGCCGAAATTTTGGTGGTACAAGAAAGATTCATTTCTGTACTTAGTACGCCTCTAAGAGTAAATCGATAAAAATTTCATAATTTAAGGCAGTCTAAGAAATTTGAAATAAAATATACTTTAGGTTTGCAAGTAAATGAAAAAACAACGGCGAAAATAGTTGACTTTTGCTTTTAAAGGTTATAAAATCAAAATTGTCCTCAACATACGGTTTAATCTTCTTTAAATATGTGTAATTTTTGTAAAATATGAAACCACGCCGTGCAGCATGAAAATTAAGTTGTCAATTTATAAAAGACAACCTTAAACTCGTTTTCATTGATTGGGAATTTGGTTAAAATACGATTCTTTTAACGTATGTTATAGCCGGTGGAGGCAGCCGAAATAAGCAGCTGATGATCTTAGCGACCCCACCGTACCTCTAGCTCATACTACTGAAGACGCACATATACACATTCACTATACGTAATCTGTTTAACTCTAAAAAGTAAAGCGACACGTGCTGATGGAGTGTATGACACCAGACTAATGGTCGCCCTGAGATACCTGACGACCTCTCAGAGTATCTTAGCCTTACCCATGTTTGCGGGACTGGCTCTGTGTGGGTGGACGTAATTTTCTTAGCTACTAGCGTAAATAGAATGAGCAGAAAATCACCGCATAACAAAAAGCTGGCCATATTGGGACAACCTCTGTGATAAGGGACAAGAGTAAGGGGGAGAAATTAGCCGAGCAGGCATCTGTAAAGTACCTCAATAATGAAGTGCAAAGTCACTAACTGAGCATCTCAGGAATACATAAAGGGGCACAATAGATCTACAAGGTCGCAGTACGGTATTAACCTAAGAAAGTCAACATGTTAATATCTATTAAAGTACCGAAACATCTGACAGCACGGGTAAAT
The DNA here is from genome assembly GCA_022606455.1 of Callitettix versicolor. NCBI lineage: Eukaryota > Metazoa > Arthropoda > Insecta > Hemiptera > Cercopidae > Callitettix > Callitettix versicolor. The sequence goes on from CM040186.1 coordinate 54,190,346, forward strand.
TAATTTTAATTTATTTATTTTTAATTATTTTTCCATGATTTTCGTAGTCTATTTGTGCGTGCGTGCGCGCCATGAACAGCCAAATTTATGTCATGCAAAGATTTGAATTTTTTTAAATTAAATATCTAGCTACAATTACACTTGTTGCATTAAGCATTCACACCCCGCAAGGGGGTGCAGACTAGCTGCACCTATTGATAGGATTTAGACGTCCCTCGCGATACCCGATTTTAACACACACACTTGCAACACTACACTTACGACTTTAATACTTTACACTCACACTTATATTTAGGGAGGTGATAATAGCCTTAATGTGCTTTTCGCCTTAAAATAACAACAACAACAAATTAATCATTCACGGGCAACTCTGCGCGGGTTCTGCTAGTTTTTAAATTTAAGGGTGTAGGCTACACTTCAATAAAAACAAAGTTTGGTAAACATCTGTATATTTTGGTATTTGTTTTATTTTATTATTTTTTTTTTTTGTAGTTAAAAAAGTGGCTAATTACACACAAAGTTAATAACATATTAGAGGGCAGACAGAAACTAACTGTTATTGCCGCGCAGTAGTTGTGTTACGGAAACAGGGAGACTTAGCCAGGGGCAGAATATGCAATTTTAGTACACAACGGTTCACATTTTGTATTCTGCGCCCTGCATCAGTATGTTCACTAAAACAGCACAGTTCCTATACTCTTTTTTATAATGGAACCCAATTTTAGCTTAAAATTTTGTTTCGCGACCCACCATAACGTATATAGGCCCAATATATACATATATATATATATATAACAAGATCACGAAAAATAAAATAAAATAAAACCCAATTATATTTTGGATAAAAATTTTTGTCGTAAGTGTAAATGTGTGTTAGACTCGGGTACCGTGAGGGACGTCTAAATCCTCTCAATTACAGAATGAGCTCAATTGCAGCTAGTCTGCATCCCACTGGGTTCGTTACCTATAAATAATTTATTTATCTCGTTACCTATAAATAAATAAATTCTAGAAGTTAATCTGTTCCCATTTGATCTGAGTCTTCCCATAATGTCCAGTCCGATGTCTTATTTTCCAATCGAAATTCTAAGAAAACCTATTTAATTTTAAATATGAATGTATTGTTTTTTCTCCGAAGAACAAAGCCAGAACAGTATTATTATCAGAGCCTGTATACAGTGACTTTACTAACCGATATGGAATCCATCTAATTTAATGAGATGCCGGGCACAAGGACCAGCTGTATCAGTATGACATCATCCAGATTGGGTTCAAGCCTAAACGAGAACACTTGTGTAGTGAGGCTCTGGCACACGTGCATTAATCTCACATGCACACGTGTTCAGTCCAGTCCGGTCCGGTCCAGTCTACTTTCTATATAGATATAGACTGTCCCGGCGTCGGTGCCGCCAACTTTCCAAAACAAACATACACGGCTATGGAACCGGACCATAATGGCGTTCCGTGTTCAGATGATCTGCGCAAAACGTTAATCGCGGCACACAGCTGTCTCGCTGACGTGATGGAAAACATTCGATCGCTAACTTGGTGGACCTTGACCACCGTTACTTCGTTTTTGTATTTCCCGTCATTACGAAATGGAGATTCGACTTTTAGACTGTTAGTGTGAATGTTTTCAATTGCTCATCATCATAAGCAATTACGGTTTTTAAAAATAATCTATTTTGGGGACAAATTTTCTACTTGTCATTCAATAAGAAATGTAGATGTTTTCTATTGATTATCAGACAAACTAATTGCAGTATGTGAAGATGCTGAACTTGGGATCATATCTGGATGCTTTCTACATGTCATTCAATAAGAAATGTAGACGTTTTTAGTTGATCATTAAACAAAATAATTGCAGTATCTGAAGATGCTGAACTTGGAATTAAATCTGAATGATTTGTGCTTGTCTTTCAATACGAAATGTAGATGGTTTTAGTTGATCATTAGACAAACTAATTGCAGTATGTGAAGATGCTGAACTTGGAATTAAATCTGAATGATTTGTACTTGTCTTTCAATACGAAATGTAGAGATTTTAGTTGATCATTAGACAAACTAATTGCAGTATGTGAAGATGCTGAACTTGGAATTAAATCTGAATGATTTGTACTTGTCTTTCAATACGAAATGTAGAAGTTTTTATTTGATCATTAGACAAACTAATTGCAGTATGTGAAGATGCTGAACTTGGAATTAAATCTGAATGATTTGTACTTGTCTTTCAATACGAAATGTAGAGATTTTAGTTGATCATTAGACAAACTAATTGCAGTATGTGAAGATGCTGAACTTGGAATTAAATCTGAATGATTTGTACTTGTCTTTCAATACGAAATGTAGAGTTTTTAGTTGATCATTAGACAAACTAATTGCAGTATGTGAAGATGCTGAACTTGGAATTAAATCTGAATGATTTGTACTTGTCTTTCAATACGAAATGTAGAGTTTTTAGTTGATCATTAGACAAACTAATTGCAGTATGTGAAGATGCTGAACTTGGAATTAAATCTGAATGATTTGTACTTGTCTTTCAATACTAAATGTAGAAGTTTTTATTTGATCATTAGACAAACTAATTGCAGTATGTGAAGATGCTGAACTTGGGATCATATCTGGATGATTTGTACTTGTCATTCAATAAGAAATATAGATGTTTTTAGTTGATCATTAGACAAACTAATTGTAGTATGTGAAGATGCTGAACTTGGAAATAAATCTGGATGATTTGTACTTGTCATTCAATAAGAAATGTAGATGTTTTTAGTTGATCATTAGACAAACTAATTGTAGTATGTGAAGATGCTGAACTTGGAAATAAATCTGGATGATTTGTACTTGTCATTCAATAAGAAATGTAGATGTTTTTAGTTGATCATTAGACAAACTAATTGCAGTATGTGAAGATGCTGAACTTGGAAATAAATCTGGATGATTTGTACTTGTCATTCAATAAGAAATGTAGATGATTTTAGTTGATCATCATTCTCTGATTTTATGTATTTAGATAATCTTCACATAATAATTCATAAAATTTAGACAATCTTCACATTGTCTAATTGTAGTATGTGAAGATGCTGAACTTGGAATTAAATCTGAATGATTTGTACTTGTCTTTCAATACTAAATGTAGAAGTTTTTATTTGATCATTAGACAAACTAATTGCAGTATGTGAAGATGCTGAACTTGGGATCATATCTGGATGATTTGTACTTGTCATTCAATAAGAAATGTAGATGTTTTTAGTTGATCATTAGACAAACTAATTGCAGTATGTGAAGATGCTGAACTTGGAAATAAATCTGGATGATTTGTACTTGTCATTCAATAAGAAATGTAGATGATTTTAGTTGATCATCAGAGAAACTAATTGTAGTATGTGAAGATGCTGAACTTGGAATTAAATCTGAATGATTTGTACTTGTCTTTCAATACTAAATGTAGAAGTTTTTATTTGATCATTAGACAAACTAATTGCAGTATGTGAAGATGCTGAACTTGGAATTAAATCTGAATGATTTGTACTTGTCTTTCAATACGAAATGTAAAAGTTTTTAGTTGATCATTAGACAAACTAATTGCAGTATGTGAAGATGCTGAACTTGGGATCATATCTGGATGATTTGTACTTGTCATTCAATAAGAAATATAGATGTTTTTAGTTGATCATTAGACAAACTAATTGTAGTATGTGAAGATGCTGAACTTGGAAATAAATCTGGATGATTTGTACTTGTCATTCAATAAGAAATGTAGATGTTTTTAGTTGATCATTAGATAAACTAATTGCAGTATGTGGAGATGTTGAACTTTTAATTAAATCTGGATGATTTGTACTTGTCATTCAATAAGAAATGTTGATGTTTTTATTTGATCATTAGACAAACTAATTGCAGTATGTGAAGATGCTGAACTTGGGATCATATCTGGATGATGTGTACTTGTCATTCAATAAGAAATGTAGATGTTTTTAGTTGATCATTAGATAAACTAATTGTAGTATGTGAAGATGCTGAACTTGGAATTAAATCTGGATGATTTATACTTGTCATTCAATAAGAAATGTAGATGTTTTTAGTTTGAACATCAGACGAAATAGATACGGTATTTGAAGGTGCTGAATTTGGGGTAAAATATGGATATTTTGTGTTGATCAAAAACGAACTGGACGTAGTATATGAAGATTGAATTTTAGGATCAAATCTAGATGTTTTCTACCTGTCGTTCATTAAGAAATGTTGATGTTTCCTGTTGATTATCATGCGAATTGGATATACATTATAAAATTTATCCCTCAGTAATTCTACTCCGTTATTTATTATTATCTCCCGTACACCTGAACAGTGTGTGCCGATTGTGGCGACATTGCCTATAGTTTTAGTTTCCGCCATTTTTCGGCCTAATATCCGTTCCAGTTTCTGTTTCTAGGTAAGCAGGTAATTGCCCGAAGAGACGCCAGACCAAACGTGGGACTGGTCCGAGACTAATTAGGTATGCTCACTGCGCAGGTCAGTGAGAGGCGTCACACCTTCAGGTGTGTGTCACGGCGTTTTTATAGTGTTTAAATTTTTGGTGAAGTATAACACGACCAACCAGCAGACTAGCAGGCCTTGCCATAATAGCGCCTCTACATTATTATTGCCTTAAAAATTTAATTAATTTAGGCTTCAATTATATAACAATTGATGAAAACTTTGACCTGGAGTCAGATCATTCACCAATAATTCTAACACTTAGCGAAAATATCATTAAAACTGAAAGGGGTCCCACACTGGTTAACAAGAACACAGATTGGGAGGGCTTCCAAGAAGCACTGAATACACACATCTGTTTAAAGGTACCGCTCAAGACCAATGGACAGTTGGATCTAGAAGCTGCCAAATTTGAAAAGGATATTCAGCAAGCAGCCTGGGCAAATACCCCGGATGTCAGAAGATGTATGGCTGGTATCAGTTATCCTAAAGAAATTACGGAGTTAGTAGCTGTTAAAAGGAAATTAAGGAAAAGATGGCAACATACACGCTCGCCTGAAGACAAAAATAGGTTAAATAATGTTGCTCAAAGGTTAAGAAGGGAAATCTTGCAATTTAAAAACGAGTCCATAAATAAATATCTAAGTAATGTAACGCATACTAAGGAAACGGACTATTCGCTCTGGAGAGCCATTAAAAAATTTAAACGACCTTGCATACATAGTCCCCCAATTAGGTCTGCAGATGGAACCTGGGCGAAGGATAAACAAGGGAAAGCAGATGTATTCGCTACATATTTAGAACAAGTATTCCAACCTAATATAAACTTTCAATCTCAACAAGAAAATATAACAAATAGAATTAATCTTGACTATAATGTACTTTCACAACAAAATAATGAACATAAAATAGATCTTGTAACTAAAGAGGAAGTGGCTAGGAAATTAAATTTAACATAAATTCAAAAAAGCCCCTGGTTACGATTTAATAACTGGAGTAGTACTGAAACAGTTACCAAGGACAGCCATTATAAAACTTACTAACCTTATAAATGCAGCTTTCCGGTTGAAGCATGTACCAGACATCTGGAAAATGGCCGAGGTAATTATGATCCCGAAGCCCGGCAAGCCACCTAATGAACCTACATCATATAGACCAATCTCACTACTTCCAATAGTTTCAAAGGTATTTGAAAAACTGTTACTTAAAAGACTCAAACCAGTTATAGAGATAAACAATCTCATACCTACCCATCAGTTTGGGTTTAGGGATAAGTATTCAACTATTGACCAAGTGCACAGAATAACCAACATTATTGAGAAAGCATATGAAGAAAAGAAAATTTGCTCCGCCGTGTTCTTAGACGTTGCCCAGGCCTTTGATAAGGTCTGGTACGAAGGGCTAATCTCTAAGCTGGAAAAAATATTGCCAAAAACATATTCTGAAATTTTGAAGTCCTACATAATTGGCAGAATGTTTTGGGTTAGGCAGGAGGAACATTCTCTAGCATGAGAGAGATTAAGGCGGGTGTACCTCAGGGCAGTGTTCTGGGACCCTTGCTTTATCTTCTCTACACAGCTGATATCCCGCAGCCGGATTGTGTGTCAATCGGCACATTTGCTGATGACACAGTTTTCTTGGGTGTGGGAGACAGTAGTAAAGTAGCAGCTGTAAAACTGCAACAAGCATGCGATGAGTTCGTTACCTGGACCAAAAAGTGGCGAGTTAAAATTAATGAGGGTAAATCGGTGCATGTTGACTTTACTTATAAAAAAGATAAGTATGTTCCGATAGTAATTAATAGCACAAATATTCCATTCAATAACACTGCAAAGTATCTTGGAATGAACTTAGATGTGAAGCTGCGATGGGCAGAGCACATAAAAAAAAAGGACAGAACTTGACATAAAGTATAAAAAAATGTACTGGCTGATTGGTAGGAAATCACAACTGTCAGTACACAATAAACTTGTATTATACAAACAAATACTTAAGCCCGTATGGTCCTATGGGATCCAGCTTTGGGGTTGTGCAGCTAAAACCCAAATCAAAAAAATCCAAGTCTTCCAAAATAAAGTTTTAAGGAACATTGTTGACGCCCCATGGTATTATCGTAATGACGACCTTCACAGGGACTTAAAAATTCCAACAATCAGAGAAGAAGCTAAGAGACTGGCAGCAAAGCACGAGGAGAGACTCCACTCACACATCAGCACTGATATTCTGCAGCTCCTGGAAAACACTCATTTAGAGAGAAGGCTAAAAAGACAGCAACCGTTTGAACTGGTTTAGTGTAAATACTGGGACCTCTGTTGGGAGTTCTCAGTTGTGATTAATTTATTTTAGAATAATATTGTAGGTTAGTCATCTAGTGACTAGTGACAATTGTATAGTAATAATAAATTATTATTATAAATAAAAAAAAAAAAAATTTAGGCTTAAGGTAAATTCAAGCGTTATAGCTCTGGAGTTGTAAAGAAATTAAGTCTTCAGTTTTGTTTATTGACTCTCTCTCTCTCTCTCGCTCTTTCTCTCTTTCTCTCTTTCTCTCTCACGTACGAAATGTCGGTCCAATTTGGTTTAAATTTGACTTAAAAGTCGATTTCGTAATTTTTTTTTTTTTTTAACGTCCGACTACTGTGCAACTTGGGCTAATGCAGACGATAGGATGAGGATCCGATCGCTAAGCTATCGGATTACCTATAGCTTATGAAAATACCAAGCCCTGGCCGGGAATCGAACCCGGGTCCTCGGGGTAAAAGCGTAGTACGCTATCAACTAGGCCACCGTGGCGGCAACGATTTCGTAATAGCTTGGACAATTTTGTTTCGCATTAATATCCGTTTTATAGTTTCAAAATAGCAGACATTCCGAAATCTTAAAAAAAAGTCATAACTTTTTATATTAAGCTTACAGAAAATCTGAATTTACTAATGAAATCAGCGTTAAAATCTGCATATATTAGCATTTAAAAATTAATTCCTTCGAAAGTAAGAAGATGAACCTGACTGTGGTCAGGGTTCTTTTGTATCTTCAGTGTAATTAGAATATAAAGTGTTAAATCTAATCTACAATCTAAGTGTAAAATTCTAAGCTACAAGTAAGTAATAAGAAGATAATCACAGTACGCAGCCGATTCGATGTCGTGATGAAAGGGAATTACCGAAAATAATTTTTTTCAAAATTCAAAATGCTAATTACGCAGTTTTTAACTGTGATTTCAATAGTAAAAGTAGATTTTCAAAAATATAAGACAAAAATGCTATGTTAAACGAATTTTGCTGGTTAACGAACTGTCCAACTATTCCGAAAATTGGTATTTTTTTGCCATGTTTGAATAAAATCGGACTACAATTACGAACACACACACACACACCTATAAATAAATTTTAGCGACCTCAAAAAGTAACCTAGAGGTCAGAATTTCAAGGCCTCGGGTCTTCGGCATATCATTTTCCAATATAAATTCATGAAAATATTGTTTTGAAACTAGCTTCTATCACGAGAGCTGAGTGCCACGGATTAGAGAGTTTGCCGTGAAATGTTATTGTGGACAAACCCTGTATTATTTAGTGTAATGTCTATTAGGATCTTGGGCATTTCATACTTTCCAATCCAATGAGATTATACCGTGCAATACGCCCAGACAAATGCATTACGGCCAACGGGTCAGAGCAGACATATTGTTCTTGTAGGCGCCGCATGCTTTCCCTCACACCTGACACCTGTGTGCCCAGGGCCGGCCCAGATACCACGTGATTTGCAAATGTAAAGAAATCTGTTTGGAATTACTAGCATTTTTTGAATGCAAACAGCGCCTGCCACAAAGTACAGTTTGGCCTTATTTATAGTTTGTTGAACTGAATCACGTACTTCAACGTGGGCTTATTTCTTTTGTTTGGCTTCAGTTACCGCCGCTTTAGTCTGTACCATGACAGCGCTAATTGCGATAGTTTAAATTTGTTTTTCAATTTTAACAGATGTTATTTTTCAAAACATTATATTACAAAATTTTTAAAAAAATGGTTGTGAGGTGTCATTTTATAAATGCGTTTTAATATTATTCGAAGAGCGTACGTTACTCAGTACAATAACGAACATTTCATTTGAACTCGAATTTGTGTGGGGGTGGGCGCGCGAGAGAGAGAGAATCACTTTCACGTTCGCAGTTTTGGTCAGTCGGCAAAAAATTCGATTTCGGTAATAGCTAGGCTTGCCAAATTTCCAAAAACTGAAACTGGGACAAGAGGCTTACTGGTTGGGAGGGAGAGAACACTTCGCTAGGCAAAAAGGTGATCTCCTTTCCGAGAAATTTGGAAATTTGTTATTACAAAAGCGTATTTTTCGACAATTTAAGAAGGGTTTCTTCGGAATAAGAGGTCAAACCGGGACTTATGGTAAGTCTAGTAATAGGTTGGACAGATTCGTTACTATCTAATTCTGTAGAACATTTAAAATGCTAATATTGTTGATTTTAATGCTTATTGTGATTCTGAAATCACGTAAATAAGCAAGATTAAAGTAAGATATTTTTGGAAATACGCTCCCATCCCACCAACGATAGAACTGCTTGCCGCTGATTTGTAATGCATTACAGCTTTACAAATACCCTTTAAATGTCCTCGATTATGCGCTCGAATGGGTTAAATCAACCGATAAACACTTTTGAATCTTTAATTAATATTATGAACGTATTAAAGTGACGTCATCGTTTGACCTTGAACACCTTCCGTATCCGGGTCAAGGTCAAACACCTGCGCAACCTTAGTCATCTGTGCTCCCGGCTTAATCATTGCCTTGCCATCAGGAAATGTTATCACAGCTGTGTATTGAATTAGAATGGTAAAAGGCTAACCTATATTACAGTAGCCTACAGTATTTATTATACTGGTGTTTCGGAACTCTTGTCAGGTATTTTAAAAATTTGTTCTTTGGCTGAAGCGAACACATAACGAGAATTTGTTTGAAACAAGCATAATTGCCTGTTTGCCAGTTTGTCTTTTGTAAAAACTGATATTTTAAAAGTAAATTGGATATCAAGAATAAATTTGGAATATATATATATTTTTGCATTCCATTTATTAATGTCTCAAAACCCCAAACTTTTTTATTGTGTAATATCTCGAAAATATTTATACGGGGTGGTCACCAAATGTGGAACGGAGTTGAGCTGAGCAGAGCTGGCTACGCATTCAAAACCTAACATATTGTTTTTAATATAAGTGTGGCCACTGAAAGCGTAACGAAGCTAAGCGGAGTCAAGTAGCTTAGCTGGGCACCGCTCCGCGCAGCTTCGATTCTGTCTAGGTTCGTTTTTGAAGCTGACTTTGCTTCTCCCACCACGCTGACCAAGCCTACAAACTTATTATTTCTCGTTTGTCTAGGTTACGGTTTTTAAACATAGTAGTTCTTAGAATCCGTTGCCTAAACATTAAGATTTAAAAAAATACAAACGCGTGCCTTAAACTGACTGAACACCGTTTTCGGTTGCAGCTATAATAGGCCCAGCGCAGTTCCGCTGCGCATTTGGTGGCCGCTCGGCTACAGGCGACACAAACTACATTGCACTAAACCGCTCAGTCACGTTAGGGTGAGAGAGTAAATACAGTGTTTATATAGGCTAAGGAATAACAGACGAATGTCCTCTTCCCACCTAACCAGGGATGCAAATGTTCAAGTGCAATTTTTTAGGCTACATATAACTAACTACATATTCATTTAGTGAATCAAAAATATAGCCATCTGGTGAGTTGTGTTTATATTTTAGATGTTTTTAATGACGGGCAACTTTATATATATATATATATATATATATATATATATATATATATATATATATATATATATGAATTCCATCTACGATTTCAGAGTCTACGTTCCTAAACTTAGTAGAACGAACAGAAACCTAATAGGTTTTTTTCTTTACGAAAAAGACTAAGACGACATAATATTCTCCAAATTTTCCTCGTAGTAAAAAAATTCTTCAAATTTTCCCCAATGTTTCCATGCAAACTTAGAACTTTCCCATTTTGGGAGAGAAAACTGCCGATTTGGCAACACTGTTGTACGTAGTTACTGAATAAGAACGAGGAAAAGTGTTCCGCTACTGGTGACGACAAACGACGTCCGTGTGTCTACGTAGCCCGAGGTGTATGCTATTGTTGTGCGAGCGGCGCCGGCAAGTCGTAGTTCTTCGCTAACGGAACTTCGCTTGCAACTTGTAAGGAACACGTGTGCCGATGCGAACTGACACTGAAATGTCCCGATGTCCGTGTCGTGTACTCATCGCCCACGCTGCGCTGTTCCGTGCGTTAAAGTCTCCGTGTCTTGCGCCAGTCTGTGTGTGGACCACATTGAATTTATTCTCCATAAAACTAATGTTATTTAACGATACATATTACTTCGTTTTTTGTTAAGATAACATTGTGTTTCATATCTCATTTTAAAAGTCTTTTATGTGGATTACCACATAATGTTTTAAGCTTTTGTATATATTTTTTTCTTTTAAAAATACATCAGTAAAAAGTCCCACATATAAGACCACATAATAAGATGTCAAAGAATTTCGTCTTAACAAATATCGGAGCAATATGTATCATTAATTAACATTAGTCTTATAGGGAATAGATTCAATATTATTACACCATTCCAATCGGCTTTGCACCAAAAATAAGGATCTGACTTATTAAAACTACATTTATGGGGTACCTACACCAGAGATTCAGAACATCAGAGATGTGTCACGCATCGTACTTTCCCAATTTAAGTCTTTGCAATTAAATAAAACTGTCTTAAAACCGATAAAAGGTTTGTAAACAAAATTCCAGAAGTAGTATAAAGTGTCCTCGTGATAGTGCAGCACAATGCAAGTTTAGGTTTCAAATAGTTGTACCAAAACAGCTGATTGCTACAAAAATTTGTTGAAAGCAATATTTAAATTATTACTGTATCCAAGACTTAAATAATTATTGACCGAATCAGTTTTGAAAGTAGAATCTGTAAGACAACCTAGGCCAGTTCTAATGTGTAAATATTATTAAATAAAAGATTCTGGTTTTAGTAAACAGTAAATACTGTAGCCTGAAGTATATCTCATTTAGGTATGTAATATAAAATCCGGTTGTAGTAGGTTTCATTTGTAAATATTTCAATAAGATACACTGTTAGGATTCAGTCATTAATTTTATAGGATAAAGCTTTAAATATGAAAATAGAACAAAGTAAGATCTATTAAATAATCAAAATGTAATGAATGATAATACTTTAAAATAACTAAGAACATCTTGCTGTGCATTGTTGTATATTCGTTTCTACTAGTATTTATTAAATTTTGAAAATCGAAATGAAAACTTAGCATCAAAAATTGTTTTCGACCAAAATTTGGGTTACTTGAAAAGAGCAAAGCCAAACTTTTTAATCGAAGTAGGTCAATTCGTTTGGTCTCTAGCGTTCTGCACAGATACAGACGGACAGATGTTGAAGTAAAATTTATATTTATGAACTCAGGATACCTGAAAACGAGTGGGGTTCTGAGTACTTTTCGATTTCACAGTGCTTTTTGTACAGACTAATAAGAAATATAATACAAACGTTCAATTTCTCTGTCATCAGGTTTTCTTAGTGAATTTCAATTGGAAAATGAGCTTTTGGAGCGACTGTCATGGAAAGACCCAGACGTGGGATCTTGAAATAGCGCCGATCGTGACCTCTAGATCATTTTTGAGGGATCTTTAATTCAAATTATATAAATTTGTGTGCAGCCATCCTGAAAGTTAATGTGTGAATTAAAACGTGGCAAGTTTAAGTCAACCCGAATTAATTTTACTTATAAGAAGTGCCAGTACTAATTACTGTAAACAGTCAAATTATTCAGTACAGAAGTGAAATTAGATATTTGGATTAAAAGCTGAACTGGAAGTCACTACAAAGAAAAGAAAGGAGCTTGAGATTAGGTACAAGAATATGTACTGGCTATTTATAAATAATGCAAGATTAAGTATAAGTAATAAATTACTTTTATACAATCAAGTTCTTAAGCCGGTGTGGAGCTATGGACTGCAAATTTGGGGATGTACCAAGAGAAGTAATATAAGGAAAATTCAGATTATTCAAAACAAAATACTTCGGGTAATAGTAAATGCGCCGTGGTACATACGCAATGAAAACATTCACAGAGACCTTAAAGTGAACATGATTGTTGATGAAATCAAGGCAGCAGCAACGAAGCATGAAAAACGACTGTAAACTCATACTAAAGCTAGTGTTTAGCAGATGCTAGCACATAGTGATAGCATATCAAACTAAGAGACTGTGCATTCATTGGAATCACATCTGACACGCTGTGATCTATTTTAAGTTATAACTACTAGATAAGTTTGTACTTAGTTGTAGTCCTCAATAAAAATAAATAAATAAAAAACATGTGTGTGTGTGTGTGTGTGTGTGTGTATGTGTTTTAGCACCGTCACGTTCGCAGTTTTGGATTTGATTTCAACGTGGACAACTATAACTAAAAAAAGAACAGTTCAACAGTTTCAAAACTGTGACCATATCAAATATTAAGAAATGCATAAATAAAAAAGGGTCACTCAAAAAGTGTAAGATAATTCCTTTGCATCACGTCAGCGGACAGTAGCACCTTTGAATATAAATGTACTAGAATGATAACTCTTATGAAAGATATGTAGGTACTCACTGCTGATGGCATCTTGCGACAGAGTGTTCAACTACAGTTAAATAGATTTACAGTACTGTTGATTTTCTTAAAAGTCTTCCCCCATCCTTGCAGCGTTCGTAGCGGCAAATAGTGTAACTACTTGGACTTTAGCCTGTTATATCGAGCACGGTTTTTATAATAATGGATGTACTTCTAGTCCGTTTATATTTAGTGGTAGCGCTCCACGGTTATTTGGTTGAATGTGACGGCGGTCAGGGTTCCTTCTTATTTCTGATGTAATTTGGAACCCTAAAATGTTAATTTATACAAATTTTAATAGCGATTATGACGGTGAAATCGTATTCTTTGAGAAGTATAAGATTTAAAAAATTGTTGTCGGAAATTAGCTCCCATCACGCGAGCGAGACAGCTGCGTGCAGCGGTTCTTTCTGTTTATCACACTTTTCAAGTTTAAAATGTCTGCCAGTTAGTGTAGTTGAGTGGCCACTTTAACATAATTATCAGGTATTAACTCTCGAAAATGTTGGGCCACGTATCAATTAACCAAATGGGAATACAATCTGGGCAGTTTTCCATGTTTATTTATAGGTACCGCTCCGAGACTCTTACCGAAAAGCAATTAGGCTCTTAGTGTCAGTGACAGGGGTGGTGGTGTTACACCTGTAAAGGTATCAGTGATTTATTGGAAACACTTAGGGGATGAATCCACCCTTGTCTGGCGCCATAGGTTACCTGAGAGCTACAATAACACTGCACAGGTGTGTTGCAAGGATTTGGTTTGGAGCCAATGCTCTTTACCGGTCTGTTGTTTTTATGTTTAAAAATCATGGTTACAAAAATGGCGGCCTTTAGAAATCTGTATTAAGAATTAGCTTTAAAATAAGTATAAATGTTCATTGTAAAGTAAACATTCCAAACGCTGATTATGATAGCGAAAATCGATTTTCTAAAACAGCGTAAGTTACAAAATGTATTGTGATGTTACTTTTGGAGAGTTCGATTCCATCACGCCAGTGGAACAGCTGCGTAACGCGATTATTTTGTTTTCCCACGGGTTACCTCATCTTTGGACAATTCAGTTGAAACTTCCACACATCAGACATACTTTCTCAGAAGGGTCCAGATCTATTAGGCGCTAATTAGCACCTTGTCGGGCCCTCGCTTAACGCAAGGGTTTATCAATTTATCAGCCGCCCCCTGTTATTAGGTTATTTAATTTCGGCAGTTCCGAAGAAATACTCGGTTTGTTGTCCCTTTTTTGTTTGTAATCGAACTAGTCATCGTGGCATTTCACCGCGAGTAATGTTATTGAAATGTTGGGTCGTTTAGGATTCGGGGAAAAAATTGTTTGGCAATATTTAATTTATGTGTGTGTTACTTTTTGGCGAATTCCTATTGAAAAATGAGCCATTGGAGCCATCATGTACCCATACCCCCATGGCTCCATACCAGAAGCCTTGAAATGTATTGTGTGTGTGTGTGTGTGTGTGAGAGAGAGAGAGAGAGAGAGAGAGAGAGAGAGAGAGAGCATGCGTATGTGTGTTTGCACGCTCACTTTCGCAATTTCAGTCTGATTTGATTCAAACTTCAAAAATCGATTTTAGTAATAATTTGGATCGATTTTAGTAATTTTTGGACAAGTTAAGCAGCACAGATCCGTTCAATAGTTTAAAAACGGCGGCCATTTCAAATTGTTCGTAACATTTTTTCCTTTAATTCTTGAAAATGTTACTTCACCATCGTAATCTGTGTTAAAAACTGCATAAATTAGCATTTTAAAATTTCAGAATCCGTAGAAATTAATAAAATGAACTGGACAGTGGTTAGGTTTCATTTTCGTATTTTCAGTGTAGTTTAAAAGTTCGAATATGCAGATTTTAATTACCATGGTGAAATTAGAATTTCGCTTTCATCACGTCAGCGAGACAGTAGCGTGTTGTAATGTTTTTCTATTTCCTTGCTAATGAGCTAATGATTGTAAGCTTATTTTTCCATATTTGCATCATTTATTGGGAACTATATTCAGCTTTGTTTCAGTAAGTTGTACTCGTACTGAAGTCCGCCTTAGATTTGTTTTGACGGACAGGCGTTTCGAGTGAGCTAAATGGAGTCCGTGAAGTGTGAAATCGAAAGGTGGTTTCTGTCGAGTGCTAAGGAGGCGCTTGCTTATGGATATTGTATCCAAAAATACTTTGTTGTTAAGTATGTCATAAGGGAATTTACTGGTTCCTTTGTTAGTCTACTACGACTACAGTACGTAAAGTTTTTGCAAATTGGGGGTAACCGTTAACCGTTACCTGGAATTAACAGAAAACGGTGAAAACACCTGCGTAGTTGTGCTGGCATTGTGGGCCCGGGTTACATTACCTATAAGGGGTAGGTTAGTATTATACAGTGTACAAGTATGTTCTACAATTGGATTATTAATCTTTAGCGATCTGATTAACCGATTTTGAGAAATAGTTCGATTTTCAGCATTTTATCGAAAGTGCGGAATATTTGGGGAGAGAGCAACTTATAAGTCTTGTTTGGATAAGTAAGGATTACATTTAAGAGATATACTTGACAAAAGCTCCTCTTTGATCAAAATATTTTGCTCAAATGATCGACCTTTATCTCTAATGTTCGGTTGGAAAACGTTCGGTAAACTACTAAAAACTAAACCTGATTTCTCAAAATCGGGTCTTTAGGTGTTCATAAAAGTTAATTTATATTTGAAATAGTAAAGCAAATTTTGTATAATAATTAGTCGATTTTTTTTATTGATTATTTTGACACTTTCTAAGACGATTTGTGAGAATATTAGTGCAGTTGACGATTTATTTTTAATGTTTACATAACAAAAAAGTTTAGATCAACCAATTTTATAGAATAGTCGCTATAAATAGAATAGTCTGTCAACCAAAATAGAAAAGTCACTAGCCGTACTATTCATGTAGAGCCGCTCGTTCTCCTTTAGGATGATGTAAACTTTAACTTCTCGCCTTTATGAACTTTAAACTTTGAATTTATGTAGCTGTAGCCCTGTGTACTGGTACGCTTGCAAAGGTGAACGTCATATGCATTGAATTTGCAAATTTACACCCATCAATAAAACATATTACTCTTGAGTCAATGGCCTGAACCACTTGACTGCTGCGCAGGCGCCACGCTCTTCCACGCCCACCTTCGTTTAAGTTAGATTTGCATAAAGTAACACTGACAGTTATTCAATGTTTGCGTATCTATTGCAATTATGCTGAAGAATGTAGGCCTACAGACTAATCATGTTTTTATAATGTTTTTGCTGATTTACATATCGCACAAACATAACTATTGTTGACAGTGCTGACGCCGTGGAATGCGTGCGGGAGTGGTAGGTTCTAATACAATGGTAATTTTATTCTTTTCTTATTTTTATTGTATTTGTGTTAGAGAAAAGTCGGCCGCGATCAGTATATTGACGAATCGAGGCTTGGGTGTAGGATCCAAAAGTATGTTTTGCAACTATATTGAAAATATTGATCAACTCGTAGATTAGATTCTTTGGAGTTTATGGGGTTTGGTACCACGATCAAAGGATCTATTGTTATTGAATATAAACGAGCCAGACTTGGCAGTGGCGAGAGAAATTAAACTCTCTCTGTAGGATACTGTTTTTGTTTAAAAACATTTACAAACGTATAAACTGAAAGTGGCGTTATTACGTCTTGTCTGGGTGAGAAATGATGATGTGGATTGGGCTTGGACTTATTCAGAAGGTATAATTTGAAGATGAGTGACTATGTGAGTTTCACATGAGCCACTTCATGGGGGTTCATAGACTAGATATAAAGACCTTTTTCTGTATCGTAGCGGAGGGCGGGATTTGTCACAATGGCCGACAATGGTTTGGAGTCTTTTGCTCGCGATGGTAGCTTTTGGGTAAGTTTGAGCGAATATTTCTCGAGTAAGAGGACTTTAAGACCTTGACGGATAGTTTCGTTTCTGACGAACCATGGAGATTTGGTCAGTAAACGAAGGAAGGTCAGGTCGGGTTTTGGAAGGATTTCAGCTGTTTCCTTCGAGAGTCGGAGAGAGTGAATACCAAGCCGGTGTTGCATAGGTTAGGATGAGGCGAATAAACGGACTAGAAGTACAGCCACCATTATAAAAAGCATGTTCTATATCACAGGCTAAAGTTTAAGTAGTTACACTATTTGCTGATACCAACGCTGCAAGTTGCAATGACAGATGGAAGACATTTGAGAAAATAAAGAGTACTATTAGCGATTTAAATGCAGCGATATAAACACTTTGCCGCAAGATGCCACAAGCAACGAGCGTTCACATATCTTTCATAAATGGTTTTCTTTCTAGTACGTTTATATTAATGCAGTTTTGCAACTAAGCCTGATTGTAGTTCAGAAGACTGGTGTTCACTCAATGAGGTTTTTTTTTTTTTGGTGTTTAACGTCCGACTATTGTGCACACTTGGGCTAGTGCAGACGATGGGATGATTTATAGCGTTTGAAAATGCCAAGCCCTCGCCGGGAATCGAACCCGGGTCCTCGGGGTGAAAGTCTAGTACGCTCTCCACTGACCAGCTCATTCTACTCATTCACCCTGCTCCTTCTGGCAAGAACCTCACGATGATAGATTATGTGACCTGCGGTTTCCTCTTTCTTCCTGCATGACCTAAACACGCGGTATATTTCTATTCCATTCATTTGCACTCTTAGATTACAATGCCCTGTAATGGATTCCCTGAGTTGTCCTCCACCCAGGATCCCAATTGTACCTCTAAATCCTCATAGAGGGACCTTTACTAACTGTGGTAAGAGAATGAGTTCACGATCCAAAAGTACAAAGTATGCAGTCCCTTTTAAAATGATCTATGAGCCAAAACATGAATTAAACATAGGGTGAAGATAAAGAGGCAACGTTCAGGTGATCCAAAAGCATGAATTGAGCAACTCTACCAAGCCAAAACATGAATTGAACAACGGTGGGGATGGTGGTATGGGAGGTGCGTGATAATCCAAAAGTGCAAAATAGCAACTCTACTGAAAATTATCTCTAAGCTAGAGCATGGAATGAGCAACAGCTACCTTTTTAGGGATAAATCTGGAAATTTTGTTTCACAATTGATTGGGAAAAACGTTTTTGGCGTAAGGAAACTAAGATATTCTGAACACAAAATTTTGAAAATTTGCCTCGATGTGTCCATGACAAGGATTACGCTGATTGTGATGATCAAGAAATTCTGAAGGTAGTATATCACATGCTGTTTCTTCTAGATTAGGTTAACTTATGGAGAGAAAAAACCCAAATAGGTTTAAGAGTGCGTTGCTTAGATTTAAAGGAATCGTTGACGTAAGAGAAAAAAATTACCAGCGCGAACAAGTGGAATGGACCTTTTGGGAGGTTGTAAAACGTTCTCGAACGCTGCGCAAAGTGGCTGTATCTCCCCATACACTGCACTGCTGTCCACTAAAATATGCATCTTTCCTTTCTTGGACAATTCCTTTTTAAGTACGCTCCGAATAGCCTGCAATCACACCTTATAGGGTGCAGAGCGGAGTTATGACATCCGCGGCCGTAATAGCTCCGTTACTGTAATGGAAAGTCGTTCACCGTACACCAAATTACATACACTTCACCAGATTCGTGAATATTAAGTATTGACGCGCATGCCAGTGACGTCTCGGGACAAACCACGCCCATTGTTTTACTTTCCGAGTTTTTAGTGGGGAAATAAAAGGTAGTATCACCAAATATTGTCTATAGTGGGCTAGTGGATTTGAAAAGTGGACAAAAAAAAATTGATAGGTTATTACAGTTAATATGAAATGTCGGTACACCTGATACCTAATAAATAGCGTACAGCTGATGGATTGGTCGTTTAGGTTTATACCATCATGGTAAGACCCAGATCCGGAACCTTGAAAGAGCACAGTTCCTGACCTCTTAATCACTTTATAAAGGATTGTTAAATATAAGCGCTATATTGTATTGTAACATAGGTAATAATCGATGTAATTAATAGTCTGGACAAGTTATTTTTTCAGCAAAAAAAAAAAATACCGAACCAAAAATATGAATCATGTATCATGTTTTTCTCGATTCGTCGTTTTTGTTATTAACTAGTCGACGTTGCACTTCAGTCATAACTCTTTTATTGATTGTAACATTTTCAACGTTAATTTCATTTTTTGTTTTAATTTATTTTCTAATCGTCGTAGTCTTTCTCGTTCATTTTTTCTTAATATTTGTTATTATTCATTTAAAACATATTTTTTAAATAATTTGTTTGTCCATTTTATTTAGAAAATAGATTTTTTGTGTTTAACGCCCGACTATCATGCACATTTGGGCTAATGCAGACAATGGGATGATTTATAGCGTATGAAAATGCCAAGCCCTGGCCGGGAATCAAACCCGGGTCCTCGGGGTGAAAGCCCAGTACGCTATCAACTAGGTCGCCGAGGCGGCTTAGACACAACCATTGTAATCGGTTCCATAAATTAGGATTTTAAAGTTTCAAAATCCGTTCTACTAAAATATGAAAATGAATTTTACAGTGATCAGGAATCATTTATATTATCAGTGTACAGTAATTTGAAAATCTTAAATGCAAATATATTAAGATTTTAATGCTGAATTACGATAGTGAAAACGGATTTTCAAAAAAGTGCTCATTGCCATATCTTCTATGAGGAAGCTGCTTGCTGGGGTTATTTCTTGTATAGACGCTACATGATCATATTTACAAAATACTGTATATTTCCCTCTTTGCTTCGCGGGCAGTAATGGCTACTAGCTGTCTAACAGTGGTTCCGCTTTGTTGGCTGTACAATACTGTATTTCCCAGAACATTACATTCACACAAGTCTGTAACAAATCTCCGCGCTGCAGTACTTTATGTTTAAATAGCCTACAAATAACTCATAACGCTAATAGCTCCGCTTACGGTTAATTTGCATGGCCTGTGCGCCTGGCAACACGGCCATTCGTTATAAACGTACTGTAGGCATGTTGTCGTCGTGCAAATATTTGTTGTCCCTGTGTTGGTACACCTGTTTATACAAGGTATCGGCTCACCTTGGGAGTGACGTCAAAAAGTGTGGTTATGTTTGTTGTTAATTGTAAACAACATTAGCCGGGCACGCGGCTCGAGTGTAGCCTTGATACGACACGTTCGTAGCGCCGCGTAGCGGTAGCCTTTATGAGTGGTATTATAGACTAATTTTTGTACCACATTTTTCAAAAACTGGTTTTTGATACTTAAAGGTATAGACGTAGGTGCCGAAACACTATCGGTCATTTAAATAGCCGGCCATTTTCCAAAGAGAACATGCTATTTTTATACTTCCAAAAAATATCAACATATGTAAGAACCCGAAAATACATAACCGTATTATAATATTATTTAGTGGGCCCGTGCGACCTTTTGCACTTAATGGGAAAAGAAACGAATAATAGACCTATACAACAATGTACAGCAAGAAGTTGAACAATGTTATAGCACCTCTTTCAAAGAAAGGATTAAAAAGGGGGCGACTGCTCCTCCCGAGGCAAAACAAATAAAATAAGAAATATAAAAGATCCTATTTTACTTCCATAAAATACGCATAAGCTTCAAGGAAAAGGGTCAAGGAGGCATCTAAGGCCTCTGATGGGTCCGAAACCCGTTACATTATCCCGATGTCTATTTTATATGTACATGAAAATTTGTCCTTACGTACATATGTACATTTGTGCACTTTTTAATGCTTGTATCGAGGGAGAGAACGGGGTTAAATAATTAGATATTTTATGTTAGTTCTCTGTTCCCTTCCTGTGTTAACTGCAACAGCAGAAAGATCTTTCTCGACTCTTTTAAATATAATCAGTAAATTAAGTAAATCATTGCAAACCAATGGCCTGGTTTCTTTCAGTTTGAACTTCAGTTAAATTATACATTATAGTTATATTTAATACTTGTATGGCCTGTTAATAAACTAATGCCATTCATTATATTTAGGTTATTTAATACAACAGGCCTTTCTTTGTTCTACTTTCGTATTTAAAACTATAACTTATAAAATTAATGACTGAATTCTAACACTATTGAAATATTTACAAACGAAATCTATTATGCCCGGATTTTACATTAAATACCTAAATTAGGCTTTATATGGTACCCCGTATTTGTTGTTTCAATAACGCAGGTCCTTATTTTTGGTACTAAAACAACCGGAATGCTTAGCGTAATAATGTATGAGAGAATAATAATTACTTATTATACTTGTGTACCCCGCAGGGGGGGTGCAGACTAGCTGCACCTATTGAGAGTATTTAGACACAATATATATATATATATATATATATATATATATATATATATATATTATGCACTGTGTAAAAAAATATAACTGTAGTAAGTACGTAAAGAAAAGTATGGTGCTCTTGAAACAATTTCCGTTGGAAAATGAGCTATTGGAGACCCAAACTCGAGAATTTGAAATGAGCGCCGATTTTGATCTCTAGACTACTTTTTGAATGGTTGTTACAAACAGTATTTCAGTATTTATAAAAAAAATGTGTAAAAACTTTGAGTGTATGTGTTAGCAATTTAGAATTTGCAATATTGTATTGATTATTTGCGCACAAAAATCGGTTTTGAATATATTTTGAACAAATTTGTTATCCTGAAATATCCTTTCAACAATTTTTAATGTTTAAAAGTTCATAACTTTCTTGTTTTAAATCTTTTTTGAAATCCTGACTTCAGCGTTAAAAACTACATAAATCGGCATTTTTAACTTTCAGAATCCGTTGAAATCAAGAAACTTAATTTGACGGTGGTCAGGGTGCATTTTTTATATTTTCACTGTAATTGTAGTGAAGTCAGAATTTAAAAAAAAGTAAGATAGAGAAATTATTTTCGGAAATTCGTTTCAATCACGTCAGCGAGACAGCTGCGTGCGCGACTATTTCTACTTTGATAGAAGCCAAATGTACTTAAGAGTCTTATATAGCTTCTCGGTAGGATTTTTTCAAAACAATTGAATTTATACTTAGCAAAACGCTGTGTGCCGGACTACTTGCTACAGGCCGGACACAGCTGTTTTTGTTGTGATACTGCTTTGGATTGGGCCTAACACCTGTCAAAATCCTTAACTTCTGGTCGCTGGAAAGGGAAAGGAGATGTTAGCGCTGAGGTTAATCAGGTCAAAAGGTCAACTCCCACACCAAGGTCAATCCAAGGTTGCGCTAAGGCGTTGACACCGAGCTTCCGCCGGGCAGTATTTAAACCAGTGGTTCACAAACTTTCCTGTAATGGAACCCGACTTCAGTCTGAAATTTTGTTTCGCGACCTACCATAACACATATTTAATTTTATATTAAAAAAAAAACAGGGTCCGAAAAAATCCCTATTTTCTTTGTGTTTAATAATTACACTTCACCAGAAGAAAAGAGAAAATGGTATAAAGTGAGTTAAAACTGTTTAACACTATTTAAAAACTGTTTATCCTTTCTTATGGTGAAGTGTATGTAATTCACACTTCAAACAAGAAATTCGAAGAGTTTTTTAAAATTGCATTTAACAAACACATTCGCCCTAGCTAGATGCATGCCGTAGTTGCAGTAGTACCGCGAGCCCAGCACGGCTGCATTGTCCTATCGCCCTGTTCACTGTATTTCGAAAATATCTGTTTTGTGTGTAACTTTAAAATTGGCAGTGAAGCAGTTTTTGTGGAATTATTGAACATATTTCTTGAAATGTATTTCAATTTTTTTTTGCATTCGAGAAAACACTTAAAAAAGTTTTAAACCTTCCGCCCTCCCGCGGCCCATATTTTGATCACCAATGCTGATAAAATTACTCAGGACTATTTATAACTTTTATGATTTATTTTGTAAGCTTTTTCTTTCAAAAAAATTAATAAAATTTGTGGTTTCCCTTAATCACTATTCATGACTTTGATAACATTTACCAAAATATAAACTAGAAATAATTTTAAATCCAGTCTACAGCTACAATATCGATTTAAAACCAATAATTCGATTCGTTGTATTTTACTCCAAAATAAACATTATTAACTGAAACCATTGTACCTAGTTAATTATTATTGAAAACACACTTTGAGGTAAACAAAAATGAACCATGACCTCCGCCATTCATAACTTTAATTTCTTAAACGTTTTTGAAAATTTGAATTCGCCGTCGTAATCAGTGATAAAATCTGAATAAATTAACATTTTAAATTTTAAAATTCATTAAATTAAGAAAACGAGTTTTGCGGATATCAAGAATCATTTATTTTTTATTTTCAATATAATTTAGAAATAAAATACAGATTTTAATGTTGATTATGACGGTGAAATTAGATTTTCAAAAAATTGATGATAAAGAAATATTTTAGAAAATTCGCTTTCATCAACGTCAACGAGACAGCTGCGTGCCGCGATCATTACTAAAATTTGGTGAAACATTTTGCGCTTTATTACCAAAATACTGCTTTTTACTGTTTCGTATAGTATCGCATCAAAAACCACCTGAAAAAGTAGTTTTTGAACTGTCGAGTTTTCACGAATTCCCTTACTGTTAGTACGGTAGGGAGACGTTACGACAAACTTAGTAAACAAGTATGCGCCGTGTAAAGGCGGCACGAACACCTGTGCCGTAGAGGTTATGTTTTTGTTTGTATTGGAAGCGGTTAGAGAATGTAGAATGTGGGTCCGCCGACGTCCACATTGTTGCCCATTTTCTCACGATGTGAGATGTGGCTTCAGTCTGCACCTGAGTCAATAGCCGAGGTCATCGCTTAAAATCTGGCGCCTTTGTTTTATACTGGGACGATGTGTCACATTGTTAACTATATTCACTTCGGCTGTTACTTTCATACTATAAGAAATATAAAGTGTGTTGATTGTGAAACAGATCTTTCTGAGATGTTGAGAGCTATTGGATTTCCAGTCCAAAATAGATTTCTTTAATAACTTTCTGGTATATTACGAATCATAGCGTGGTAGTTACACACCGTGATAGATTCGCAAAAGAGGTTACTCATTGTTACCAGATTCAGGTAGAAAGGGTGATGTGTTAGATGCGCCAAAGAGGTTACTCATTGTTAGCAGTGTCAAGTAGAAAGGGTGATGTGTTAGATGCGCAAAAGAGGTTACTCATTGTTACCAGATTCAGGTAGAAAGGGTGATGTGTTAGATGTTCAAAAGAGGTTACTCATTGTTAGCAATGTCAGGTAGAAAGGGTAATGTAGTAGATGCGCACTGAAGGTTATTCATTGTTAGCAGAGTAAGGTAGAACGGATGTAGTAGATTGGGGGGTAGATTCACACAAGAGGTTGCTCATTATTAGCAGAGTTAGGTTAGTTTTCCTAGAGAGAAAATAATTCAGCTATGTTTAAAAGCTATTATATATGAAAAAACTGTTTATCTTGTCTAAAAGTACGTTTTTGTAGTAACAAATCAAAATTTTCCGTGGGACACCACCTTTTTTCCTAATGTGGTATTATACCCCCTCTGCAAGTCTCTTGTCCCAGATTTACCTGTAGAAATATGGCAAGCCTAAGTATGACAAAATACAGTAGTTTTTTACAGCAATGTCTGAACATCTGTGGGTCTTATTGATGTATTCTTAAGTTACTGAACGATTTTTTTTTTTTTTTTTTTTAAAATCGTAACTTCATAAAATTGACTCATTGACGTTCATTATATTTTACTCAAGTGTAGTCCATAAATACAAAAAAGGTCCACCATATTCACAAGAAAGACGGTGTTGTGGAAGTTATCGGCTTATTTATCAAGCTTTTTTTGTCGGCTCAAATTGTGCTCATGTATGAATATTCGCACTGTCAGCGTTGCAGATTATATTAAGAAACGGTTCGGGAATAAATCGTACAACTAAAAATGAACCCTGTCCGCCGTCGAGGTTTCTTTGTTGTTAACAGGGTTGTTTTTTTAAATAATTCAGAACGAGATATTTTTGTAATACTTTTTTTAACCATAATTCGACTCTACCTGTTTTAAAGTAGCCTATTGCAGTTAAGTTGAAAATTATATTCGTGTTCTCAGATTGGGATTTGGCAGCTTCCAGTAGGTGTGATTACAAAATACCGGAAGAACACGTAATGGAATTAATCGCGGTACGCAGTCAATGACGAGATGCTGATGAGATGAAAGCGAAATACCAAAAATATTTTTGTTACTCTTTTTTTAAGTTTTTATTTATCATAGAAATAAGCATTCAAATCTGCATATATTAGCACTTTAAATTACACTGAAAATACGAACCCTGACCGCAGTCAAATTAAATTTCTTAATTTCAACGGATTTTGAAAACAAATAAGCAGTTCTTAACGCTCATTACGATGGCGAACAGATTTTTTTAAATTAAGACAAATTGGTTATGAATGTTTAAAGAGTTGAAATAACCCCAATTTTGAAACTATTTAATGGATTTTGTTGGGCAACGAACTTTTTCAAGCTGTTACTAAAATAGATTTTAACGGAAATGATAAAGCTTATATCAGTAACTTAATTTTAAGGACCAACCTAATGTACGGGCATTTTTGCCTCCTGTAGGTCCTTCATTAAATTAAAAAAAACTTCATTCTCGAAACTACGACTTGAAAAAACCTTGCACTTCCGACCATGGAATCATTTATACTGCAAAATTATATCTCAGTTTTAACGACCCCTTAAAAAATGATCTAAGGTCAGGATCAATGCTCATTTCAAGCCCTTGAGTCAAGGTTTTACCATGATGCAGTACCAATAACTCATTTTTCAATGGAAATTAACTTATATTGAGCCCAAGTGTTTAAAAATATTTCGTTATCTTGTTTTCTTTTGAAATATGACAAAACAGTAGTTTCGCCTATGATTTATCAAAGCGCTTTATTCTCGGCTGACTGTCGAGGTAACCCAATAAATAGCTAATGATGTATAAACATGTGTGTGAAGGAGAAGTAGATGTTTCAGGTGATGCGAAGGGTTCCCAGGCCGGGCTGCTGGGCGTTAGGATGGCTTCATATCGCTACCCACACCACAGCTAGCTGAAGTGATGTAAGCGAATTTAAAAAAAAACCAAACATTATCAACAATCTTACAATTTCGTTAAAATCTGTATTCATTTGCGTTAAAATCTCAATGAATTAATAAATTACATTGAATTTTTATAATACTAATTCGTGTAGATTTTAATTCTAATTCGTGCAACAGTGAAATCATATTCCCAAAAAACTATGAATTTTTGTGTTGTTATTACTACTTTTTTGAAATTCGCTTCCATCACGTCAGCTAGACAGTTGAGGTGTTGAAAAAAGCTCGCCACTTTGAAACTGTCGAACTGATTTTGCCACCCAATAAAATCGGTTTGTTTTAAAATGGCTGCCTTTCAAAATTGTTATCGAGTCGGATCAAAACTGTAAACGCTTGAGCGCTATTTCCAGCGAATCTAATATACAACCAGTACTTTCTTTATACGCTTGTTGCTTAGCTTAATGCTATACGTTACAACGAACAAAGTATAAATACAACCTGGAAATATGACAAAAATAAATACGCAGTAAAGTTTTGAGGTTTTGATTATATCTTTGCCAAACAGCTGATTTTAGACAATATCGGTTTCTTCGTTAGTTTTAAATCATTAAAATAAACAATGTTGTTGTCCTCAGTTGTTTACGTTGAATGTTTGCTGGGGCGAAACTTACAAAAACAGCAAGGAAACTATTCGCCTAAAAAATTCAGTAATGGATAAATTTACACGTTTAAGGTTTCCAAATCATTTAAAGTTGTCAAGGCAAAATCTAAGTAAAGAATTTACGAAGTAACATTTTCTGAATTCCTTGAAATTAGACTGTTAGAATTGGGGTTGCCAATACCGTGTTGAAAATCGGATTGGGTTTTAAAATAGAGTGATTCATCCTGTCTCTTTATTTTATATTCTGTACTTTATTTTGTATAAAATTTTCTAACAAACGTTGATGGTATTTTGTGGGAAAAAGACTACAGTAAAAAAATTTTTTTTAAGCAGCAAAGCTTTGGCGACTAGAGTGAATAGAAAAAAGTGTGCCGAACGGAAGATTGTAACGGAAATACGGGACGAACGATTAAAACGTATTTCGTCTTTTTTCTGTCTCTTTCATTTTCTTCCTCATTTTCGATAACAGTACACGCGTATTATATGAAGACGTTGTGTTCTTTTCGTTTCGGTATTTTCCATAGTTGAAGAACACGTGCACGTTGTAACAGTTTATAATACATTCGAAATTAATATAAACGTTTATAATAATTGTTGTTAATATTGCTAGTTTTTAACAACATAACCTGAAACTTATTGTAACCTATCAGCTGTTCAATGAAATCAGCTGATCGTTACGAATTACGAATTAATATTAAAAAACTAAACTTTTATTATAACTACGGTAAATAATACGTAAGCTAGGTTCGCGTATTTATTTATTTAAACGAAACAAGATATTTGTAAACATATTTTCAACTCCCCGATTTCCACACTTGTACTTTTTTATGTAAAAATATTTCGTTTATCTATAAAGTAAAAATACATTACAGAAGGTGAAGAAACATTACCGTGAAACAGATTGTTGTCGTCAATAAATATAACGTTGATCACGTGAATTGATTTTTAATAAAAAGCAGAAAGCATTAGTAACTAGTGTGTTTATACGATGTAAATACGTCAACCAAAAGAAAACAAAAATATTGTAAAATACCAATTTTAAACAATATAAGTTATAAAATTAAAAATTTAATCTTAAAACTAACTAAAGCCACCTTTTTACTGTACTATATCGAACTTAGGGAAACACAATGTCACCAATAAGGATAAAATAGATATTTTACTAAGGTTTGGTGTATATGAAGTTGTCTTTGAATGCGTAGGACAATGTGGAAAAACTATAAAAACTCGTGTTAAAGAACATTTCTATGAATCTGGTCATTCATAAGGGCTATGTGAGTATCTACTTAAAAATATCATGACAATGATAAAAGCAATGTGAATGAATAATGTACAATCAGCTAATACTTAACTGTTTTTGTGTTGTCAGCTGGTATAATAACCCTAAATATCAGTTACTTCCTCAAAATTGAATTGAATTCTTGTTATTAAAGGAGTTTTAATTGTTTATTAAGTAAGATAGAAATATTTATTAACATAATATTATCATCATATTAATATTATATATATATATATATATATATATATATATATATATATATATATATATATATATATATATACACACACACACACACACACACACACACACACACACACACACACACACACACACACACACACACACACACACACACACACACACACACACACACACACACACACACACACACACACACACACACACACTATTGGCTGATAATTTTATGTCTGACGGGGGGGGAATGTAACGAATGATATTGACAACACTGCTTGGCAGCCAGGCAGAACAAAAGACAGATCAACTGGCGTGGATCGCGCTAAAGCTCGGCACATCGGAATGTCGGCCGGCGCCTCAGTGTCTCAAGCCCACCTGCAACGCTGTCGGCGACATCGTCGTTCTCCCTCGCACTCATACGCTCACCTATAACGCCCTCTCACTCCCACACCTAACACCTGAACCTTCAAACTGTTGAGTAATCAGCGCGGTCATGTTTACTGGGATCGGTTGTTCGTACTCGGCACGGCCGGCGCACAAATATCAGTTTAATACGCTTCCTGATCGGCACGGCCGGCGGTTTAATTTGGCACGCATTTGTTGCGCCGGCGTGCGTGAAATGCTATTTTATTCTCCACACTTACTTGTTTCTACAAATGTCTCTTTAGCAATTTTCGGCGGCCAAAATTAGTCTGTACGTATTTTCATTAGGTATAGGCTACGTATGTATACATGAAATGTATCCACATCCAAAAAATTTCGTATCATAATCTTATGTTATCACTGTATTAAGTGAAAAGTATGGTGATAGAGAAAAATCGATTGTAATGGCCCTGAGAGACTGAAAAAATGATTAAATGTATATTGTAAAAGGATCGATTTTGATGAAATTCTACAATTAGGTCTTGTTTTCCATATCACGGGACAGAGGTTAAGCGGTTTATTTAAAAATTAGACAACTACTGCGAGGTTTGTGTTCTTTACATATAAAGATGTTTTAATCGTTCAGTGTAATATTATGCATCATTAGCAATTTCCATTGGAAAATAAAGTATTGGAGTGGCCATCATGGTAAGACTCATATCGACTTCCAAATGAGCTCAGATCCTCACCTCTACCCCACTTTAAAAGTGGGCTAATATTTAAAATGTGTAAAATGTGTATGTGTGTATTCATTAGCCTTGACAAGTTTGTTACTCTGCAAAATCCCTTAACAGTTTCAAAATGGTGGCTAGATGTATTGTTTTCAATCGTTCGGGGTTCATTTTCGCATTTTCTATGTAACACAATTTTAAAACGCTAAAATATAGGGGTTATGAGTACTGTTTGTTGTGACGAAATTAGAATTTCAAAAAAAAGATTCAGCTTAATGCAATTACTTTTGGATATTGGCTTCCATCACGCCAGCGAGATAGCGTTCTGCGTTTGTTTTGTAACTCGGACTGCAAGTAAATAAAGGGATATTACCCCACAAGACATAATTTTAGGCATTAAAATCGAGAAGAACCTTATAAAAAACTGATTTTTTTAATTAAAAAATGGGAATGGTTGTGATTACGTAATATTTGAAAGGCGCAAGGGGACGGGCGACTTTTGCCAGCTTGACAGTGTTTTAATGTTTGCATCCAGAACCCTTTCTCCTGAAAATCTTTAGGCTTGTTTTCAAGACGCAGGTTTATAGTACAGAACGATGAGGTAATTAAGGCATTTGTAGCAACAGCTTCGGGCTGAGACTCCGCGATAAACCCGAGTAACTAAAAAAAAATCCTAAACGCGTCCCACGTGGGAAATATTTACAGTTAAGGGTAGAAAACACGTAGCATGAATGAGAAGGTAGGGTGGGCTACCGTATTGATAATGGCATTCCACAAGTTTGTGTATCGGGAACAGTACTATTGCCTGAAGTGAAGTGCAGAGACGCAGGTGTCTAATCCACCGGTAACATGCAACCGCACATCTCCGCATTCCTCGGCTAGCTAGGGTCACGCAGCTGTCTCGCTAGCGTGTTGTGTTTGTTGTAAGACTTTTACTATAGACTGGCGGTGATCCGGTGTACATCGGGCATTGCTTGTTATTGAATTAACAGAAGTAAATTGATAAAAAGTAAACATAAACTGAATTTTTTAAAAAACTGCAGTTAAAAACCATTAAAACTTGTCTATGCACATTGCAGTATAGGCTGCAAGTGCATGCATGAGCTATAAACGAAAGTGTTTTGTTGAAGTATTCGGACCTAGCTGGTTAATTATTAAGTCCCTTATATATCCTAAGATACTCAAATTCATAGTTTGTGATGGTTTTAGTTAATTTTTAAGTTGTCTACCTTACACACACTCGAAATTTAATACGAAAATAATTTTCAGGAGTTTCCCTTTCCTGCATGCATCTTAATTTTTATAAAAATAATTAAATCGTAATAGTGAAAAAGTAGACTGTCAAGCTACCAAAAGAAGTAGTCACTTATGTCAGCCATTCCCGCACTGCCTAAGTTTTTTTTTTTTTTTGAACCCAAATAAAATAACACCGACGAGTTACTGGACGTGCCAGAGTATATGCCTACTGTAATACGTGGCACATTGTACACAGAGCTCGAGCTGGCTAATTAATTGTCACCTTGATTACTTCTAACGCTGCGCAAATGTTTAAGTACGCCGGTTTGTAGCGAATTTTTGTGGGAAAATGAGCAATTTTAACGTCCATCGTGTAAAACCCGGGACATTGATATGATTTCCTGACATCTAAATTACTTTTTGAATTCGTTGAATTTTTAAAATGAAAACGTCTTTAGTTTTTTAAAGCATCTTGAACAGTTCTTTTTTCGGAAAAAGCCAAAAATAGCCGAGAACACAAGCCGTTGAAATAATAATAAATATTTAGAACACCATAGAATGTGATCTTAAACACACCACTTTTAGCGAATAGAGCGGCAATCATGGTAACACCCAGCCCGATTCTGTCCTTACTTCGAACACTTTTTGAGGTGGGAGGATAATTAAAATTTGTGCGAGTTTGTGTATGCGCGCGCGCGCATATATTTGCACCTTACTTGTTTCAAACTTGGCACAAAAACCGATTTAAGTAAGCTTGGACACGTTCGTCCAAGTTCGACAAGTTTTTGTGAATTTTTTTTTAATCTGATGTCACCATCGTAATCAGCGTTAAACTCTAAAATAAATAGCGTTTTGAAGTTTTAAATTCCTTTGTAAATATTTAATGAATATGACGGTGTGGTGCGAATAGACGCGTGTGTTGTAGAATTGATTCAGACTGATCGGACCCAAAAATGTTCCCCAAAACAAGTGTTGGTTGTTATAAATGATAACTAACTTTAACTGTGTTTTTCC
Organism: Callitettix versicolor; assembly: GCA_022606455.1. Classification (NCBI taxonomy): domain Eukaryota; kingdom Metazoa; phylum Arthropoda; class Insecta; order Hemiptera; family Cercopidae; genus Callitettix; species Callitettix versicolor. The sequence goes on from CM040186.1 coordinate 54,221,992, forward strand.
TCCAAAAGAGATTATAATTTTTGAAACAAAATGATGCACGGCTATTTTAGAACACGTTACTGAAGAGTTAAATGGTTTTTGTTCCGACGTACTGGTAAAAGCAGAAAGCCGCACCCACGCATTGTGTTGCGGTGCCCTATGCTGGGCTGGGTCTGGGTTCAGGTGTTTAGCTCTTGGCGAGTCCACGCTCACGACAGCGTCCGACCGACCATCGCTGCCCTACATCCCGCACCTGCATCCCAGTCCAATACTCTCTGCCTCTAGTCTTCTCCGGCAGTTAAGTCCTTTGTTAGTTAACTGAGTGACTTACTCTGCACCCTGCCTCTCGTCTTGGAAGTGTTCCGAGGCTTCTTTCTTTCACAATCGTTGAAGTCTCATTAGTTGCACAAATATTTTGTTTTCGATATTGGAGCAGTCATCATGGTAAGACCCAGACTCCGAGCCTTACCATGTGTGTGTGTGTGTGTGTGTGTGTGTGTGTGTGTGTGTGTGTGTGTGTGTGTGTGTGTGTGTGTGTGTGTGTGTGTGTGTGTGTGTGTGTGTGTGTGTGTGTGTGTGTATCAGATTTTGAGTCCTAGTTATTGTGACAAAATTATAATTTCAAAAAAGTGTAAAATAACTATAATTACCTTGGATACTGGCTTCCATCACGTCAGCGAGACATTATTCCAAGAAGAAGTATTCCAGTAAGCGAGACGTTAATAAGTACACACACACACACGTTCGCACGCACGCACATACCCAAAAACAACGTGCTCGCGCGCGCGCGCACACACACACACACACATATATATATATATATATATATATATATATATATATATATATCTTCAAAAACTCAACATTTTCGTAAATATTTTTGAAATTCTGATTTCATCATCGTAATCAGCATTACTGCATAAATTAGCGTTTTGAATTTTCAAAATCTTTTTAATTAAAAAGTTTATTTTTAATTAAAAAGTTTATTTTAATCAAAAGTTATTATTTATTAAAAAAACAACATTGGTTTTTGTAATTTCAGTGCAATTTCAAAGTAAATATATTCAGGTTTCTTAAACTTATGTTTATGGCGGTAAGATAAGAGTTTCAAAAAGAGAGTAAGATGGAGAACATTATTTTTGGAAATTCGCTTCTTCACGTCAGCGAGACAGCCGAGTGCAATTATTTATTATTTTAAAATTTGCACCAAATATGACGATTATTTCCCTGAGTAATGAGCGGGGATGTTTCATTGTTCCTGCTCTTAAATTTGGTGAAGCTGTGTTTTTAAAAAAATACTCTGAAACTTTTCAAAATGAAATACTCTAGTAGCGTGCTTGTCATTACGTCGGCATAGTTGGGCTTACTCATCAGCCTTTATTTAGAAAGTTCAGTGAAAGCTGGAGCAAGGATAAAAGGGTGGGTAGCAGCGGTGGCGGTGAATCACAACCACCTACAAACACAAACTGTCCCGAGCCGTTCACAGTCAACTTGCGTGTGCTAATTTATATAGGACCAAGAATTTCTACGTGAGAGGGTATGTTAAGTAAATAAAAGGTACAGCAAAGCGTATTAACTTCCTCGCAAAGCTGAAACCGATATGTGCACGTGTTAGTTGTTTTTAAACTACTGTGTTTTTGCACAAAACAAAATTTGAGCGAAATATGATAAACCGATGTTTAGAAATCAGCCGTACGGATTTTAGGAGATATTGCGACTCATTGGGTACTAAATTTGAGCTGAATTTTATTAAAATCGTCATAGTCGATTTTGAGAAAATCCAATTTTTATTATTTTTGGCAAAAAAAGGTTGTTTTTGAAAAACTCAAAAATTTTCCCGATTTATGAGCAAACCAGATGTATAAATTTGATGAAAATGAATCAATTTTTAACATATATCTTTTTTTAGGGCTAATTGTGATGTTGGATTTTGCGCGTCGTGTAATGCGAGTGCACAGTTTATATTGGTAGTTACAGTAAATGATCAGTTGTTTTGTATTAATTCATAACGATCAGCTGATTTAATTGAACAGTTGATAATAAATTTTAGGTTATATTGTTAAATACTAGCTGTGTTAATTTGTCAAGTTTTAATAGCCTACATGATTATGATTTTTTTGTTCGAGTGCGATGTGCACACTGTCAGAGACAAGCATACATGCAATTAAAACCCACAGATCTATGAAAATCTGAAGCGCAGTGTTTTTTATAATCATTGTTCGTTTTTATAATATAGTCAGTATGTAACCGTTCCGCTTATTAGATGCGCTGAAAACTGAAATTTTGTATAATTTTTGAATACAATTTGTAAAAACAAATTTTGACTTGTCCAACAGCTGATTTTATACAACGACTCTTTCTTGGTTATGCAGCTGCGAGAGGGTTGACCCAGAGTTAAAAATTAATATTTTTGCTGATTTGGAGCTGGGAAATCAACTCCATGAATGTAAAGTTATGACACGTCATCGCCTTCCTATATTTCCATTAGCATATCAGATCGATTTGCAATACCGCCCCGAGCCAAAGTAGGTGTTATTTTGATGTTAATTGACACCGGCGCCATTACGTTTCAAGCTAACCTGTAACACGACCTTCCCCGATACTCGAACAGTATATATAGCAATGTACAAGTGATTGTTATATAATTAGTTTTGCGTTTTCTATATTTAAACTGGTGTTGCGAAAGTGTTCCGTGAAGTGGTTGCAACCTGTTTGTAGGCTTTAGTTGTTTAACTGTCTTCTGAGGTTATCTGTAATAGGTACAAGGTGTTTATAAATGAATGTTGGGGTATTAAAACTACGTCATGTGTATTAATTTGTTTTACTTATGCTGAGAAATATCCCAAGAGAACGGTGAACTGCGTAAGACGAAGGCTGCTTGGCTAAGGGATGGTTTGGCTTCAGTATGATAACAGACAACTTCCAGATTTAATGTAGCCTTAGCTACTAGTGGCTGGAAGCAAACCTTCAAACCATAAAACCTTGGAGAACTAGAAAAGGTGGACCTATGAGTGAAAATAACATGGAAGGGGATTGTATCCATCCCCGTGGAACCCACTAGCAGTGGGCTGCAGCAGTCTACGTGGTCCTCACCAGTCTGCAGTGGGAGAAGTGAGAGTTGGGGTTAAACATCTCAGATCAGTTAGGCGACAGCTTATCTCAAATCATACAGACATTGTAGATGTACACACGTCTATCTGGAGCTGAGAAGACAGTAGGCGGTAACAGAGGGTGTGAGTTATGCAACTCTTACAGGGTTGACGGGAATTGTGTTTCAACCCCTCCCCCCCCCCAGGAAGGTCTATTAGCCAGAAACTCAGGACTGGGCAAAGAGTAACTCAGGAAAACCTTGGGACTTATTACAGGACACTCAGAGTGCATATGAACAGGATAGGAATGTACCACGGCGAAACCGTGTATAGGTTATGCAGGAAGGAAGAGGAAACTGCAGAACACATAATCTACGATTCTAAGACTCTTTACAGCAAGAAACGAAGGGTGTTTGGTTTCTAGAACCCTGAGGATGTCCAGTAGAATGAGCTAGTCAGTGGACTGCTAAAACTCATTGAGGGCACCAGTCTTCTGAATTGGAATCCAAGAGGCACAGTGGGTATCAAATGGATAGCGGTGCCAGGAGCCACTAAAATCCATAACCTCAAAAAAAATACATATATATTTACCGTAATATAATCTATACTGATAGATGATACATGAAGTGACAGAGTAACTCAAACAGTTTTATTACCCAAGTGTTCAAAGAGAGCACCTGTTATCACAAGGCAGTCATCCAGCCGATAGGACAGTTCCTGCCATACCTTGACAAGCAAGTCTCGGATAACTGATTATTATTATAGGATAACTGTATTATTATAGGAGGGCCAGGATTGTATTCCTGGTTTTGTCACCCAGCTATGAAGATCAAGCTATGCACTTTCGTTCACAAGTTTATCCTTCACAGTCCAACCCCAAGACATGCTTTGAATGATGTCGTCCTGTATCTTCGTCTGCCACTGCGTGTAATACCTAGGAATTGAAATAGTTTCGTGCCTATACCTGGACCGTCAAGTATTAATTACGTGCCGAGCTGTTTCCTCAGCTGCACCACATTTCCTACACAGACGGTTTGGCATCTATAATCCCATTTTGTGTACTCGATCTCACAGCAACGTAATTTACTATCTCAAGTGACGGCGGGGTTTCACAATCTGTAAAGAAGGCACACAGATGCAAACAACATTCTGATGATGTCATCACCCGCTTGCAGGTAAACCTTAAGCATCCTTGTCTCTCTTGCAGTGCTCGATCCCATCACTCTGCCCTTGACGGTGCCTGGTTTCTGTATAAGATCCTCTCCTACGCCATAGGACAGAATCTTCTAGCATTAGCCACTCTGAGTTGATGACAATTTTTCTGAAGTACCTGCAGTCATATTCTGCTGAAGAGATTCCTTCTTTGTGCAACTTGAAGGTCATTCTTTCGCAGCCCAAGAATGGGCGTATAGGCTACTAAGTGCCTTTAGTTTTTTTCAGGAAGTTCCCATCAATACTGAAGACCAGAAATTAGCCATCGGGGTTTTATTTCCCTTTGATGACACCCAGTGGTAACTAGGCTTCGCGTAATAGTTCTAGGTAAATGGCAATATAAAATATTGTTTAAAAGAAAGATATTCTATGAAAAGCCGCCGTAATCACCCGAAAAGCCCTACTCATAGTCTCTGCCTAGCGAATGAAAGTTCTGAAATAACGCCTAAGGGTATTCTCATCAAACATTTGAATTTGTAGTTGTTTGCGTAATGAACGAGGTTGGACAGCGAAGGGGCAGTAATGTCCCTTAATATTAGGTTAATTAACATAGCCAGCTCTTGTCTTCATGGTGGTCTACCAGAAGCTACTTGGCGGGATTCTATAATTTTGGTCGCGGGACACGTGTTTAGGTACCCGCCTTAAAGTACAGGACGTGGGACACTCGTGTAGCAAGTCTAATCCTGCTTCTATACTAATACGACGTCAATTACCGTTGCGTTGAGTTGACCACGTATTAATGAAACTATTATCCGATGATAAGCGCAGCCTGGCGGACCACCTCGGAGACAAAATAAATTACCGGAACCTGCTCGGTAACGGATAAACCTCGGCCGTGTTTACCTTGTCCTCGGTAATTACTTGTAATGCAGGACTCTGGTTTTCTTCGTTAATAGAAATTAATTTCACTCACTGCTACTGCTGTGTGTGTAGGCTTTGCAGACTCTCTATGCCTTACCTCCGAAGAATTATTGAGAAAGTATTCAGCACCCGGAATTCGAGATGTTTGCTCTTGGATAATCTGTTAGGTTCTGGGAAAATTCACGCTATTATTGGCAGGATTATTCTTATTTGTTTTTTTCCATAATTTTCCTCATTCCTTTCTGGAACAGCCTCTTTCGATCACCAGCATTTACCTTTCGTAAATCAATAATGGCGTCATCAATCCTCTGTTTTAAGTATCTTATTCTCCCACTAAAGCTGAATGCACACTATGCTTGCAAATTGTTCACAAACCCCTCGTGGCAGAACTCCACGATCCGTATATAAGCTATGCATGGGCGGCGGATCCAGCCAGTGGGGGGGGGGGAGGGCAGACCCAAGGATAAACCCAGTAACTCATAAAATATTATTATAATTTACGATGGTTTCATGCACATATGCGATAATTCCATACGGGCCTAAGTACATTCTTGATCTACTTCAGGGAAATAAATTAAATGTTTATGATAATATCTCAAAAAAAAATATTATTTATTGTACTACACATAGATTTATTTAGGAGAGTCCCTGCCACATTAAATACATAAAATTAAATGTAGAAATTAATATAAATCAAAATTATATATTTTTTTAAATTTATAATTCACTTCAAATAACGAAGACTAACTTCCTTTTTTCAACTCCGCGAATTCATAACAATTTTGTTTGGGTCGATTTTGTCTGCTGTTTCTCTGTTCATACTCGTGTCCAAGCATTCGCTCCTGACTAAAAAAATGTGTGTACATACTTATTCTTTCTTCTCACTTTCTCTTCAAGGAGAAGTTAAATTTTAACCTGTCCCGCTGTACCTTTGTACGCGTGTTGTTTGAGGGAAAAGAAGAGAAAACTACTCCGTTGGTGGTGAACACGTCTGTATAAAAAACGACATGACAACGATTAAAGTCACAGAGTGTGAGTGGGAATTGCAAGAGCTTTGAAAGAATTTTATCGAGAGGTTTGAAGATATCATTAAACATAAAGAATCACGAGCCGATGTACACACACACACACACACACACATTGTGTTTTTTGAAAAATCAGTGGGCAAACCAAACTACACAGCCAAGGTAAATAGACACCCAGAGAAAGGCAGACATCAAAGTAAACACCACTTTCTTTAAAAAATACCTGAAAACAAATAAAGTAGATCCGTAAATATCGATCGCAATACTTTCTATTAATAGAAGGACTGGCGTATCTGAGGTGACTGTGTTAAATCAGTTTGCTGTGTCTTTTGAATTTCCGCACCTCAAGGACGTAGGTTCGAGACGTTAGTTACTGCCTTAAGGTTTTTCCTTTCCGTTAACACTTACCCCTCGCCCCGTATTTTCTATGATCAGAAGGGCTGGCGTGTTTGAAGTGATTGTGTTTGGTCAGTTTGCTACGTCTCTGAACTTCTGCATTTCAAGGTCGTAGGTTCAAGGTCGAGATGGCAGTTACTGATGTAAGATTTTTCCTTTTTGTTAACGCCAATCCTGGTCCTATACTTTCTGTGAACAGAAGGGCTGGCGTATCTGAGGTGATTATGTTTGGTCAGTTTTCTGTGTCTTTTAAACTTTGGCACCTCAAAGTCGTAGGCTCGAGACGACAGTTACTGTTGTAAGCGTTTCCATTTCCGTTTCGCCGAGCCATGGTCTTCATTAGTCTAACTGACATGAAATATGATAAACGTTAAGCAAACAAAAATCCGTTTGCTTCGTGCAAAGTGGATAACAGATTTTTTTAGCACCCTTAAAGTTATCAGGCAACTTGAAGTACGTGTTGTACTCTTGTTTTCTAAATTCTCAAATGTGTCTGTGCGGTTATAAATACGGAGAGTGTAGCGTTGTCCATTAGGCTATACAAAGGCAACAGGTTGTCTTCAAGGTGGTCTAACAGAAGCTGCACTAATCAGCTGAGAGATAATAGCTTCATTAACATGCCTCTCTGGTTCTAGTTCACTTGGATTTATTACGTGTCGGGATATATCGCCTTAGCAGTGCGTAGTACACAACCCAACTTAGCCTAACTGTTCTTTGAAAACACTGTACAATTAATGGCAGCCAATTTAAGTGGTAAACTTAAAAACATTTTCATCTTTATATTTTGCCGTAGAATAATTGTAGACGATTCATTTTAAAGTTCATTCGCTCACTTCCATTCAAGCGTCTAAATCATGTTGGCGTTTTCTCCTAATTTTATTTCTTGAACAGCTTAAAGACGTACTTGTAATTTTCAGTTCTCAATGGATACGTTTAAACGTACTGTGGGACAAAAATTCAAAATTTGATCACAGATTAAAATAATTAACTGTAATAATAATTAATAATTAAATGTAAAAACCGAATCACATTCCTACTTACAAGATCTTGAAAATGAGATAGCAAACTTAATTTTATCTAAACAAAAAGCGAAGTAATCTGTATTGTTACACGTTCACGACAACAGCCGTTTTTACATGCCATAAAATTTTGTTATGTTAATTAACATGAAATCTCAACTATAGGCGTAAAATGTTTTTCGTAAAATTGTTAGACTATGTGTCTATATAACATTTTAAGTGATATTCAAGCGTAAAAAACTGTATTCTGTATATTTTAGAGGTTATGTCACTGGTGGCACACGATGCCTATTTATAAACCATTGCTATAATAGGTGTAGTGCGTCACTGGAGGCACACTATTATTGATCCGTACACACATAAAATTTCAAGTAAATGACTCCATAAGTTATATAACTTCTTCTTTGATGTCTTAGTGTTATAACTGTTAATAAGTAGATGTTTTCATTTTAGTTTGCCAATAACGGTTACCAATATAAAGAGAAAGAACGGTAGGCCAAAATATAATATTACCTCATTATATTTAAAATTAAGTTTAAAAATTAAAATGATGCGTCTAACATTTCTATTGAATTGAAATTTGTTATCCTTTTAAATTACCTATAAGATGTGCCAGGATAAGGAAAAAATACAATAGACCAAAATCTAATCCGACTAAGGTTACTCTAGCATACTTTACTTACTTTAGCATAGTACACTAGTGTCGCACGCCGTCTTGGACGTATTATTAACATTAGTCTTAACAGGGAATAGAGTCAATATGGTTTACAGGGTCCACAGACTCTTAAAGTAACGACGTTACCCCATAAAAACTAAGATAACAGAAATTCCCTTGTACGCTAAAATCACAGCACCGTCAGGTTACGAATAGAAACAAGCGGTGGCAAAAATCCAGCCAGGGTCGTTGTACTCTGTCCTCTGCTGTAGAATGAAGATAAAAGCCGCGATTACCATTGGACCGATAGGCGTCGATGGTGGCCGCAGAATCTGTACTAATTCTATTACAAAATACAGGGGTAAAGTGACCTGGCCTGTAGTGTGTGAATGAAAAGCGTCTCGCATGAATGAAGAAGTTATTCCGTCCGAGTAAACAGGCCGTGGAGTACGGAGGCATTGTTATTCATTGACCAAGGTGGCGGTGACCAAGCACCGGACATCCGCTGTGCTGGAGCATCAGGTGCATGCCAGATGGAGGCGCAGGTTGATCCGGCTGTGTGCCTAATTACTTTGGCGATCTGGATCTCCTCAAGCAGGACACAGACTTCGCCACATTTAATTAAAGTATCCACTGCGTTCCCGCTGATATACAGGCACATCAGGACCGACCCCTCAACATTCAAGAATTTTGGATGAACAAAACGCGAATAATAAACCCGACGGCTAACAGATACTTGTTCACTTCCTCCTTTATTTGTGTTAGGAATGTAGACTTTGCTTTTATATTTCCACATGCCAGTACAGCAGTAAGTTTGATGATGAAGGTAATCAAAAACGAGCCGGCAAATATACAATTTGCAAAAGTAGGACTGTTAGATAAATTTATACAATACAAAACGCGCTGACGGATTAATGCCAATTTGTAGGGGATTGGATGATTCAATTTAAAAGTGGGCCGCCTAAGGGATGGCAATTTTTTAAATAATACCTTCAAAAACTAGCACTATTAAGCTGTTTTGAGATTTAAAACGCATCTAAAATAAGTTAAAAATGTACTCCATTTTAGGCAAACAAAAATCACTTAATTTTCTTAGATTCCTAATTTTTAAAACATTTGCAAAACTGGCTGCTCCCTCGTCCTCATTAGCCTAAGTAAGTCAAGTTAAGTGTCAAAACAGTTTCTCAAACAAGTTTTGATCAATTTTAGAGTGGAGGAAGATATTTCTTCTGTTGCAGTTAACGCAGGAAGATAGGAGATAACCACCATAAAATATCTAACTGATTAACCCCGTCGTCACTTTCAGTACAAGCATTTCAAAGTGCACAAACGTACATATGTACATACGTACAAAACTTCTGTACATACAAAGTTAAGATCGGAATAATGTCGGGTTTCGGAACCTGCAGAGGCCTCAAATCTCTCTTCTCTCTAAGTTGCGATACTTCCTCTTTAAAAAAATCAAATGAGATCTCTTACGTTTTGTATTTTATTTCTTTTGTTGCCCCTTTAACCCCCCTTCTTTAATCCGTTCTTGCAAAAACGTATTTTTACAATTTGTAGTGTATCAGTCAGCAGAAAGATCGACGTTCTGACAACTTTTATTGTACGCTCGGCTGTATTTGTCAGTACGTGAGATATCATGACTGGCTACTGAAGGGTTTCGTTTGTTATAAATAATCACTTTTTGCGTATAAAATAAAAATTAAACTTTCGTCTGCATTAGCCCAAGTGTGCACAATAGTCGGACGTTAAACTATTTCCGTCCGTCAAAAAAAAGCTAAACTTTACGATTTTTTATTAAACGTTCAATGAATTAGTCTTCAGATTTTATTGTCAGGTACTTTTACCATGAGAAACACTTCCACGAATACTAAAGGGAGGTGTGCTTAAGCAGTACTACATTTCAGCGTCTTGTGGATCTCTTCGTTTTCCTTGTAAGTCCTTCTTTTCGATTTTCCTAAGCATTTTTGTTTTCTTTGCATATTTTTTTCTTCTCTCTTATACAAAGCCACAAATTTAAGATCACTGGTCTGACCAAAACAGTGACAAACAATAAATTACTAATCTGATCACCGTAAAACCAAGTAAGCATAACGATCTAATACTAACGACGACTTGTATTGTACAAATTACATACGTACATGCCTCCATAATCACTGTCACCTGAAGTATTCAGGCACTAAAGTTACTCGATCAAGTAACAAACAAATTCGAAGAGTGTATGATACAACAGATTGAAGGGACTATAAGTACAGCCACCATTCTCGATATCAGAGGCTTTTGCCCAAGTGATGATTGGACTATTTGCCTTTACGAACGCTGGAAGGACAGGGGGAAGACGTTTGATAAAACTGACAGTACTGTTATCTATTTAACTGTAATTGAACACTTTGCCGCAAGATGCCTCCAGCAGCGAGCGCTCACATATCTCTCATAATGGTTATCATTCTAGTACGTTTATATTAAACTGTATGGGGCAAAATGTGTGTATTGTAGATGATTCCACGGCGATACTAATTTGTTCGAACAGCCCACTGTTCCATGTTTGCATATCCCTCGGGACCGTATTTGTCGAACATTTTATTAATTGGTATACAATAACATTATGTTGAATGAAAAACCATTCTTACTACGTGTAACAATATTTTCGCGTTGAATAGAGCACAAGAGGTTTTTGTAATCAGCTTCTCTTTGTGCTAGCGTGTCTCTGCTCCCGGACCACTACTGCAATTAACCTATTTCTTCGCCGCGGCCACCGCAGCCGCAGGTGCGCCGAATAGTTGCGCGCAAGACTCGATGAAAACAGCGGAACGGAATTCAGACCGGCCGTGAGAACTGACGACGACATCGCTCTCGGAGATGTAAGAAAAAGTGTGTTCCGAAACTTAACCAAGCGGCACCGGTCGTGAACGTGAGTCCGAGATGCTGGGCATAAAGTAAGCAAGCCAAGTTTGTAAAACTATTCTTAACGTTCGAGTAAAATCGAAGGGAACGTCATAACCGAACGCTGCGCGATCGTTGAAATATTCTTTTGTACTCGCTGTTTTTGGAATGCTGTTATTTATAAAATGGTTTATTGTTATTACTTGTTACTTCATAATGTTAAAATTTATATAAAGAACATTTTTTTTTAAATTCTGTTATTGCACCAAAAATAAAAATGATGTACCATGTTTTCTTTACATTTTTATTTTAATTGTGATAATTTGTTCGAAAACACGACAAAGTTCTTAACAACATAACCTAAAACTTATTATAGTCTATCAGCTGTTCAGTGAAATCATCTTATCTCTAGGAATTAACATATAACAACTGATCTTTTACTATAACTACCATAGCTAGTCTTTAACAACATAACCTAAAACATATTATAGCCTATTAGCTATTCAATGAAATCAGCTGATCGTTACGAATTAATATAAACGACAGATTAACATAGCTAGTTTTTAACAACATAACCTAAAACTTATTACAGCCTATCAGCTGTTCAATAAAATCGAATTAATATAAAACAACTGATCTTTTACTGTAACTACCAATATAAATTTGTGCGCTCGCACCACGCGTCACGCAAAATCCAACATCACAATCAACCCTAAAACATGATATGTGTTGAAGCCATTAAATTTGGAAAAGAGATATTTACGGTCTAAGAGCAAATAAGGAAAAAACAGACCTCCATCAGGGTTGGTTTTTTACTGATTTTTTGAAGCGTTCATACTTTATACCAGTTATACTAATATGGACGAAAGATCAGTGTTAACGGAGAGTAAGCGCTTACGGCAGTAACTACAGCCCCGAACTTTCGAATTTAGATTCGTTGGATTAGTTTAACGTTGGATTCGATTCCGAATATTATTCCGATTAAGAACTTTCTGCGCATGCGCATAATCGTTTCAACCACTCAAGTCCTAATAAATTACTCTAACGTTTATTATTATGTATGCGTAAACTAAATTATAGTAGGCTTATACTTAACGTATCAAGTAACAAAATATAAACTATTAATCACGGATTTTATACAATTAAATAAGCTAAAATGTCGAACTCGTTACGGAATCTGAACACTGCGATCTTTTATAATGCGATAATTCAATGCGATGACACTGTCGAAATAACGAAATGAAACGAATGGACTCAGAATACATTGTTTCGACTTCTTTGCTTCCCATTCTATATCCGTGCATGTTCCGACTAAACTCAATAGTTCCCAGTTCAGTACTCGTAAATACGAACTTTCCGAGTATTTTGGGATTCGGAATTGGCGAGTATTTTATTCCGAATCCACGCATCACTATCACTGATCTCCGAGCCGCCTTTTTTTATTAATTTGCTTCGAATAGATGTATAAATTAAATTTAAAGTCAACAATAACTGATTGCACGATTTTAATAAATTAAGCGAGGTGTGCACAAATAGACCTACAGGACAGACGGTCAGATGTTCAAGTAAAACCGTATTTTAACGGACAGTTCAATAAAAATCTCAAGATCGAATTTTTCCACTGTCACAATTTTTCTTTATATTTAGGAAACAAGAAAGTAAAATTGTATAATAAGAAAATAACCGTGGCACATAGATGTTTCTTATTTTTAATTCTGATTTTACACATACATAAACACGAGAGCGCGCATGCGGTGTGTGTGTAAACTTTAAAATTACATCTAAATATGAAAAATTAGCTACTAAATTCAATTTCTTAATTTCAAAGGATTAATGTATATAAATTTAATGACCTCTCAAAAAGTGATTAGAGTTGAGGAGTTAATAATCTGCATAAATTATTATTTTAATTTTTGTAATTTCAATGAAATTGATCCTTATTGGCACTTTATGTGCACATAGAGCTGAACAAATATAATTTACATACAGCGTTAAGCAATGTTTATTCCATTAATGTCTACTTATTTGTAAACTATTGCTACTTGATATCTTAAAAGGTGAAAGTTTTTATTAGAAATCGTTTAAAAATATTTAATGAAAATAACGCTTGCAATAATACTCAACGAAAAAACATTTTTACACTGTATTGGCCGTATTTCAAGGTCGCAGGCCAGGGTCTTACCACGATGACCGCTTCAACGGTCATTATTTTTCAATGTAAATTCGCCAACACGTACTGTACGTGATAGCTGTCGGGCATGTTCGCGTTTTGGCGCCAAAAAATTGGCCAGCTGAAGCGTTTGTGTACGCAATTAGGATGCGTATGTTTAGAACAAGAAATTTGGCTGCCTTTGAAGTGCGGTTCCCTCTAAGCCTCCAAGCATGTGGCGAAGTATGGCAAACAGGTGTACCAACACATGGGGACGAACAACTAAACTTAGCATCCACTGTCTGTCTGTCTACCCGAAATAACCCCAAAAACACGCAGGGAAATGCCAAACCGTCTGCACACTACAGCCACTGCATGGAAACCTGAATGCAAAATATACTTAATGTTTTCTGGTAATTAGGCTACGTATTAAATAATTTTCGACTGGATAATGAATCATTCATTGAAGCTGTTTTTCATTGAAATACTTAAAAATATTGTGTCTATTTTTTATTATGTTTTTAACTCTGAAAATTTGATTTCACTATCGTAATTAGTCAGAAAATCTGCATAAATCGTTATTTTAATTTTTGTAATTTCAATGAAATTGATCCTTATTGGCACTTTATATGCACATAGAGCTGAACAAATATAATTTTACATACAGCGTTAAGCATGGTTTATTCCATTAATGTCTACTTATGTGTAGACTATTGCTACTTGATATCTTAAAAGGTGGAAATTTTTATTAGAAATCGTTTAAAAATATTTAATGGAAATAATGTTTGGTATAATACGCAACGAAAATTTTTTTTTACACTGTGTGATGAGGAAGTGGAGATAACATTTACCTGAACAGCTGATTTTGCTTCACAGTTGTTCCTTCGGTAATACTAATTTTGTTAATATTGAAATAGCCCATCTTTTTATCTTATATTTGAGAACTGAAATCACTGAAACAGTTACACTATTTACAATATATGCTTACAATATCTGTGTGGTAATTACGTATATTGTATTAAGTTTATAAAGTGTCATTAATTAAAGAGCACGGCGGGGGCAGAGCATCCCAGTTTACATGTAGACTATTTAAATTACTGTACATTAAAAACCGTTGTACATTCGTTCGTTTGACTCAACTGTTTGCAGAAGAAACATTGTTTCGAAGTTTCCCCAGAATCGCATCCGGCATCTTCGAGGTGGTTTTCGCATCCAAGAAGTGGGAATTGGAGCGAGAACCATCTTGAAGGTGAGAAATACGATTTCAGCGGCAAGTTGGAACAGTGTTTTTCCCCAGAAACCGTTGTATAGAATGTAGACATATATTTGTTTTCAATATACTGTAATTCACGTTTTTCCATATTATTAACGCGCGCGCTCAGGCGCGTGTGTTTGCGTGCGCGTGTGTATTAATAATGTATGCAAATTTGAATGCTGATTTCCATTAACCCGTGGAATCGTCAGCTACAAAAGTAACCTAGTCCTACTAATACAATACTAATACAATACTAATACAATACTAATACTAATACAATACTAATTCCTAATCTAGTTCCGTGACGCTGCGGCAGCGTCCACCCTCTGATTAAGTGTACAGAAGGCAGTGGCAATGATGACAGTCCGACCCCGACATTAGCAGAACACATAACGAGTACAAGTAAATCAAGTAACACGACTTGCCGCATTTGGCATTGCCAGCCGGGGCAACAAACCGGAGTGTGTGTGGGAGAATGCCGTGCTTACAGCTCAGTAAATGTTTTGCGGAATTTCAAATATGCCAGGTGGCTTTTTAATTTGCCAGAATCGTGTGAAAACTCGCTTTTGGGAAACAGTGTCAACGCTAAAGTGATTCGTTAGGTCCAAATCTGCGGCAGAGCAATTTGAAACCGCTTGCAATCGATTATGGCAGACCGACAGACTTAAGAGTTTTGGTTTTTTCGTTAGAAAACTAGATCTATATATTATTAGCGAATTTTTATTGGGAAATGAGCTATTGGAGTGGCCATCATCGTAAGACTCAGACCAGGGATCTTGCGCGCCGATCCTGACCTTTAGATTACTTTCTGAGAGGTCTTTAAAAATTGTATATATAAATTTTATTTTTGGTTCATTAAAATTGTCATGACAAAATCCCATTACCACACTTAGGAGTTTTTAATTGTTTATCATCTAGAGAGTTTTCAAGGATTTGTTATAAGTTCAATACAAAAACATCATGATGCGTCCAGAAATATCGATGATGAAATCCTCACAGCAGCAGATACTGTAGATTAAAAATTAGAATCTTAAAGGCCTATTGTTAAGCAATATAAAAATACTCTGTTTAATACTAACATTTGGTTATTTTCTGTTTCAGGCGAGTCACGTTTAAAATGTTGTTCTTCTTTTGAAAGCGCTCTTTCGTAAGTTTGATTAGTTTTTGTATTTTTATTAAGTTGTGGAAGGTTGTTACCGAAATTTCTAAATACTTACTGCCTGATAATAGTACTCGTGGATTTGAAAACGATATCTGTATGAAAGGGACATATCCAGTTTCACGTATCGGTCAAGAGTTTTAGAAGGAACGTTTTGCCATATTCCAAAAGGACTCGCTCGTGTTGGTCACTTTTTTCTCTCATATCAGTGATTCTAGTGCTCCGAGCAAAGCCCTCCTACACCGATTTGGTTTTCTTTATGTTATTTGACTTCCAATCACCTAACCTAACCTAAGAGTAACAGTGGCTGTCGCTCGCAAGTGTTATACTATCCTTGAAATTTTCCTGCGGAGGCAGCTGAAGTGAGCACAGATGATGGGCTTAGTAATCCCACCGAACCTCTAGCTCTAACTACTCTAACTCATCTACTCAAGACACTGCACTACATAGCTTGGGTAACTATAAAGTGTAAAGAGACCTGTGCTGATAAAGAGTATGCCACCGGCCTAATGGTTATCAAAGGAAGCCCTGGGTTACCTGGCCACCTCACAGTGTACCTGCCTTATCTATGCATGCAGTGTTCTGTATGTATAGAACTCATTTCCTTAGCTACTTGTGGGTGTTTCCATAAGTAAGGGTATAAAATGGAATGAGCGGGATCTGTTATTTGGCCAGATGGAACCTCCTTAATAAGGATTAAGAAAAATAAAAAATAAAAGAGAATTATCAGGGTAAACATCTGAAAGCAGCTCAATAAGGAACTGGGAAGTCACCAATTAGGAGGGGAAGCTATCTACCTTGAATCTTCTCAAAATTCTACACTTTATAAAAAACCAGGATTGTAGAAGACGCAACTGAGCTTCTCAGGAAAATAGAAAGGAGTCACAATAGATCTACAAAGCTTGCAGCGCAATAGATCTACAAATTCTTTCATTCGTTCATTCATCCATTGAACAAGTGGACGATCCCCCTTTTCTGTGCGGACATAAGGTAAAACCATCAAGGCAAACTTTCTACGTTCATTCAGAATGTTTTAAATTGCCGAAACCGTTTTTTCGAACCATTCTTGAACAAAGCCACATATTTGGTCTTGTTTCCATTGTTTGACTTTCCAAACCTAACACAGCTAGCTCTAACTCTTACCTGGGTTAATCTAGATTAGGCACGCCAATCTAGAGAGGATCGCCAAGTGGAGTACAGTAGACGACGTTTAGCTGCGCGCGTGACCTTCCAAGGAAGGATGACGGCAGGGCAAGGTGCGCGGGGCAAATCCACGCATTTTCAAAAAACATTTACTTTCCTTTATCGCTACTGCATGGCATTTAGTTTAATTGTTATTTTAGTTTATTGGGAAGACTGTGGTCGATGTGACTAAAGCACTGGTTAATCTGCTGCGTCTCTGAACTGCGCACCTTAAGGTTCTTAGTTCTAGCCGCAGTTACTCACGTTGCTTTTCCCTTAACGTTAACGCTGATCCCTCGTCCTCATTAGTCTAACTGGCATTTCGTATAAACATTAAGCAAAAAAACCTACTGGTAATACGAGAATTATTTCAATATTTATTTTCCTGCAATTTTGCTTTTGAAAGCCAGTCTTATGCATATGATTGTATAGACACCGATATTTTGTACGATTAGTACAACATTGGCATAGCAAGGTCCCGCGCTTGGCCAAACTTCGTCAACTGTATCCTGAGGAGAAAAGTAACCACCCTAAGACAAGAGGTATTCTACAGACTACTACCCTCGGAATCTTTTAACCTCTTCTTTTCGGCTTAAAACATTCTCCGATTTCTCCCGATTCCTAGCTGTCATTTTGACAGATCTTGATCCAATCCCCTCTCTCTCACTTCCTTATCAATTACTTCTTTCCAACTAAGTCTTGGTCTTCCTATTTTTGCGACCATGTGGTTTTCATTTTAAAATCTGTTTGGGAAGTCGATTTTCGTCTATCCTTTGGACATGACCAAACCATCGAAGTTATTTTGCCTTGATGTCGTCTACAATGGTCTGCTTCACATCCATGATTTCACGGATTCTTACATTTTTTTTAATATTCTCCCGTTTGGACCGACTTGCTCCGTTTTTTTTTATCACCGCACGTAAATGGGGAAAACGTATGGGGTCGTACAAAACTTATCCGGTATATATTTATTAACCATATAGGGTAGTTTACAAGAGCGCCTTGTACAAGCCGACACTCACGCACACACACACACACACACTCTAATAATTGCCTAGGGTGTCTAGTTGACTTCTACTACTCTCAAGCGGTATGCAACAGAAGCGCGCAACTTTTAGAAGTAATTCAAGATTACGAATATTACTGAATATTTAAAAACACAGTCTAAGACGGAGCGCATGTTTTCCTTGTTTCACAGGAGGTTGTCACTATTAATGCTGTAGGAAAGTAAAACATCACTATATGCAGGTTTCTACTTGTACTTAGGTAATTCTACACAATTACGGAGCTTTAATGGTGTCATGTGACCACAGGTTTCCGTGATCCTAGCCCGCAATTGTCACTCAAGTGTCTGTCTATCTATCTTGTTAATTATCCTTCAGTGCGGACTCGTGATGCTGATAATTACAATGTTATAAAATAACACCAGCTCACGTATAATTAAAATTTCTAGCTTTTCTAATATGGTCAATGAAACATTAGGAAACAACTGATCCGTGTAAAAAATCATATTTAATTAAATTATTGACGAATTTTCCTTGTTTAATGAGATATTTTACCCAGGATTGAAGACCTTGAAATTAACACCGATCCTGATCTCTAGATCACTTTTTAAAAGGTCGTTAAATTTTTTTTGGATTTATATTTACTTATACATGTCTTACCATCATGATTGATCCACAATGTTCAATAGAAATTTGTTAGAAACATAATGGTTTGGGAACAGAATGGGTCCAAGAATAGAACATTAACACACACCGTACAATACTAACAGCGTTACTAAGTCTTAAAAAAAATACCAGTGGAGAACACTTTGAGAACAGGACAAGAGACGTGTTATGCGCACCTGAGAAGACTCCTTGCGCTTGCAGGTGTTGTTCAGACAGAGAGGCGCCTGCGTCTTAGCCCACTCTCACATTCCTCTAACCACTGCACGTGCACTATGTCGTCATCTCTGTCTAACAAATCAGAGAGCCGTATAGCTCTGTCTCTCTCGCTCACCGGTCCGCCACCGCCAGACAAACACGAGTGTTTTTATCGTGAGACCGTCCGATGGACTCGGAATATTTTGTTTTCGGGAAGGTGGATACTTGGGCGGAAATTTCGTAGCGTGGGCAAAAAAATAAGTAATCTCAATTTTAAGGATGTGTAAAGCGCTCGTGTGAATAAACGAGCTTGAGATTTCGATTGGCATTTTCGATTACTGGTCCGCTATGATTTCAAAATGGTGTTTTCTACCGAGATGCCTCTGTTTTTGTTTTGTTTTTAGGGTAGAAAAGGGCAACAATATTATATTTTTATGTGTCTCGAGTGGTGTGTCATTTGAAACTAGAAATGATAATGATGTAAGGCTTGCCATAGTTTTTATAAAGAGTAGAACCGGGGCAAGACACCGGTCGATGTATGGCGCACTCACAAGGCAAAAAGTCCTCTGATTATCCCAACTGTTTTTAAAAACTCATAACTAAGAAACCGTATTTTGAAACCACTTCTGAAAAGTGGTTTTTCTATTTGAGATTAAAAGCTTTTAAAATTAACAAAGTAGAACCGTGCTAAATTATAGAGAACCTAACTTTTATTCACAAACCATTTCGTACTTTCTTTAGAATTATATTTAATTTTGTTTATTTTTATTTGTTCATAGAAACGCGAGAAAGAAAGAATCACATAAGCCTATGCATCTAACGTTTGTCTCTTCGCCTCAAATGTTATTTATTTGAAAATATTCTTTCCACTTTCAGCATGTGACGATGTTCTTATTCCAACATTCGATCGTATGCTGACCACTGTCAGCCGGTTTGACATTCTGTTTTAAATCGCTACAAATTGCCGACCAAGTTTATTCTTAGGTATCGCTGCAGTTTAATTTTTATTGTAGATTTTAGTAATTTTGTTATTATTTTTCATATTTTACTGCTATATTTGAACGCTGACCGGGACATACACAAATACAGTCGGGTCAACGGGACAAGAGCCCAAAACCGGGACTGCCCCGGTCAATCCAGGAAATAAAGCAACCCTGCTGATCGAAGTTTTTATCATTTTTCTAATTTCTATTACCCTTTTCTAATTTCTGCATGTTAGTTCACGAAAACCTCGACAAATTTATAAACTCAGTTCAGATCAAAATAAGAACCTGTTTTCATGATGCCTTGATATTTTACCGATTTTAGTGATTATCTGTGTCAACAAAAACGTGTTTAAATTTAGAGGCAGAATTGCACGCCTCTCCACGTTTTGCAGTTTGGGTATATAGAAGTAAGTAGAATACTGTTCAAAAGTAATTTTTATGTTTGGGCATCAAATACGATTCAAAAGTAATTTTTATGCTTGAGCATCAAATACGATTCAAAATGAGCACTTAAACCGTACACTACAAAGTGCACATCTCCTGATTGACCGTTTAAGTCAGATTAAAAAAAAACACTCAAGTTTATATTTTCAGTGGATCAACACTAATTTACAAAGGCAAGAAACAAGTCTCCTAGAGAAACCTTCCGTACATGCTTGTTCATTGTATTTTACTTTGATGTAATTATGGCCAAAATGTTATCAAAATTATTACATCCGATTTTGATGAAATCAGATTGTTTTTTTTTTACAAAAAAAGCCTAGAAACGTTTTTTTAATCAATTAACCACGTTTCATCCAAATAGGTCAATTTATTTAGCCCAGCGATGTTCGCAGACATGCAAAAACACACTTTTCGTTTGAAAGTAATACCATGGATTCAGAGACCTCAAAACGGATAGATCCTTCAAAATCTCAAAACTGATTTACGTCACCGTCATCAAACTTTCTGTATACTTCGAATGGTGAGAAGGTAATGTAACATACAGGTGGTTTTTAAGTCGCTTCCCAGCCTTATTTTTGGACATATCTGATAGTGAATGTATTTGTCAACCATGCCATTCATTGTGCACGTAGAAACACTTCAGAAAGTGTGAGAGTCACTGAGCCTCGATGTGCCGGAGTCAACTTGGCAATTCTTCACGAAAAGGCGGTAGTGCGACGTATTGTTTGATGTTGCATTTTCTCCTGAAAACAGTGGTGAAAACTAAAAAGGGGAATTTACCGTTTTCGGGAAATCGTTAAGTTTAGAATTCTTAAAGCTACTGATTTCTTGGAAACCACACTGATTTCAGAAAAATAATAAATTTGTGTTATTGCATCGAAAATAAAAATCATGTATCATGTTTTCTTTCCTTTTTATTAGGATAATTTATTTCAAAACACTATAGATGATTTTTATGTTTAGTTCAATAACAGAATTTTATTCTTTTTTTCTAAAAATTTAGAACTATGTGTATTGTACTTTATATGTATAAATTTACATAGCCTGAAACAACATAACCTGAAACTTATCATAGCCTATCAGCTGTTCAATGAAATCAGCTGATCGTTACACATTAATATAAAACAACTGATCTTTTACTATAACTACCAATATAAAAGTCTTCGTAGTTTTCGTAGTGTATTGGTTATATCTACGTTTCACACGCGCAAGATCCTCGGTTGATCTTGGGCGGAAAGACAGGATATCTTTAAATATAATTAATTTAATATAAGACTTGCAACAAAATATACTATTATATATCAATATTGTTGTGTTCCTCGCATCAAGTGACGCGCTAAATCAAACATTACAACTAACCTGAGACATGATACGTGTTACAAAGGTTATATAAAACGTTATTATCATGACCACCTTCTCGTTAAGAATTTTTAAGTTGTGTCCTGCTTATTGGAATTCAAGTGGATCCCAAACCTTTTAATAACATAAACGTTAATGTTTCTACATGCGTAACGAATGGCATTGTGGAATAGACCATAAAACGTAGATAAAATATTAGGAAGGGAGTTAAAAACTACCCTGAATGTTCCTGAACATATTTATCGCGTTAGACCCCACTTCCGCCAAATGTTCACCGAACGGAATGTTCCCAACGCGAGCGAATCTCCGCAATGCAAGTTCTTTTCACTTCTCACACGATAAGACTATGTAATTACTTTCCAGTTGTTTAGCACATTTAAATAATAACAGATTTAGGGCCGGGTTCCCTAGGGAGGCGGCGAGCGCAGGTGGACGGAAGCGCCTGCCCCGCTTCGTGAATATTCAAAACCGAAATCACAACGGACGCTCGCCGGTTGACTTGTAATGCCGTCCGATCGCTGGTAGCCGGTGTACTGATAAGCATAAGGAGGAAGTGTCAGGGGAAGTAGGCTGGCGTGGGGAATGCTAAGTATATCCGTGAGGAACACGTAATCACTGGTTAACTCACCTCTCCTGTGCTCTGCTGCATCCACAGTACATCAGCTTTACATAGTTCTTTCAAATAGTTAGCGCAAATAATGAACACTTTTTTCTGTAATAAATTGGTGAAGCTCATTCGTTGGTTTATTTAAACTCTGTTTATACGTTATTTACATTCTCCCATATTGCCCTGGAGTTATTCACAAAAGAAGTCCTACTTCTGTCAAAAAAAAAAAAAAAAAAAAACACTTTACAAAATAACAGCATCAGGGTTTATTTTGTTCTTCCCGATTTACTCGTGAACCGTTAAGTTTTGTTTTGTTTCAACTTGCTGATGACACTATGTTGATAAATTTTGTTAATTTTTCTATTGCTTGTCGATAGCCCTTAGTTTTGTTTTAAGATATCGCGACCAAATACATTTGGTTACGGGGTATTTTTGTAAATTGAAAAGCATTTGAGATTTGGGTAGATTTCGGCCTGTATGCTGAATTTCGTTTAAATCACTCAATTCTTCTAGACCCGCGTTTGTGTGCAAACGTATATTGGCTACAGTGATACATGGTCAGGCATCAAAGTAAAAATCACTTTGAACTCAGGTGATCTGAAATATGATATCAGAATACATCCACCAAAATCTCAAGCTCGGTCAAGTAGGCTACTTATAACTGAAAATATTTCGATGTGAAAACAAAGTGAACGAAAATTTGTGTTTAGCGTTTGAATTAAAGATTAAGACAGTATCAGATGTATTCTCAAATATTTTTAGAATGTATTGTTCTACCTCTGTATTTATATTTTTGTGAACTGTATAAGTTGGCAACCCTGGATTCACTTAACCTACCTAATATATCTTGAGTATTTATCAAAAGACTCAAATACAAACCTTGCAATATTTTACTTACAACACTACTAAGATACTTCACCTCGTATTGTCACTTTTATCTCGGGTCTTTTCAACTGCTACTTTCCCAAGTCAGCTTGCTCGACCGTTTACGTTATTTCCGTGCGTGTAGTGGTTGGTTGACGAGTTATGACAAGGTGATGGATGTTGCCGTTAATCATGTCCCAAAGCGGATACGGAAGTGACGTTGATCGGGTCGAGTGGGTGCCCAATGAGCGATTAATAGCCATCCTCGGTCAAGAGCAATCAGTTCCTGGCCGTTACGAGGAAGCGAGGAAGTCACTTTGCCGGGTGCCAACTGTTGCAGTGGTCACAAGGACGAGTCAGGTACAACTATATAGGCCAATCCACTTTGCCAAGTCAGGAACAATGGTCGCATCCTTTAAAACCAAACTGACCTAATATTGTCGTATGTATATTTATGTAATAGAGTCAATAATGTGATTCAAATTTCAGTAATGGCTAGTAAGGGCAATATCTCCAATGTATTTATTAATGATAATTGAAATTATATTTATATTTAATTATTAAACAACAAAAACGCTATGTTAAATGAAGAAAACCAAAGAACAATGGCTGAAAATCGCACGTACTTCGCGAATTTAAGGTTTTTTATATCACGGATTTTGTTAAGAACAACTAGATTGCTTAAAACTCTGATTAGATCTGTATTGACTTACGGAGCTGAAACACGGACTCTAACATCTGCAATGGTAACCAGCCTCCAAATTTTTGAGCGCAATATCTTAAGAATATATGGTCGTCTGTACGATGGTGAAACTGAGAGCTGGAGGATTCACAATAGTGAACTGTACACGATATATCTGTACGGAAATCTGTATCAGCCATTTTATTAAAATCCGTTGCATTGAGTGGTTGGGTCACTTGGAAAGGATGCCGGAAGATGTAATGCCGAGGAAACTGCTGTTTGGTAAAGTCCTTGGAAAGCGAAGAGTGGGACGTCCACGCAGAAGATGGCTACAGGATGTTGAAGGCGATCTGCGGACGCCGGACGTGAGCGGGTGGAGGGAGAAGGCAAGATATAGAGAAACTTGGAGTGACATTGTTAGGGAAGCCAAGGCCCACCTCGGGCTGTAGAGGTAATCAGAAGAAGAATTATTTTATTTATAAACTCATAACCTAAGATCTCCGCACAGTTGCAAGTTCGTTAAAATTTCTTGAACACGTAAGATGACAAATAAAAAAAAACATTAGTCAATTCTATCCCCAGACTATATGTAAATAAACAAATATTAAACAGATGTAAGGGGCATATTACACTATCAAACATGTTTGTCCGTTATTTGTTATATATTTGAGGAAACTTTAACCAAATATTTTGTTCACATATTTGTCAAAGTTGTATCAAAGAGATAAAGTTATATTTGTTACATTTCTTTAACCAGTTGGGTTATTAACAATCTGTTTTTTGAGGTTATGTTTTTGTGAGTCATACTAATCATTTTAGCAGCTAGCTGACTTCACAGTTAATTATTTTACGCGCAAAAGTATGTCAAAACAATGATATTATAATAGCTGATATTCAAAATACAGATATTGAACACAGCTGATCATTACTATTCATTTAAGGAATATTTGCCCTTTATAACCCTTCCTAAAGACTTAATTAAGACAAATATATAGCTTTCCTCCAAATTCGGGATTAAGGTTTTGAAAATAAGCCTCCATATCTCTACAACTTACCAGTTTTTCAAAATATAGTATTCAAATTTAACCTTACAGAATTATTTATAAGGATATTATATTGGGATTGTCCTTTTATATCAGGGGTTCCAAAACTGTGCTCCTTGGTGCGTCTGTAAGGATGCACCATTTATTTTTATAGTCATGCCTTACAAAATTTTAGTATGACCAGTTTTTTTTTATTTTTATTTTTTTTTTAAGTATTTTTCCAATTTATCAAAGATGTGAAGAGCACAGGAAGAGAGAAAACTAGTGCAAATAAAATGGATACAGCATTATGAAGAACTATTGTAAGAAAGAAAACCACAGTATGAAGAAATGGAAACCCCAGTCATTGTACAAGGAGATAACATAGAGATTGATACGGAAACGGTTATAGCAAATGTGAGACAATCAAAAAATGGCAGATCTTGTGGACCAGAAGGGATATATGCCGAACTTAATAAAAATGGAACAAAGAAATTATTTGATTTACTTACAATAGTTTTCAATAGATGTATCAAAGGAGGAGACGTACCACAAACTTGGAAAGTGGCGTATATATCGTCAATACATAAGAAAGGGAGGAAGGAAGGAAGGACATATGCTCCAATTACAGAGGCATTTCGGTCACAAGTACGATTAGTAGGCTATACGAAAGAATCTTAAGAACTTTATTAGAGAAGGAATTTAGAGAAGAGGAGGAACAGTGTGGATTTAGAGCCGGCCGGTCATGCATAGATAACGTTTTATGTATGAAATAAATAATTGAAAAAAGAATTTCGATAAACCTATCAACACATATTTTATTTATAGACCTAACCAAGGCTTATGATTCAGTACCTTGGTGTAAATTGTAGGAGATTCTTCAGAACACAAGTATTAATCAAACTTTGATAAAAGTTTTGAAGAATTTCTATCATCAATCGACATCTCGAATAAAGATAGGAAACAAATTGTCAAGACCATTTTGTATAACAAAAGGGCTACGACAGGGCTGCTCCATATCACCCACTCTATTTAAAATTTATATAAAATACGCTCTCTTGCAGTGGAAACGAAAGTGCTCCGGGATGGGAGTACCTTTAAACGATTCGGTAATTTACACTTTACAATTTGCAGATGACCAATCTATAATTGCAGGAGACAAAGAAGATCTACAATACATGACGCGTAAATTAAAAGAAATATATGAAGAGTGGGGATTATGTATGAACACAGGAAAAACAAAATATTTATGTATAGGTGACAAAATAAATAGTCTAGACATTGACTCTACGGATGACATACAACCATGTGAAGAGTATAGATATTTGGGCGTAAAGTTCGACAAAAGAAATACGGTTGAAAATGAAATAAGATCAAGAATAACAGAAACAAGGAAAATAATAGGATGCTTGAACGGCATATTATAGAGTAAGAATATAACAAGATCACAAAAGCTCAATATATATAATGCGATTATTAAGAGTTTTTTAATATATGGAGCTGAGAAGTGGAGAATTAAAGAAAAAACCAAGAAAAGGATAGAGGCCAAGGATGAGCCAAGCGCGACTGCCGAAACAAGCAATGGAGTGGATGCCGACCTTGAAAAGGGCAAGAGTAAGACCAATAAAAAGCCGAATGGAAGGAATCCGTAAAGCTATGAGTGATCGAAATTTACAAATCAGACTATGGGTAGATCGGAAAGAGTGGAATCTAGGCATCGGACAACGTCGCTGCACGTTTTAACCGATATTATTATTATTATTCCAATTATTTTTAGTATTTGATAATATGTGAATAATTTTTAAAATCAGTCTTATGAGAACAGATTTTATAAGTTTTGCGCTCAAAAATATTTTCCAAAAAACTTCACAAAATGCTCCATACCGAATAGAAATGTGTCAAGCAAGGTTCAGCACTGTACGGATACGGTGCTAGGGGTGCCTAACCATTTTGCCTAACCTGCGCCCTGATTTGGTTTCGATATACATTACTACGCCAACGCATTTCAAATACCGTATTATCTTTCATATATTATTACCCTAAGCATTACGATAGGTTTTGTACCAAAAATAAGGGCCTGTGTTATTGAACTATATATATGTGGTACATAAGGGTTGGTCAGAACTCCAGGGAATTCTCACGCTTCGTACTTTTCCATTTTAAGGCTTAACAATGAAATAAAATCGACTTAAAACCGATAAAAAGTTTGTAAACAAAATTCTAAAAGCAGTATAAAGTGTTTTCGAGAGAGTCAGCAAAATACAGGTATAAGTGAGTGAAATAATTGAGTACAAAAACAGCTGATTGCTAAAAAAACATTGTTGAAAGTAATATTTAAATTATTATTGTATCCAGGACTTAAATAATTATTGACCGAATCAGTTTTTAAAGTAGAATCGGTAAGGCCAGTTCTAATATGTAAATGTTATTAAATAAAAAACTCTGCTTTTAGTAAACAGTAAATACTCTAGCTTGATTTAGGTATATAATGTAATATCCGGTTATATTATGTTTCATTTGTAAATATTTCAATATGATACAACGTTAGAATTCTGTCATTAATTTTATAAGTTATAGCTTTAAAGTAAAACAAAGTAAGTCCTATTGCCAAAACGATAACATTTGGCTTGGCAAAAGACTACGTGCAACTCGTGTATGTGGCTACATTCCTGACTACCTTATTTATCGTGTGAATTTTAATAAGAATCGTGTAATTGTGTTTAGTGTTTGTGACGTGTGTTTTCAAAGTTTTGTTAACTTTGTGTCGACCTCGACAGAGAGATTTGACATTTTCTATTACGGCCTGAAGATTAAACAGTAAGGTTTCGAAACTGCTGTAGCCTTTACAAAGTGAATAAATAAGACCACTAGACGGAAGAAAATAGATCTTAATCGTAATTATTTAATTATGTGGCTATGTTGCAGTAATGAAATTAAAGCTTAAAATTGTTTATAAAAAGTAACCCTGGCCGCCGCTTGGTTTAGTTTTGTAATTTCAGTGTATTCTGAAAATTTTTGTTATGGAATAAAAAACTTATGGCCTCCGGGAAGACAGTTGCCTGACCTCGTGCGGCTGGAGCAGTAGATTAAAGTAAAGCCGATGTACGAGTAAAGGAAGGATAGATAGGTTTGTTTGTTTTTCGCAATTAACGTCGTGATGCAGGTGGGCCGCGCGTGACGCTTTCATCCGTGAAATGCGCCCAACCAGAGCGTGGGAACTGTCGCGTTAATAGTTCGGCATTCCTGCGCCGCGGTGCAACAATACGATCCGATAAACCATACTTTGCCAATACAGTACTCTGGTAAGACCCAGGATTCAGAACCTTGAAATGAGGCCGATCCTGACATACAGATCTGTTAAAATTTATACTTTATATATATAGGGTTGCCATATGTCCCGGTTTGATACGGATAGTCCCAGTTCTCGACTCTTGTACCGGTGTCTCGGCCGAATTTGTGGATGTCCCGGTCATCATTCAAATATGACAGTAAAATAAAAATTGTAACAAAATCACTAAAAACTTATAGAATTAAAACTGTTGCAGACATCTAAGATTAATAAGGCTATTAGTAATAATATACACTAGCGATTGGAAACAGAATATCTATTCGTTTGGCAGTGATCACAATATCGAATCAGAAAATCTAATATTTGTTAAGAAAAAAGGTTTGATGAGATAGTCAACTGCAAGAGCTTTAACTTTATGCAAATTTCTTCTTTGCTCGGATTGTTATAAATAAATAAAAAATACATTACAAATATCACTGTTGGGAAAGTGCGAATGGTTTGTGAACAGAGTTAGATTAGTTTTCCTGAAAAAAAAACAATTTCACTACGCATTTAAATGCTATTAAATGGAAAAAAATATTTAAATTTGTTTAAAATACCCCCTTTATAGTAACAAATTTCCAGATTTTCCCGAGGGAAACCACCTTTTTGATAGTGGGATTTTCTCTCTCTCTTTCTCTCACACACACACACACACGCGCGCGCGCGCGCGCGTGTGTGTGTTTTGTTTTTAGTACTCGCACTTTTGCAATTTTCGTCCAATTTAAGTTAAGGTGGCAAAAAAATCGTCGTTTTTGGTAATACCCTGGAGCCAACAAAGACAAACACATTCAAAATGGCGGTCATTTCAAATTTAAATTGTTCATAACTTTTTTGTCTCAAATCTTCTTAACCGACTTCACCACCGTAATCAGCATTAAAAACTGCATACTAATGTATGCTAATGCTAATGCATTTCGAATTTTCAAAATACGTTGAAATAGTGAAATTAATATGTCTGTTGTCAAGGTTCATTTTTGTATTTTAAATGTAATTTAAAAGTTTCAAATGCTAATATATGTAGGTTTTGATGCTGAACATGATCTAAAAATTATAATTTCAAGAAATTTTGAGATGAAAAAATTACTTTTGTATTTTCGCTTTCATCACGTTAGGAGACAGGTGCGTACTGCGATTGTTTTAACTCTAATGGTTGGAAGGATTGAATATAAATGTACTAGATTGATAACCCTTATGAGAGACACGTGAGCGCTCCCTGCTGGTAGCACCTTGCGGAAAAGTGTTCAACTACAGTTAAACAGATAATAATAATGTTTTTGCCCCTATCCTTATAGCTTGCAGCGTTGGTAGCGGTAAATAGTCCAATTACTTGGATATAGAGCACGTTTTTATAATAATGGTTGTAATTTTAGACTGTTTATATTCAATGTTGGAAGTTATCTCAGATTATTCCTAAAGGTTACGTGCCTTAAAAAAACGTGAATGCAGTAAAAATTAAAATTTGTTAATGTTTTTAAAGTAATTTCTAATAATTTTTTTCCTTAATGCCAGTTAGACTAATGAGGACGAGGGGTTTAGCTTTAACGCTAACAGTAAAACCACAAGAGTTACGGCGTTCGAACTAAGGATCTTGAGGTGCGCAGTTCAGGACGCAGCAGACTGACCTGTGTTTTACCACATCAGCCCCGCGCCCACATTCAGCGAATTAAATACGTTGCGGTCAAAGTTCTAATAACATAACAAGTCCAATATTTTCAATTAACATAATAAACTTAATATGTTAAAATTATATCCTCCACTAGACTATACATTTATAAAATAGTACCTATACAAAACAGCGTAATACAAAAGTATGTTTCAACGAACGCTAAGCATACCGCTATAGCATTACCTCCGATTTTTCTCGGCTGTTATATTGCATGTCTCAAGTACTAGAACCGACGATCTCATTATCTCCCTCCCATCGTCCTGATCCGAGCGCAAACCCGATACTCCTACTGGGGGAGTAGGCCTACTGTATTTCTAGTACTACGAAATCTTCTGCCTCAGTGTATAAATAGCGGTAAGCATACAACTGTTTGCAGGAAACGGAAATGAACGTATCACTTTGACACATGGCGGAGTGAAGGGGTTGCGGGGTTAAGATAACGACCGCATCAGCTGTTTGCATCTTGTAATGGCGCGGAACAGTTCCTTGCACGGCCCGGCGAAAATAGATCGGAGTAGAGCAGCCGGCAATCGTATATTTAAAACGCCGTAAATTCGTCAACAATACGCCGAAATAATCACAGGTACGAAGGGTTTACTTATGTAGACTATACGAATGGATAATTCATCTAGTCTATACGTGTAGACTATACACGTATAGATAATTTATACGAAGTTTTAAAAAAAGTATTTTGAAGTAAAAACTTCTTTCGGAGGGCCAGAAACTTTTATTATATAAAAATAGTATAAATATCATGTATAAAAGCGTCACGCTTGAAAGTGACTGTGAGTCTACCAGTGAGCTAATTGTTCTACTTGCATTCTTGGTTCAGTGCTATGATTTCTGCTTATGAGAAAAATGGATGCGTTCCAAACCGGCTGTTGACTTTTAATTTTCTACATTCAGTATTTTGTTTAGTAGTTACGTATATAGATAAGCTCAATATTACATATTTAAATAATTATAATTAACACAATTATGGTACATACCCAACCCTTTTTACACAAAATGTTTTACAAGTACTATGTACAAGATCGTTTTTCTTAAATATCATGTATATAAATAAGTTCAATTACTAAACATTTAAATTACAAATAACTACACTAGATTAGGCCAATATACCGAATCCATTTAGCACGAAATTGTTAAGTGTTCATTTCTGTCAACATTTCAGACTGCCTCATTTTTTTATGAGTAGAATTTGTAGGTGTGTTAGTCTTCCAAGACAGTTTTTAAGTTCAATTTAAAGTCTTTTTCGTAAAAGAAACTTTCAAAAGCTTACACACATCTTATATTGTCAAAAGCTGTTCTAAATATGTTTAAAAAATTAAACCCAAAACTACCCCTTAATAAGTACGCAAACAAAGAGAATGAATCGCTATATCCTGAAAAATCAGTTTCAAGAAGTATCGACAAAGGATAAATTGGCTTCTTTAACAAATCAATTAATCTATTTTTCTTCAAATTTCGGTCCTATCGGAAGATTCATAAATCAGTTTTCGTGTTTTCAATAATATTTTAAAATTCAAGAAATAATTATGCTGACTTGAATGAGGTTTTCAAAATGGTAAGTTGGAAAAGTATCGAATATTTTAGATGGTCATGATTCATTTTCATATTTTGTACAGTGAAATTCCAATAGGTTACAGTATCCAAGTGTTCGTTTATGTAAAATTGTTCTGTTACGTCTTGAGACTGCTTGCCGTGTTTGTGATTACTAACGGACATCATGAGAGCACCATCATGGTAACACCCAGACCAGGGCGTTAACGCGTCACGTTCGCAATTTTAGTCCCACTTGCTTCAGAACTTGGTACAAAGTCGATTTGATAAAGTTCATTACCCAGCAAGATTAGTTCAACAGATTTTAAATGGAGATCATTTCAATTTTTTTTTAAACTTAACATTTTGTATGGAATGTTTTTAAAAATCTAATTTCACCTTCGTGATCAGCGTTAAAATCCGCATAAATTAGCGTTTTTCAAAATCTTTTGGAATTGAGAAATTGAATTAGACAGCGGTTAGGGTTTTGTATTTTTAATTACCAATTTGAAATTTGGTGAAATGCTAATATTGACATCACATAAAAAGCACAGGAACTGAGTTGCACAACCTAGTTTCGCTTACTAACACCAAAACAACCACACTAAAAATCCCCGAACTTCTCTCCCGGCTTGAAGAGCCATAGCGATACCTAATTCACTGCCGTCAACCAATACTCACTTCCGATTGATTCGCAGTGCACGCATATCTCGGGTCTACTACTCTACACTAATACACTTCTGCCCAGGCATTACTGCAGGCGCATCTGAAGTATCTCGCGTGCACAATAGTTTCTTTTTTTTAAGGCGAAAAGCACATTGAGGCTATTATCGCCTCCCTTGTGTGAGAGTAAAGTGTTAAAGTCGTAAGTGTAGTGTTGCAAGTGCAAGTGTGTGTTAGACTCGGGTACCGTCAGGGACGTCTAAATCCTCATTGGGTGCAGCTAGTCAGTTTCATTCTGATTGGTGCGTTCTTTCTTTAGTTTTAACAATGGAATTCTGAGAAATTATGGTGTCGAAAATACAGGTCGAAAATCGTTGTTCGGCAGAACATTGAGGACCACCCACTGTACAACAACTACACAGCAGCTTATCAACAGCACAGGACACCAAAACTTACTCGGGAGGAAATAGTAGGGACCCGGCCAAGTATAATCAAACGGACTTCTTAGTTTCACTTCACCATTCCGAACCGGAAGAGTACCTTTCCAGCCCGCTGCCGACCTGGAAATCGCCCAAATTTCTTCTATTTCTCCTGCAAACTGCAACAATATATGCAAATTTAAATGATGTTTATAATAGAGTTTCAAAAACAGGGTAAGATTAAAGAAATAGTTTTTGACGTCCATTTCCTACACGTTTCATCGGTTTAAATGTTTGAGGTTATAGCTTACGTTATAAATTCTGCTCGTTTCTATTATTCGTATTACACTTCCTTGTATTTGTCAGCGATTGGATTAACGGATCATTACAAAAATAAATGTTAAACCGTTTTCCTCTCTTATAATTATTATAAACATGTCTTAGAATTATTATAAACATTTAAGCTATGAATAGTACGCATCTGAATGGCTTTTGTTTTTCCTTGTTTGTTTCGATATTTTAACACTGTAAAAACGATATAATTGTTTTCCTGTCCAGTAACCTGAAAACGTGTAAAAAACTGGAAAGTCATTCGAATGCCAATTGGTTACAGCTTTAAAATGAGATGTCTTTCATTATTTTACGACAATATAGGTCTATAAATCAGAAAAATGTTTTAATTCTTTTTTTGGCAATCCAAGATTTTGAAAGTTGTTAATTTTAAAATATCCTCGTTGTACAGTAAAACCATGCGAAACCACACACTGATAACCAGGCCACGGAGAACAAACGCAGGTGTTGAGAAACTGATAAGAGCATTGTCTATCGGCGTTATCACAAGACAAATAGTTGTGTTTGAACTTCTTCCCATTGTGTCTGTCTGTCTCGGGACGGTACCTTCACACTCCCACAGCTGTCTCTGTGCATCGGTCTTCGGGCTTATCAACACGGTCCCTTGTCCTCCGAGAGGGATCATCTCTGGGTCTCTGGGAGGTCAATATTTGATACCGATAATGCCCTTCGATATATTTCACTATGGATGTTTTGTTCCAATACCAACAATAATGATATTGAAATAACCCCTAGCTTCCCTCAACATACTGTATTTGATAACTGCCAAGTCAAACATGAATCTATTTTGAGCCTGTTTCCTGAAGCTGATAAAATACAAAGTAATCGCTGCACGCAGCTGTCTCGCTGACAAGTCGGAAGCGAATTTCCAAAAGTAATTTTAGTTGTCTTGTCCTCTTTCTGGAACTCTGATTTTACCATGATAAACAGCATTACAATCTACGTATGTTAGCATTTTAAACTTTCAAATTGCACTGAAAATACGAAAATAGACCATGACCTCCGTCAGTTTTATTAATTTCAACGTATTTTGAACATTTTAAATGCTGATTTTTGCAGCTTTTGACGGTGGTTTACGATGGTGAAATCAGATTTTTAAAATTATTTAAGATAAAAAGTAATGAATTGTAAACATTTTTAATGACCGCCATTTTGAAACTGTTGAACGAATTTTACTGGTTAGTGTAAAAAGCTAACCATATTTCCTCAAAAAAAGACCTTTAAAATAAGATATCGAATGTAATTTTGACAAATGATAGCAGAGTAATCTGTATCGTTATTTAACATTAGTCGTATAGGGAATAGATTCAACATGGCCGAACGGGTTCGCTTAAGGTTTTGCATAGCAGCCAAATTAAAAGGAGAAACGAACCGGTTCAGTTGTTGCCAAAATCCAGTTGTGTTCCGGTTTAACAAAATTGGACCAAAATTGTCAAATTATAGCTGTATTACTTATACTGTATATGCATATTACCTTTATGGAAACGTAATATAAAGGTCAATATCGGTACCCCCGAGTCTAAATATATCATTTTCCATTGTAAATTCACTACTAATCCCATAATACAATTAGGTAGCCCGCATGCGCGCGATAACTTTCTGTTCTGAAGCGCGGTGTTGGCAACGCCTAAGACAGTCTGTCAACTCCTAACCCACGCCTACAAAGTTCGTGCAAGTCAGAGCTGAAACGAAAACGGAATTCGTGACGAAATTCAGCGTGCCCGGGTTTTATAGGATAGAAAGTTTTGTAAGACGTGTCAATGAGCAGGCCTATTATGTTTACCGAGACATGGACTAATTGTCAAGATAGGCTTTCAAAGAAAAAACAGCAGCACCTGCACCTGTAGTGTGTTTCTTTCTGCTCTGATTGCTCCGATTTCCCCACCGGCAGCGTGGCGTCCAACACTCCCGGCTCCGGAGAAACTCGTGAACAATCAATCTGCACGCTTCGGCCGCTCGGCGACGAGTTTTGCAATGACAGCGAAGAAATATTTTGAAATAATCGCAGCTCTCAGTAATCCCGAACTGACGTGATGGAAGCAATTTTCCAGAAATTAACAGTGTTGAATATAACCACAAATTTTCTTTTGAAAATGAACCATAATTAATGGTTTATTATCATAAAACCTGTAATGAATTTCAAAAATGTATGTCTTTATTTATCTTTCATGTATTATTACGCTAAGCGTTCCGATCGGTTTTGTACCAAAAATAAGGACCTACTTTATTGAAACTACACATATGGTGTACCTACAGGTTCGTCACATCACCAGGGTACTCTCACAGCTCGTGCTTTTCCATTTTAAGCCGTTACAATTAAATAAAACCGATAAAAGGTTTCTAGACAAAATTAGAGCATAAAATGTCCCCGTGAGAGTGCAGCACAATACAGGCGTAGGTGACAGAAATAATTGTGTGTATACCAAAACAACTGATTGATAAATACATTGTTGAAAGTAATATTTAAATTATTACTGTATCCTAGACTGAAATAAATATTGACTAAATCTGTTTTGAAAGTAGAATCGGTAAGACAATCGAGGCCAGTTCTAATATGTAAATGTTATTAAATAAAAGACTCTGGTTTTAGTAAGCAGTAAATACTGTAACCTATGGTAGGTATACGAGGTATGTAATAACTCGTAGAATCCGGTTATAGCATGTTTCATTTGTAAATTTTTCAGTAAGGTACATGTTAGAATTCAGTAATTAATTTTATAGGTTACAGTTTTAAATACGAAAGTAGAACAGAGTTAAGGTCTGTTGCATTAACTAACCTAAATATACTGAATGGCTAAGAACAATTTAATAAATTTAAAATAACTAAAAACTTATTGCTGTAGATTGTTGTACATTATTCGTTTCTTTTTCCCATTAACTGCGAACGGTCGCACTGGCCCACTAGTTTATCTACCTTACTTACAGAGATAAAGTAAACATGTTGTTAATATTAGAACTGTAGCGTTAACAATTTTAGTATGATTTAGTACAAACTTGGCAAACAAATTAATATTGCTAACAGTGTTGTCAATCAACTGTCTCAGTTTTCCCTTTTTGTAAAGAAAAATCCCCTTTTTTATCCTAAAAAATCGAAAAGAAATTTCTCCCAAATTCACATCTAAACAAAGTTTTTTTTCAACGATTAACCATTTGTATGTAATTGTAAAAACTCGTGTCTAAATCTTAATTTTGTGTTATTCTAAAGTATTGAATTAACATTGGAAATTAAAAGAATTTGTAGTGTTTATTTGTTTTGTAAGACTTTAGTTCTTAGTACTTATTACTTCTGTAGTGGTGCATACACATAACATAAGGGGTTATGTCGTAGGAGTTCCATGTTTGTCTGTGTTTATAGAATACCGATTGTTTGGAGACAAAACATCAGTAATTGGTATAACATAGGTGATTTTAGAACAAGGCGTTTCCAAAATTTCTAAGGAAGGAAGGAGTGGACTACACAAAAATGACTACTCCGGTCAGCGAGGCAGCTGCGTGCGATCTTCAAGAATTATTCACCTGTAAATTATTTGTAAATCAATGTTTACTATCAACCAGGGGGCCCTTGCAAAATTTCGCACAAGTTTTAAGTAAACACAGCCTTTTGAATAAGAGTAGCCTAGTCGTTGGGGTGAGAGCGGTAGTTGGAAGGAAGGGAAAATATGTTTAATCTTCTTGTACTTTTTGTATTTCATTTTCTTTAATAGATACAAACATGTTATTTGATTTAGTTATCCTTGAAAAGGCTAATTAATTGTCCGTGAGTAAAGACAGCATTTTTTAAATACAATTCTGCTTTTTTAAGTGTTCGTCCCTGCGACTTGTTTATAGTGATAGCAAACGCAATTTTAATAGGTGACTTGTTTTCTAGGCAATTGAAATGGCATGCTTGATAACCTCCAAGTGTATTTTGACATTTTAATTGTACTTCGTATTTTATGATGTCCGTATAACAATAGATAAATGCACAATTGAAGGAGAAATCACAAATATATTTATGTAATAACAGTGACAGAAACATATGTTTGTTATTCGAAATACTTGTCCCGGCTTGTAACGATGGGCAGGGAAAAGGGACTGTCAGTAGGGCCACTTAACCTACAAATTTAATGACTTTTAAGTTAATACTGAAATTGTTCTGAGTACATTACGCAAAAAAGTGGCATTTGTAATTGGATTGTCTCTTCGTGATTAATAAGTTAGCTTTGTAAAGTATACAAAATATTGTCTGATTTGTGATGCCGCGCATGCGCATCTATGATGCCGTTATGCCTGTGACAGTTGAAAGTGTCTTTTATGTTAAAAGTTTCCACAAACAGTAAGTTTTAGAGCAAAATCGTTTTGCAATGTCAGAAGCCGGTTAAAAAAATCATTCTAAAGATACCTCTTTAATGTCTGTACGAACAGTATGTGCTGACAAAAAGGGATATTGACTCGAGATATAACATATATGATTTTATTTTGTTGCGTGAAGTTAATTCAACTAGGAGATGATTGTTGCGAGATTACGTGACATTCCTTGAGGTAGCGCCACTGCGCCAGGATTCCAGGACGCTTGTTTTAATCCTGTGTCCTTGAAGAGAAATTCCACTGCACTATAAGCCGTTGCAGTTATAATTATTGTACCAGAAGGTAGCAAAAACCTTCCACGTATAATTTACTTCATTAAAAATAAGACTTTTATGATTTCGTTTCACGACCGAGCAATAAAAACTAACTAAAAGAACGTGCTGAAATGAAGATATCGAGCGCCGTAGACCTAATTATAGTGACTAAACAATATGTAGTCAGTTTCAAGGACGTTTTAGAAGCGTTTCGATTTAATGTTTAGTCAGATTCAAAGGCGTTTTAATTGAATCGAAGATCGGCAAGTTTAAGTTACATCGGAGATGGGTTTCAAAGGCGTTTGAGTTACACGGGTCAGTTTCAGGGACGATTTAATTACATTGGTGGTCAGTTTCAGGGGCGTTTGATTTGCACCTGTTGTCAGTTTCAAGAGCATTAAGTTGCACTGGTGGTCATTTTAAAGAACGATTTGATTACACCTGTGATCAGCTTCTTGGGAGTTTCACCCGCCGACAGTTTCAGAGGCGTTCGAGTTGTCTGATGGTCAGTTTAAGTTGCTCCAGTGATCAGTTTAAATGGCTTTTGAGTTTCACTGGTGATCAGGTTCTTGAGTGTTTAAATTACAACGGTAGATAGTTTCGAAAGCGTTCGAGTTGTCTGTTGGTTAGATTCAGGGGCTTCTGTGGTGTTGCACCGGTGGCCAGTTTAAGGGACGTTTGAATTATCCTGGTAATCAGTTTCAGGGACGATTTAGTTAAATTGGTGATCAGATTCAGGGGCGTTAGTATCGCAACGGTGGCCAGTTTGAATTATTGTGATGATTAGCTTTAGGGGCGTTTTAGTTGTATTGGCGGTAACTTCAGGAATGTTTGAATTGCACTGGTGGTTTATTAAAGGAGTTTAAATTACACCAGTGGCTATAGTTTTGGACTTGTTATTGTTCCAGCCACAAGGTTTAAGTTAAGTTTTCTATTTTGATTTTACATTTCCTTGTAATAGAACGAAATAATATAGGCTTACACGATCACTAATGTCGGTTAATTATATAACAACGTGATCAACAAAGTTAGATACAACAAAGGAATAGCCAGGTGTCCTTAGACACGAATGTATGTGGTCATTGAGTGCAAAGGAGACAAAAACATTCTTGCATTTAATTTGAAACTTTCTATATAATAATAATTTCTTGCGTAGTGGGTTAGTCTAGCTGGAACAGTGTGTAAAATACAGGCTGCTCCGTCAAAAAACAACAAGTACAAAACATTTCTTCTTTGTAATGAAATAAAACTGCCTTATTTAAAACTGGATATTTTAAAAAAATGTAAAATTATAATTAAATATTATCCATTTTACTGGAACACAGACCTAGTTTAGGTTATAGAAGAAACTTGCTATATGTCAGAAGAAAACGCAATCCAGTTTTGCCAGCGTGCTAGAAATCGTTTTACAACCACTAATTGGCTGCAGTTACAGTATACCAATTAAGATAACACTGCGAGATAACAAGTACCAATTTAATAACAATTAAAAATAAAAGTCATGAATGACGCAGTAGCAGTGGATAGGTTACACGTTGTGTAATTATTTGTGTTGAAACGATGGCAACACTGCTTGTTGCATGGGAACTTTTTACGTTGTACAAGTTATTGTTCTAACAGTGCACCGTCCATTCATATGAAGTGGTTACCGCTTCATTCACCTTCAGCTGTTGTTTTGCAATTCGTATAACTCTTCCTATAATACCATTGGTCACAGGTTCAGGCACGGTAACTACCAATCTGTAAACCACAGTAATGTACTGATATAATCAGTGGGTATTTGTTTTATTCGAATTATATTGCCTTGAATCATTCGCTAAATGGCTTTGTTAATCAATTACACCTTTATTGTTATGGTACAAAACAAGGATGTTGTACATAAAACAGGGTTAGTATATGTCATCAGCTCTCTAACTTAAAACAGTAATTATAACGAAAAGAGGTGCTAATGCTTACTAACGGCTATTATCCTTTCCCTTCAAAATCATTCTCCCTTCAAAATTTCTTAACTTTCTATACTACCCTTCAGTGGCAAAACGATCTTTAACTACTATCTTTTATTTTTTATTCGATCTATTTTTTAAGTGGAAAAAATTAAAATGAACAATTTTTACTTTTTTAATTAAATGAACGTTTTTAAAAAAACGTTTTAATCTCTAGGGTAAGAAGTCAAATTATTATTTTATCGACTTGTCTAAATATTTTCAGTAGTTATGAGAAGATTTTTTATAACAATATTTATTTTATTCCCTTTTAAAATAATTATGATGCAAATAAATTTTGCTTCCCCTCCCCCCCAAAAAAAAGATTTATTGGCAAATCAGACCTGCAAGCTAAATTTTATCAAAATTGTTAGTCCGACTTGAACATATTTTGAAAAAAGTGACATGTACTGTTTTCTTGCACCTTTGTATTGGCAAATCAGACTTGAACGCTAAATTTGATCAAAATCTGTCAATCAGTTTAGCCTCAAACGATATGCAAAGGATACAGACAGAAAAGGTAGATATACAGCGGGGAAAAGAAAAGATAAAATAAAAATCACTATTCTTGAAGCGTATGAGAAAATGATAAACCCATGAAAATCTCAACATGATGGACCATCATGACTAGACTCTTCGTACTTCGTAAAAAGCTTTATTAATTGGTAGCTTAATTCTACTGGTATTGAATACAAGCAGGGAAAATTGTTCCCGTAATGTTTTCAACCCTGTCCTAATAGACCATAAAAATGCCTACGTCGAGTTGAAAGTATTTCGGACAGTCTGCGCAGGCTGTTTCGCTCAGTTCACGTCGACGAACCAGCTGCGTGACCCCGGCCGCGATAAGCCGGCATCTATAGGACATTCCACAGATGGAACCGTGGCTTGTTGACGCAGGTGTCTCAAGGCGTTCTCACAGATTACACTATCTCTGTCAACAGAAACAGTCGGATCTGTGTCTGCAAAGAATAAACTCAAGTCGGACGCTGAGGTGTCACTGTGGCTATATTTGGTGTTTCTTCAGCTGCAGAAATAAAATTAGGCAACCTATAAGTGCTAATCGAACAAAAACCATCAATCTCAACAAATACACTTCTCCTAAAACAAATCATCGACATAATGGGCCCAATCGCAGAAAAACATTTTCCAAAGTACAATAATATTACCATTAAAGATGGTCATTGTATTAGAATGATAACCCTTATGAGAGATATGTGAACGCTCGTTGCTTCTGGCATCTTGTGTCAGAATATTCAACTAAATTTAAATAGATAAATAGTACTGTCTATTTTCTCAAACATCTTCGTCTTCTGTCCATGCAACATGCAGCGCATTCTTAGCGGCAAATTACTTGGACTTTAGCCTCTAATATCGAGCACACTTTTTATAACGATGGCTGTACTTCTAGACCGTTTAGCCTATATTCATTTATTGTGTTACTTTGTGACGAAAAGAAGTATTACAAAAATAAGGTGTTCGAGAGAAATCGATATTCATGTTTTGATGGATCTATCGGTTTCTTCAGGGCCTCTTGAGCTCTGTCTGTGTTTCGGTGCACATCCACCAGAGACTAAATTAATTTGCCGATTTTTATGGAATGTTGATATTTATGATTTTGAGCAACCAAGTACTTCAAAAAACTGTTTTAAATTAAAACTGGTCCCGATATATTAGCAAAAAAGATAACTAAATACCAAATTCCACGTGGAAACTAAAGTAAACATACGCTCGTTCGCTTGCGTGCGCGCGCGCGCATACACACCACACACATTTAAGTAAACAACCTACTTTTTTGATTCCGATGATCTGTGTACGAATATATGAATCAAAATATTAAGATATATTTTTTCGCAAATAGCAAATTTTCTTTATTAACTTTTGGTATATGCTGTACGTGAATTGTAAGTTCAGGAAGCTAACACAAATAGTAGTAATACATGGGCCAAGTGATTTTTGTCCTTACAACAGAAAACATCGTTACCCAAAGCGGCTCCCCATAATCGAGCCTCTGACTGATTTATTGTGTGTCTGTCGAAGTGAAGTAGGCAAACATGTGGTAAACTATCCCTGCGTCACAAACTATCAGCTGATAAGAAAGGAAGGGAATGGTCACCTTCTTGCCGATAACAGCTGATAAAGAAGCCGGGTTTGTTTGCAAGTGTTCGCTTGTCGGACGATTTGTAATGGCGATGACGGAGGATCTTGGATAGTATATGACTGTCAATTGGTCCCTGAACTGAGGGTTGTTACCAGAGATAAGGAAAAACAAACTCGCATTAAGGGAAATAACCCGACAACAAATACGCAAAACATCCTCACATTTCCAAACGCGAGCTTGCGCGCGCAGTCATTTCTGAGGCTAAACGTTCTGATTAGGGATGAAATATCAAAAGAATGTTTCGGTATTTTTGCTAGATACTGTTATCGGAAAAAAGTAATCGATATTACAGAAAAATCGAAAACAATTTACCAATATTAGTAGGTGTCAAAAGAAATGTGACGCAAACATCAAGGAAATTTAATAGATAATTAATATAGTAGGATGTACTGTCGTATTAAAAAAATAATAAATTTATAAAATATACGGAATATAATAACATTATGTACACCGAAAACAATAAATGAGAATACGTAAAATCAATTCTTACACACATAAGGTAAGAAATATAATATGTACGTAACAAAAACAGTAAATGACATACCAAAAGCAATAAATGAAAAAATATACTTTATAATTATAGTATGTACATAAATTAATTTGTTACCCATTAGAAATAATAAGATATAAATAGGTTCCATAGAATCACTGGACGAAGTCAGGAACGTTTTACAGCCTACATTACACTTTGCTCATTTCGTTATTGTTTAATTGTCCTTGGTAGTAACAGATCTCAAGTTTGAACCTGCCGAGGGCCGATTATAATATTGCTTAAACAAAAATCGATTTGTTTCGCGAGTTTAAATCAAATCGGACCAAAATTGCGAACGAGAGAGTGCTAAAACACACACACTTGTTATCTAGAGGTCAGGAGATCCCGGATCTGAGTGTTTTAGCAAATTTGCCAGAACGTACCATGTTATTTTTACACCTGAATGTTGGCAACCCAGCACGGGGGGGGGGTGAAGGAAGCACTTAGCACGTTGGTCGTGGTGAAAGGCAGCGACAGCCTACAAACGAGCAGCTGTGTGTAGGAGTCAACGGAACCGTATCTACGGGCACAATGGAGGTAGAAAGTGAGTGAAAGTCTTGTTATGGTTTCACTTTTACCGATATTTAGACTTTACGATAGCACCTGAGCACCAGAGCTTGCGTCACCCAACTCATAGCCGGCGTGAAATTAGTATAACAGATTGGGACCGATGAGCGAAATTAATCATAAAATCGAAATCATTAGCTTTTGCTAATTGTTCGGCCAAGAATGAATTCAAGGAAGTGTACCAATTCGAGAGTAAATTGCATTACATTTAGTATGCCTGCTTAGTTATGTAGCCCAACTTGAAATGTAACCAATAATATGCCGATTTGTAGGTTTTTTTATAGCTCCCTCCAGTACTGGGTTTTGGGAGATACAGCGTCAATACCTTTTGTTTAGGTACTATTCAAGAAAACTATTCAATTGCCGTAGTTTTTTAAAATCAGTTTAACAGATTTTGCTTAATTTTTTTAACATCAACTTGCGTGATATATATATTCAAAAATTTGAAAAAAGAAATTTACTGTTTTTTATGTGATTTCAAGATAGTAATCTGTGTAATATAGAATTTAAACTCTCAAATTACGAAAGCTGACCGACGTCAAATTAATTTTATTAATTTCAGCGCATTTTTAAAATTCAAAACGATGACATATGAAGTTTTTAAAGCTGAATACGATGGTGAAAAAAGATTTCATCTTCTTAAGATAATACTTCTTAAAGTATTATTAAGAAGTTATGAATTTTTAAGGATTCGAAATAGCCGCCATCTTGAAACTGTTGAACAAGGATTTTGGTTCAAGGTAGTACACAAATCGATTTTTGTGCCAAGTTTGAATGAAATCGGACTAAAAGTGAGAGAGTTAATATATATACGTATTATATATATGTATGCTGCAGTATTATAGGCCTATATGTATGCAGTATAGATTGTATAAAATTATTTACAATTTCTTTAAAACTGACCTAGAGGTCAGGATCGGCGTTCATTTCAAAGTCAGGTCCTTGTGGAACACCCAGTGGTTCTTTTTCAAATTTGCTCTCTGACTCGAGGCAAATCTTCATACATGATCAAAATTTGAGCAACCTATTTTGAAAACTTAGGCCGATTTTCTGTGAAATTTTCTCAAAACGCTTCCGAACATAATTATTCGGAGAAATAATTCAACGTTAGAAGTTTGTATTATTTACAACAGTTTTAGTTATCGCCCTAATTTGATTTGACTTTTTGCCAATGCTTATTTTATCAAAGTAATTTCTGCGAAAATCCAGTTAACCGATCCGATCGCGTTAGCTTTCACTTGCACGTGTGCAAGGAGGCCTAAAGTACAAGGCCGGGAATTTCCCAGCCACGTCTGGGCCCCACGTGAAAGAGATGCACGCCACATGCACAACAAGACTTGGAAACAACAGATTTTCGCAGACCGGGTTTCCTGCAGATGGTTTTTTAAGCACACGTGTGCCAGGACACTTGTATGTGTAGAAGGATAGCGAGCAGGCACAGCACGTGGGAACGGACCTTCAGGGAGGGAGCAGCCGGAGGACCTGCGACGAAGATAAAACATTCAGTAACCCGTATTGTGGGACAACTGGAAATTACTTAATCAGCTGATTTATTTAATCAATGCCTACTAATATTAAAAACTGCTGCAAATTATGTTACGTACCGGTTGACGTAGATCAATGTATTCTAATGTATAGGAGATCTGACAAATTATGAATTGGGGCAGTTGTTTTGTTCGATTTGTTATAGTTTCAAACAGTTTTGATAAGTTATAGTCTTGGGCAGTTAATTTAAATCGTTCTTTGATTAACGTAGTAGAACTGAATACATTTCTGTGCGAAGTATGGGTTAGTTCAGCTTAATTAAAACATGATTTGATTATTTGGAGAAGTAAGGTGTGGATCAGCGGTTCCCAAACGTTTTTGTCATTTAACCTACCTTCTGCCTGGTATTTGGTTTCTAAAAACCCAATTATATTTTGTTTGTGTAATAATTACACTTCATCA
Organism: Callitettix versicolor; assembly: GCA_022606455.1. Lineage (NCBI taxonomy): Eukaryota > Metazoa > Arthropoda > Insecta > Hemiptera > Cercopidae > Callitettix > Callitettix versicolor. Next base: position 54,266,447 of record CM040186.1, read on the forward strand.
GAAGAAAAATGAAAATGGTGTAAAAGTAAGTTAAAATTGTTTAACTCACTTGACACCCTTTTATCTTTTTTCTGATGAAGTGTAAAAATTATTAGGCACGAAATATGAAGTTTTTTATTTTATTTTATTCTCCAAACACATTCGTCCCAGCTGCATGTCGTAGTTCCAGTAGTAGCGCGAGCCCAGAACGGTAGCATTGTCCTAGCGCCCTGATCACTTTATTTGGAAAATATCTGTTTGGTGTGTAACTCTACAGTTAGCAGTGAAGCAGTTTTATAGAGTTATAGAACATATTTATTAAAAAATTAAATTTTCTTTTTTTTTGCAGTCGAGAGAACACTTAAGAAGTTTTAAGCCGTCCGACCATAGTTTGGGACCGCTGGTTTAGATCATTTCTTAATCGATGTATTTAATGTTTTAATGTTTCTGGTTAAATTTGCTGAGAAATTTAGAAGAATATATTTTAACTGTTTATTCATCGCCTAAGCATCTACGGTCTGAGACAGCTTATCGTAAATAAATACATTTATCTACGTTTATTCCACATATATGTGGATATAGCCACATATCTGCATAACCAATAGTAATATCTGAATTATTCAATTAATGCACGCTCTTCCCACTCACCATCAGTAACGAAGTCGCGTCACCCTGTGATGAAGGTACAATCGAGCGACCCTAAATGAAACAATATGTTTATCTCCTCTGCGAACGCTTTCTGTGTGATGGCAGTGGGATAATGCATTGTCTGAAGCACTCTGGCGTTGTTACATACCGATCTGCCGACTTGCTGAACTATTCGGCTAAAATACGTCCTCGAAGGTCGGCGGCCGCGTGCACCTGCACCGTGAAGAGGTCGTGTAATCGGTGCTTGGATGACGATGAGTGTTGCTCACAGCGTAGCGCCTGTTCCTTCCTCTTGTCAACAGCGGCGCTATGTCTACTCGCATCGTATTAAGTTAGGGATGAGTAGCTTATCAAAAGATAGTATCGATACATCAGGAAAATCGAAAAGAATTTTCCGATATTAGTATGTATGGAATGAAAGTGTCGAAAGAAATATGACGCAATTTCAAAGAAATTTTATAGGTAATTTGTATAGAAGGTTTTACTTTGTCTGCGAACTATGTATTAAAAATGTACAATGTTTTAGGGCTGGTTGTGATGTTGGTTTTGCGCGATGCGTGACAATATCACATTGCATTTAGTAGTATATTTAGCGCGTTGCGTGCTATTGATTTGTGGCTACTTCTAAACAGCTGATTTCGTATAACAGCTGTTGCTTCAATATCATTTAATTGAAGTTATGTTAAACATGTATCATGTTTTAGGGATGCTTGTGATATTGGACTTTGCGCATCGCATGATGCAAGTGCACAAATTCATATTGGTAGTTATCATAAAAAATCAGTTGTTTTATATTAATTCGTAACGATCAGTTGATTTTATTGAACAGCTGGTAGGCTATAATAAGTTTTAGGTTATGTTATTAAAAACTAGCTATGTAAATTTGTCGTGTTTTGAAACGAGTTATCGTATTAAAATAAAAAGGAAGAGAAAAAGTGACACATATAATTTTTGTTTTTAGTTCAATAACAGGAATTAGTTCTTTTATCTAAAGTTTAAAGCACAAGAATGAAACTGTAAAGCTTCGTAATTTTGGGTTATTGACAGAAAGCGCTCGTGTGAGAACACAACCTCCAGCAGGCGTTAAAACCCGAAACAAAAATCCACGGCCTGGTGTCGGGTTAGCGGTTTTAAAAACAGAATTTACAACACGGCAAATTAGCAGGTGTTCGTATTTGGTAGTTTCAGGTTAAACAATGACTGAACAGCTGCGTTGATTAGCATATCGTTTACGTTAGTGAACGACTAGGTAGCTGATAGCTGATAGCTGGTAGCTGCTAGCTGACTGCCGGTAGCGTAATCTCGATTAAGCCGTTCAGGAATGGTTGTTGTTTCTGGTATAGTCGGGTGGCGAAAATGTTTGGCATATGGAAAATGTTGGTAATGGGAAGGGAATTCCCCAAAATATTTTTTCTATCTTACCCTCTTTTTAAAAATTATTTCACCATCATAAACGAAAATAAACCCTGACCGCCGTCAAACTATATTTATAAATTTTAACTTTTTTTTGAAAATTCAAATTGCTAATTTATGCAGTTCTTAACGCTGAATAGGAGGTTGAAATCAGATTTACAAAGATATTTATGTGAAAAATGTTATGGATTTTTGAAGATTTGAAATGGCCGCCATTTAGATACTGTTGAACGAATTTTGCTCGTTAACGAACATGTCTAAGTTGTTACCAAAAATCTATTTTCATGCAGTTTAGTGATAGCCTATATTTTAAAGTCTCGGGTTTGAGTCTTACCATGATGGCGGCTCCAATAGGTAATTTTCCAATGGATAAATTCGCTATTAAAATATTTACAAATCGTTTATTCGCATCAGAACCAAACAACAGAACAAAATACAGCAGATGTTTTTTAGATTTTTAAAGTTGTGACAAATTAAATCACTGAGCAAACATATTGAGCAAAATTCGTGTAGCATGTTTTTGTTTGTCAATTGTTCAATCGAATTTTTGGAGATATAGACCCATACCTTTTCTTTCCATTTACTGTAGTATTTGCGATAAATTTAGTCAAAATCTTTAAAGTTGATCATGAAAAAAATCAGTTTCCTTTACTTTTTTCGTTGTTTTTTAATAGGTATTTTGCTTCTATTCCTGTGCACAGGCAACAAAAAAGGTGAGAGGCTATAGAGGGAAAATAAAAGTGTTTTTTTTTTCAAAATCGTCAAAATTTAAACTAAACAAAAGACCTTAAGGCCTTAAGGTAAGCCACGCAATTGAACAAACTGTACTTTGTAACAGGCATTGTTTGTATTCAGAAAGTACTTCTAACATGTAAAATAATTCCAAACAGATTTATTTACATTTGCGAACCACGTGGTCCCTGATAGGCCGGCCCTGGGCACACAGGTGTGTGGGTTGATTGTGTAAGTCAAATTGTAGCCTTTAGTCTCCAGAAATAGCCTTAAGCCTGGATCTACCGTTTAGAAAAATTCTTTAACAATATGCCGCAGCACATACCTTGGCATATTAATAGAAACTAGCCAACAGATGTAGTTGTTTAGTGAATTCAATTTTTCTCTTACACTATACTAACTAGGCCTACAACAGAAAATGACGCAAAAACGACGCTTTCAGTCGATTCGTAAGTTACCAACAAAAAGCGATGGAGAAATCGATTTATGTTTTGGCTGTGAACATAATTAACACGACGTTTCAAAGTAAATTTATAATTAACACGAGTCTTTTATTTAGTAACAATTACACGTTAGAATTGACCTAGATTTTCGTACCAATTCTACTTTCAAAACTGATTCGGTCAGTAATTATTTAAGTCTTGGATACAGTAATAATTTCAATTTTTTTCAACAATGCTTTTTTAGCATCTGCTGTTTTGGTACACACACAATTATTGTCACCTATGCCTCAATTGCGCTGTCCTCTAACGGAGACAGTTTATACTGCTCATGAAATTTTGTTTACAAACTTTTTATCGGTGTTATTTTACTAGAAAGCCTTAAAATGGAAAAGTATAAGGCGTGAGAGCTCCCTGGTGATCTGACGAACCTGTAGGTACCTCATATATGTATTTCCAATAAAGCAAATCCTTATTGTTTTGTACAAAACCGATCCGAATGCTTAACTTAATAATATATCGAAGATAATAGAAGTTCGGTCCAAGAGTAGCTTGGAAAAAATAACCTCGTCATAATTTTGGGGGGAATAGCGACCTACACCTTTGAATGTGAAAAAGTTTGTGCATCACTTATTAGTTAATCTCCTAATTGGAAAATATGATATTGGAAGATGTATATATATATATATATATATATATATATATATATATATATTATATATATATATATATATATATATATATATATATATATATATATATATATATATATATATATATATATATATATATATATATTATATTATATTATATATCATATATATATATATATATATATATATATATATATATATAAGCAATCTAGGTTCGGAATCTTAAACCTATTTTATTCAAACGTAGCATACAAAAACCAATTTCGATAATATAGATTTAAAGAAGTTCATTATATACATACATTTGTATATATATATATATATATATATATATATATATATATATATATATATATAATATATATAATAATAATATATATATATATATATATATATATATTATATTATAATAATAATAATAATAATACACACACACACACACACACACACACACACACACACACACACACACACACACACACACACACACACACACACACACACACACACACACACACACACACACACACACACACACACACACACACACACACACACACACACACACACACACACACACACACACACACAGTAGTTTTACAGTAACAGTTTTAAAATGTGCTGCCATTGCAAATCTTATAACCTCCATACGTTTTTATCTTGCAGTTACTTGCAAATCTTATTTCGCTATCATAATCGCGTTAAAGTCTGTATAGATTGAGATTTCGGATTTTAAAATGAATCTTGGCTGCGGTTTATAAAAAAGTGGATTTTTTTAGTGTTTGTAAATTCGCTTCAAATACACAACGATAATTATTTGAAATTCGGTACAGTGATTTAATTTATAAGTATTCATAAATTACCAGTTTTAACAAAATCAGACGAATCGATTTTTAGAAATTACCCTGATTTTCCGATTTGTACGTCACCTTGTTCTGAACCAGCTTTTGCAATGAAAATATCGTCATAGTTTTGTGCATGAAGTGCGTGGTGGGTTTTTTGTACCATTCATTTTTAAATTATTAACACGTTATGTTAAGTAATGTAATACCTTAACATAAATATGCATTCATTTAAATAAATCAGTGGATAATAATGTCAGCAGTTCAGTGAAATTGCGTTGAACATCGACAATTACGGAGGTGCGTATTGCTGTTTGGATCCATTGCCCGCAACCCTAATCTGCATTGTGTCTCGGCACAACAGATTGCGGAAGGACACGGTGGAAGTAGAAACGAGGCGTTGCACAGGTGGCACCGTGGGAACTTCTACCTCCGTACCTAAGCCTGCTTGTTGCTGCTGGATGGCATTGTCCATTCATGTCCTGTACGCGATGCAACCTGTTCAGACCGTTAAACTAAACATACGTGTACAGGGAGGCCTATAAATCCTGTTCCCTTTCGTGGTAGTTACAACAAAGATTTTACATTAAAACATTCTGTTTTGCGCAATACGTACATCATTTCATTCATAGTTTTATTTTTAAATCTATATGTAAGTTTAAACTCACTTCTTTTGTTTAACAGCGTCTTGTACGGCATCTGTGTGATTAAGTGATTTGTAGAGAGTTTGCGTAAATTGGTTTACTGGTCATTTAAAGTTAATTCGTTTTTGCGGAAAAAATATTTATACCACAAGATGTTAAATTTTTACTGCCTTAATATGCAAAAAGGACGGTGATCCTGAAAAATCGATCTTGAGTTTTTAAATACAACTAGTTTCAGGTTTTCTGAATAAACCTTAATAAACGCGCACGCACGCGCGCGCTTGCATGCGTGAAAAAGAGAGAACAATCTTACGGTCGCAATTTTTGTTAATTTTGATTCAAACTCGATACAAAAATCGTTATTTGGTATACTGAACTAGAACAAAATCCGTTAATTAGGATCAAAACTTAGAAAGATCATATCGTTTTTAACTTGCCCTTTTATGTGAATTTTGATAAAAAATCAATTTTGAAATTTTGGATATATCGCTTTTCAGGTTTTCTGAATCAAAATAAAAAAGTGGTTGTGTACTAGCTAACCAGCGTGCATGAGTGTGTGTGTGTGTGTGTGTGTGTGTGTGTGTGTGTGTGTGTGTGTGTGTGTGTGTGTGTGTGTGTGTGTGTGTGTGTGTGTGTGTGTGTGTGTGTGTGTGTGTGTGTGTGTGTGTGTGTGTGTGTGTGTGTGTGTGTGTGTGTGTGTGTGTGTGTGTGTGTGTGTGTGTGTGTGTGTGTGTGTGTGTGTGTGTGTGTGTGTGTGTGTGTGTGTGTGTGTGTGTGTGTGTGTGTGTGTGTGTGTGTGTGTGTGTGTGTGTGTGTGTGTGTGTGTGTGTGTGTGTGTGTGTGTGTGTGTGTGTGTGTGTGTGTGTGTGTGTGTGTGTGTGTGTGTGTGTGTGTGTGTGTGTGTGTGTGTGAAGGCGTTAACATTCTTAATGTTTGCAACTTTAGTTCAGAGTTTTGTTTAAAAAAAATTATTTTGGTAATTCAGTTCCCATCGATGATCAAAATATTTATGCACTCTAAAATCCGTACAAACAGTGAGTACAAAAACGGCGGCATTTTCTAATCTTAAAAATAATCATAACTTGCATCATCTTGCACTTTTCTGAGAATTTTTTGAAAATTCGGTGTTGTAAGTTTTTGTACACTCACAGCCCGTTAGGCATTCGAGTGACAAACATTATAGACTCGGAGCACCTGAAATCGAAGCCATTAAAAGCTTATTTTTCATACCATTTTACTTTTATTGGCTACATTTTGTTTGACGAGAGAGTATTTGCCAACGTGTATTGTTAGGTTGTTGCGTACGAACTACTTTTTAAACGTGAGAAAATTGCGCAGCCTTGTTGTTCCCAACACTCGAATTAAATATGCGCAAAGATTTTCTCACATCACCCACCGGCGTGTCCCCTGTTAGGATCAGGTTCTGAGGCCTGGGAAAACACCTGTAACTCCAGCACTCACCAGTGCTAACCTTATCGCGCACACCTGGCCAGTCTTGCTGCTTATCTCGCCCGATAGCGTTAATAAGCTCTTAAGATAAACACCACACCACACAACACAACACGCCACGACATTCTCAAGTTTACTGACTCTTACATCTTTGTACATTCGTGTGCGCTAACTGCTGCGCAATACTGCGCTTGCTTTTTTATTTTCACTATCAGAACATGGCCACCGGACCACATATTCAAATAATTAGGATTACGACCTATTTCCTTCCGTCTAACGGTCCCTTTTTACTCACCTCGTAGATGCGGTTTCGAAACCTTTATGTTTTATCTTCAGGCCGTAATACAAAATGTCAGATCCCTCTGTCGAGATCGTCACAAAGTTAAACAAAACGTTGAAAACACGTCACAAACACTAAACGCAATTACACGATTAAAAAGCACACGATAAAATTTGGTTTGTTCAAACACTACATGCAACTCGTGAGTCGTTACATTCCGGAATGGAACTTTTTTTTAATTATACAATGCATATAGTGCAGTAAAGATGGGATGGAAAGAATTGAACTGTTATATGAGAACAGGCGTTCCGAAAAACTGTTCTCGAAAAGAACAATTTTCAAACGATAACAGTGATATCTGAAAGCACTGGAAATTAATTTATTTTTTCATTTGTAATCGATTAATAGACATCTGTATTTCTATATAGAGAAAGTACTATTTTTAATATACTTCTGAAAATTTAATGTAGTAAATCTTATTTACATAACAAAGTCTAACTTTTTTTTAAAAAAAACTGACTTTTTCAAATCCATAAGTCACTAATTTTAATATTAAATTTAAATTTATTTGTTTGATCTGGAACCTAATTGAACACAATAAACAATAGTTAACAATGTTTAGAAATATTAGAAAACAGTTAAAGAAATTGTCCCTTATTAGTTCTGCTCACGGGGAACGTCTATTGAATACAACATTTCGTTGTTAACAGTGTTTAGGGTTGCTATGGAGACAGGGGCGGTAACAGAAACTGTGGAGCCCGGAACAGATAAGCCCAATGGGGGCTTGTTTTATTTCCCTTTTTGGACTGGACCTCCACCCAAACACTAAACACCATTACATGTCAGCATGTCAGTGACACCCGCCACCGCCTTCACAATCATGTTTAAATGTTATGCATATACGAAAAGAGGGTCACTAAAAGATAAACAGTAAATTAAATGGAAACAAAATACAGTATAGCAAAGTTTAATGAAGACATTGCCGAGAAATAAAACTACACACACACACACACACACACACACACACACACACACACACACACACACACACACACACACACACACACACACACACACACACACACACACACACACACACACACACACACACACACACACACACACACACACACACACACACACACACACACACACACACACACACACACACACACACACACACACACACACACACACACAAACTGTTAAATGGTCTTAAATGGTTTTCAAGAAACACTGTATATTATTTAACGCTGGATTTGTAGGTTAACACTTAAAAATTTTAAATCAAACGTTACAGCAGCCTTCTTAGCTTGACCGTAGCAAATCGCAACTTCAGGCAGTCTTGCGTCATGGTTGAACGAAGGAGCTTTATTAACGAGATCTTGCTGAAGGCTCGTTCCTTCCTCTTCAGCAACTGTTATTAGAATTGCGTAAAATATTTCAGTTGCTATGCATATTTGTGGAAAAATTCCTTCAAATAGTAATTTTAAAAAGTTTTTGGATCCTTTCTGGCTTTCAGCAATGATTTCAAACGTCATTTTTGCGCATTTTTTTAGGTAAACAATCACATCATTAACGAGGCAGTTAGGTAGTTGCGGTACTTTTCCCTTAACTGCATAGATTGTTTTAGTAGTTCTTCCTTATCTAAGGTCCTAAATGAAAGTATAGGAGAAAACAACTTAGCATTTGCACTCAAGTTCTGATACCATTTGGCAAGATTAAAGATAAGGGAGTCTAATATGACATAAATATGTTAAAGTTTTCCTCTGTTTTTTCCCCTTTAATGTCCATACTTTACGCCAGTTAGACCAATGAGCACGAGGGATCAGCGTTAATGATAAGGGAAAATCAACGGGAGCAACTGCGGCTAGAACTAAGAACTTAAGGTGCACAGAGCAGAGACGCAGCAGACTTACCAGTGCTTTTACCACATCCACCACCGAGTCCTCCGTTCCGTGTAAGTATCTTGATTGCATTTTTTTTTCATCTTTGCTTTAACAATGGATTAATAGTTATTTGCTACACGTTTTGCTTCAGACAAAAATGCCGGCCAGTTTTCTCACATTTTTTAAATTTCTAGCTGTAGTTCTACTAGCATAGCAACTGTTATGTCCAACGTGACACATATTGAACAATTCGTTTAATAAGTCAGTTAGAAGTATTTAGTTATTTTTAAAAATCATTTCTGATACCAAAACATAAATTATTTGTTCCTAACAATTATTACTAAAAAGCAAAAATAACATAAATTTAAAAACCGTAAGGGGTCTCCTTTGCTCCCGTTGTTACCGGTCCTGTATGAAGAACAACTTGAGAACAGAGAATACCAACAAAGTAACTATCGCCCTTCTTGTGTACTTATGAGGATAGAGTACAACTCTTCTCATATCAGATCAGTAACTAAGCTGCCTGATCTGTAATTCTGAGTGGTTCTTTGAGAATTGTTCCCGGGAAACTATTCGCTATCAGTAGAAATCTATTTCATCAGAACTGTACATTAAAAAAGAACGTTATATTCCACCTCTACTGCACAGCCATTGTACGTCAGCTGTCTTGCTGACGTCATCAATACGAATTTCTCAGTAATTTTTTTTATCTTGAATTTAAAAAAAAATTACATTATAATCAGAGTTAAAATCTTCACAAACCAGCTTAACCAACTACGATCGTGTTAGTCCGAGGTTCAGGAACATTTTTCGTTCGCGTATCGAAAAGTTCGTTAGCGAGCAATTCGACGTTTTTATTTTTGAAAATTCGCTTCCATCCCGCCAGTTAGATTATTTTCTCTATTTTCGCTATGTGCAACGATTATTTTCTGCGCAAACATCTTACATAGATTCGGGCACTAAATTTGATTTCTTCAACGTGGCTACTGTATAAGCGCGAATTTGATATTTTTGATTATAATCTGATATGTCGGCGGTGTAGGCAACGGCCACAGCAGGTGTTGCAACGTAAGAAGGCGTGATTCCTGAGGAAGCTCCGATACACTCGGCCGAGTTTCTCAACGGATGTTACTCAAGGTTTGCCCAGATTGTGCTCACACCACACCTGTTCCTGTAAACATTACCTGTACTTTCATTAAACATATACCGAGATATTAGGTTAGCGGACATTTTCTGACGTAAGTGAATCGTTTCTTCTTTTGTCCACGAGTCTCGATTATCCGGCTCAGATTGTTTTGTACCTACTTAGATTGTGCTCACACACACACACACACACACACACACACACACACACACACACACACACACACACACACACACACACACACACACACACACACACACACACACACACACACACACATTATATATATATATGGGTAAATATAGTAGTTGACTTTGTTATCAACGTTTGAAAAATAAACGTACGTTACAAGCCAACTAGAGTAAGCAAGCATATGTCGAGCAAATAATGTGTACATATTGTTGCCCACCCCGGTCGGGGTTGAGAGCTGGGAGCTGCGGAGGGTACGCGGTCACATAGCGCCTATGCAGCTGTACAGCTGTACCATTCCAGGTGCCCTGGTCACGTGACAGCTGCGCCCGCGGTATCGACGCGACTTATAATTGGAATTATCCTTATATTTGTACATACAAAGAATGTAACAAACGTGTATGTATGTAGGTAACGTGACCATACGTCCTGTTTTGAGCGGGAATGTCCCAGTAAGATGTCTCGTGGGACGGTTAAATGTCCCACTTTGAAGGGTAGGCCGTTTAGTTACACAACAAAAATATTTTTAAAAAATTATTGTTTAGTGCTTGAGTAGCATAATTTACAATTAAAGTTTTCTTTTCGTTATTATTTCTTCGTAAGTGTTCCGTCGAACACGTAACTACTTGGAAATGGCATACTTTCCATATTTTGAATTTGAGATTTTGAATTCAGTTATGATTTCAGTTACCAGGACTTCTGTACAGTGTTGTGATCTTAGCCAAATTTACTTGGACGTGGAAGTGGAAGTGAAAAATATGAAAAAAATTCAGTTTTAACTTCAGTTGTCAACAAATTTCATGCATTTTTTCGTAAAAATATTTTATATTGATAACATTTTATTGTTAACATAGAAGTATTAAACATTTTGTATATTAATATTATAGTACGGTATGCAAGTATGCTTTTGTTACTGTGCACAAATGTGAAATAGGTTTTAAGAACCTGTAAAATTGAAATTTTAAAAATGTGTAGACCTATGTTCTCTTTCCTCTTATCTCGGGACAATCTCCCCCGCATAAAGTACTTAAATGTGTGTATGTAGAAAATATCAGGCCTCTTTATATAACAACAACTTAGCATATTTATATAGGCTTCTACTATATAGAGCCTACTATATTTAACATACCTATTTAAGGCAAGTATGTTAAATAATATACATGCCGTACGTAGAACGGCCAACTTTATACTTAACTTCACTATAGTATTTCCATATTTTCGATGTTTTGTGTTTTCTTGTATACCCGTATGTGTGTCATTGTGTTTTAGGTGGTACAAATCGTCCTTTAACTGAGAGAAACATAACTTGAAGATGGTGTTACGGTTCCGAAACGCGGTTTTTTGTTGATAGCTTTTGACCTTCCAAACCGGATTTCCCGGAGATGTAATTGAAGGTGAAAAAGCTTGTGTAATGTTTTGCACCATTTATTGCAGTTCCATTCGATATTTTAAGATTAGGATATCGTCTGTTCCAAGATTGAGTAAAGTTTTTGCATCATTTATTACAGTCCCATTCGATATTCTAAGATTATAATATTGTTTGTCAAAAATTTATGTAATGTTTTTGCAACATTTATTGCAATTCCATTCGACATTCTAAGGCGCCTCGGTGGCCTAGTGGATAGCGTACTAGGCTTTCACCCCGAGGACCCGGGTTCGATTCCCGGCGAGGGCTTGGCATTTTCATTCGTTATAAATCATCACATCGTCTGCATTAGCCCAAGTGTGCACAATAGTCGAACGGTAAAAAAAAAAAATCGACATTCTAAGATTAGGATATCGTTTGTCAAAAATGTATGTAATGTTTTTGCAACATATATTGCAATTCCATTCGATATTAGTAGATTAAGATATTGTTTGTCAAAAAGGTATGTAATGTTTTTGCAACATTTATTGCAAGTCCATTCGTTATTCTAAGATTAAGATATCGTTTGTCCTGCCTTGTAGAGCTGTGTGTTGCTGGACTTACCGCTTCAAATCGGCAATGTATTCACCCTAAGCAACCCTTCCGACTTGGCTGTACAGAATAAGTTTTACTTAACCCGCACTGAATCAACTGATGCTTATCTTACACTATTTCAAGGAAAGTTTGACTCCAAACCCGAATGATACCGTTCCACGTTTCTCAGTAAAACAGTGGCCAAGTCACCTGGACTCTGCATGACAGGCCGGTCAGTTATGTATGAATCATTATGACCATGGGAACTGGCTTACATAACGCAGGTGTGCGGCGCTGCGTGTGCGCGTGCATGCCACGTGGCGACATATGCCCCTGCTAGACAGATGCGTTCCCACGGTCACTACATCCATATTAATAACAATCTATGCAGCTTTCTCGCTGGCTGCATGGAAACTTTAATTTTATACTTTTTTGTAAAGCTGATTCACCAGCATAATTACTGTAACATTAAAGTCTGAACATAACTTTGGAGCTACGAAAATGTAGCCTTCCATGACCGCCGTTTTTATGTGATTTTATTAAATTTGATTATTTTTTGGAAAATTCACTTTCTTTAAACAGCTGAGAAGAAAAAAAAAATTTCATAAAAACTCTTCATATTTTTAAAAAATTTTCTCGTTTTTCTAAAAAGACATAGCTTACATATTACAATAGTGTCAAAAATTATACAGGTTAATTATTTTAGAAGCAAAAATGGACGTCCGCCTATTCATCATTACATTTGGCTCAATTTTTAAAACAAATGTTCCCTCGACGAATGTTTTTAGAATTACAGTAGTTTTGAAACTAATATTAAAAATAAATTATGCAAAAGCATTACAGAAACCTTTGTAATAAAAATTTGCCCTAATCCTGAACGCCATCGGGTTCTTTTTTGTACTTATAATTAAATTTGAGCTTAAATTAAATTTGTACTGAAATTAAATTTGAATTTAAATTTAAAATGCTAATATAAGCTGATTACGGTGGTGAAATCAGATTGTAAAGAAAACATTTGAAAATGTTTCAAAATCAGATTTTGAATGGCCATTTTGAAATGAACTTTGACGATTAACGATGGAACTTGTCCAAACTGTCACCACTAATGGGAATTTGTCAATAACCACAAAATCTTATAATATACCATATTTGTAATAACACAAATTATGCAAAAGTAATGATACAGGCTAGTTACAGTAGCTTAACATACAGGTAGGTTATACTCTTTGATTATACTCTTCCCGTTTTTAAAAACTGAAAGTTGGCAACTTTCACACACACACACACACACACACACACACACACACACACACACACACAATATATTATCCAACCTGGCTAACTCTATAAAGTGTAAAGTGACCCGTGCTGATAAGTGTATAACATCGGGCTAATAGTGTATCAAGTGGAGCCCTGAAATACCTGGCAACCTCTCAGTAATACCTTAGTCTTACCCATAGTTAAAGGGTTCTGTGTATGCGAACATAATTTATTTTACTACTTATGTTCTCAATATTAAGAATATAAATAGAATGAGCAGGAACTCACCGCACAACAAAAAACGGCCAAATGAAGCACAACCTCAGTGATAAGAGTTAAGAACAAGAGGGAGAAATTGAAAGGCAATTAGCAGAGGAAGCATCTGCATGTACCTCGGTAATGAATTGGGAAGCCACCAATTATAAGTGGGGTAGTTAGTCACCTTGAATCCTCTCTAAATTCTAGACTTTATAAAGTTAGGACTGGAGAAGGCGTTGTACGTCAGCATTTCAGGAAATGTAGAAAGGGGGCACAATAGATCTACAAAGCTCGCAGTGCAATAGTAACCTTAGAAAGTCACTGATATATTAATATGGTTTCGTTTCGCATGATGTGTCCAAGGAATCGCAGTTTTCGACATTTTATGACGGCCATTACTTCTACGCCTTTCTCCATAGATAGTTTTTCTGAAATCTTTGACGTTGATCACACGTATTGGCCAGTTGATTTCCAAAACATATATATATATATATATATATATATATATATATATATATATATATATATATATATATATACACACATCTCGAGTGCAAGTAGTTTCTTCCTGAAGGCCTCATGAAAAAGAGTCGACAACATAAAAGAGAAGATAGAAGACATACCACCGCATTTTATATCAAGAGATAGCTTATAACTCTTGAATAACGCTCATTTTATTTAAAAACGTATCTGACTTTTCCTGGATTAGATTAATTTTGTAAGGTCATGGCGTTTGGTTGCCTCTCGTATTGCGATTAATGGACCTATTGTGAAATTAAATTTCTTGGATTTTAGTTCAGCAGATTGGTGCCCTCGATGAGTTTTGTCTTATTCTAAGGTCCCTGAAAGCCAAACGCACTTTGCCTTCTGCTGGCAAGAACCTCGTAATCATAGATTATATGGCCTGCATTTTCCTCTTCCTCCTTGCATAACCTACATAAGATTTCTCCTACTCATTGGTACATTACTATCCTATTCTTGTACACCTTTAGACCTTAGTGTCCTGTAATGAGTCCCCTAGTTTTCCGGAATTGCTCTTTGCCCAGAATCTAAAGAGTAAAAACGGGACAAGAGACTTACTGTGGAGAGAGAGGAGAACTCTCCACTATATTTTTCATCGAGAAAATTTTGAATTTTGAACTAAAAAAGCGTATTTTTAAATAACTTTAATTCCTTGTTTTATTTTATACCTTTTAAACGTAGATAAATTATTGTTTCTTTATAAAAACTAACTTATTTCTTGTTCACAAACCAGTTATACTTTTTTCGTAAATGATTTTTTAATGTCTTTTTTTATTTTTCATATCAATCTGAGCAAGAAAGAACCTTGCATAATACTAAAGTGTTTTCAGTTGACTCTCATTAAATCTCATGAAATATTTTTCATTAACGAAAATATTTGATTTCCACTTCCGCAGGCGCTGACTTTTTTGATTCGATAGCATGCCGATCACTGCCAACAGAATTAATGCTTTGTATCAACTAGCTAATGCATATTATTGTTAATAATCAACCTTAGTAATCTAAGGTACTGCACAACAGTTTGAATTTTATATAATAAGTTGTTAGTGCTTTTGTTAAAATTTTTATTTACTGTCATTTTTGCCTGTTCACTCGGGGCATTCACAAATCCGGCCGGGACAACGGGACAAAACTGGGACTGTTCCGGGACGCATGGTAACTATAGCTTTAACTAACTTTGTGTTTAAGCTTACTAAAATCGGTTTTATAATGTTTATTAAAGCCATAAAAATACTGTAATAGTAAAAGCAAGCAACGAAATACCTAACCTAACCAGCAAGGCAGCAGTAAGTAGCCTATTGCCGAGTAGCTTTCCAGGTAACAGTGTAAATGTGAGACTTTGTTCTGTAAAATCATGGAAATAAGAGCGCAGTGTGCTAGCTGCAGGCCATTCATCTCTGCTGGCGCTTTCCATTCATGTATCTGTCTGAATGGTGCAAGAATTACTGCACACACTTAGTGACTTTTTGCTTTGTTTACGCATTTCAGGGTTTCATTTTAGCTTTTTCCGATGTTTTTGTATTTGATTTCAGTTTGCATTTCCTGTGAGCGCTGTTATTAATAAAATCTGTATAAGCGATTTTGTTAAAAAAATTTCTCAAATCGCTTTTGAACCGATTTTTTTTCGGAAATGGCAAACAACCCATTTTATTTGGGCCCTTAAAGGGTTTTTCTGATAGAAATCGTTTCAACTGTTTTTTTAGAAAATCAATTTCTACTTTTTGGAAATACATATTTTACAAAAACCACCGCAGAGAAAGTTTGTACAAATGCACAAGTCCTACAGTTTGTATCAGATCGGAATAGGCAAGATAACAGGACGAATAAAACACACACACTTCGGTGTACTTCAGTGTTTTATAATTTTCTTTTATTTGAAATTTTTACACCGATTTCAGTCATGTTATTTCTTTATCTGGTCCTCTTTTATTCAAACAAAAGAGCTTGGTGGTCGATTTTTTTTTTATTTTTAGGCGAAAAGCAATAGTTCGAGCCGCAGTTGCTCCTGTTGTTTTTCTCTAGCCGTTAGGCCTAATACTGATCCCTCGTTCTCATTAGTCTAACAAGCATAATGACGATGTAAGCATTAAAAATGATTATAGACGACGTTAAGCATTAAAAACCGTGTTATATCCCCTAAATTCTGAAAATCGGATTATCAGATTTCGGCCAAATTCCGGGCGATTTGTAGTCTGCTGTACTGAAACTGAAAAATTTACATTTCCAAGGTAAACCGAAAAAAAACACCGAAACTTCTTTTTGCTTTTTCGTTTTACATTCCTAACTGGAAGTTTTGTATATACTGTATGGCCAAAATCTGTCGTTTTCCCTTTTTTTCGATATCAAATCAAGGTCACTTCCAAATCAAGGTTTTTTTAAACAATCCAATTTAAAATAACAACTATTTGAGCCAAATATGGTTTTTCTTATTTTTTAATGTTTTTTTACAAAAAAACCATTAAAACATTTTTCAATAATTAACAGTAATGCCTATATATGGATAAACTATACCTAAATACTTAAATTTTATCGGGATTTTTATTTTTCACTATCGTCTTATTTTCCGTACAGTAATATAATTTAGTTCGAGAGAAAATTGGGAAAATTTAACCGTCGTCTGGTTTGTTTCGGTACTTTTTTGCCAACAGTTGAACTGAAATTTTCGTTGCTTCATTTTATTGTATTTTTACTAAACGTGAGAAATTGTGTGCAATTTTCTCGGCTGCACACAAGAATACCTCAGCCTGACCACAGAATTACGTAATTCTAATGTTCTAAAACATTATTTCGCACAAAGGTCATCCTTCACAGTATAAGGTATAAAACACTTGTTAGGCGCCAGTCCTGTGATAACCGTTATCTACCCGTAGTCAGCAACGTCATACATCTTACGTGATCACGTGACAAACAAGCTTGAGTGAACTGTGCTGATTATGTGGTGTCGTTATCCTGACCGGACTGTGGCGCCGACGCTTTCCACGCTGGGCGTTGCTTCTTGCGTCAGCGGGAAAATGAACTTAGGTCGAAGGCCAGTCACTCGTAGTCAATAGTCGGCAGGGATGTGCGGGAACAGCTGACTGTATGGAACTATTCTTAGCTGTTCTGTTCAGCATTAAGAACCTTTTTTATTCTTATTCTTTTTTATTTACCTGTTAAAGTTTATTCTAAATCCTTTAGGGAAAACTGGTAATATATTTGTTGTGATGGACAAAAGTAAATAAATAAATAATAAACTAAAATAACAATTTAATAAAAAAAGAAAAAGAACCATTTGTGTTAAGAATTATTAAATTGTATAAAATTAAACGTAGCTTACAAACTACTTCTTATAAGATTCAAACTTTAACTTTAAAAATGTAAGTTATCCTTCCAAAAAGCATTATAACATACCAACATTCAACATTATTAGTAGAGGGTTTATAAAAATGAAAAAACTATTCTTAAAAATACAAAATCACAATATAGAACGAGGAAAATCGTATTCATATATTGTGTGATCGTTGAAACACTTTTTATCTGTAGTAGTTGTTTCGGATGATATTTCCTAAATTACACCGGAGAAAATAATGTTAACATATTACATATTAAGTAAGGCTTAATGTGATTATTAGTTATTTTATAATATTTAAATTGTTATTAAAAATCACTTTAAAAATTTGAGATACAGGGTGTTTGAAAAAGAACTCCCTAATTTTTAATGTGTCCTACAATCTTTACAAAGTGACATACAGTATTCTAGTTTGCGGTATTTAATTCGTAAACTATCCACGTTTTGTTCACGTAAATGTGGGAATTTAGTTCCTGCAGTTGGCAGGCCTACGTGACCTTGAGAATAACAGCGACAGCGCTCAGTTCAGGCGTTTAGTGCAGTGTTATGGCTACTCCGCAACAAAAAGGCGCAGTGTGTTATTTGGCTTGTGAACACTGAGTCTGTTATAACAGTACAGCGTAATTTTAGACGTTAGTATAGTGGTGAACCGCCTACAGCAAAAACTATATCTGTTCTTTGCTAAAGTCTTTCAAGGAAACCGGCAGTGTTTTAAAAGCAAAGTCGCCAAGTAGACCGAGAACTTCTGAAGCTACTGTTGAACAGATCCGTGTTTCTTGTGTTCAGAGCCTACAGTTAGGAGTGCCTACAAGTACTTTGTAAGATGTGGTATGTAAAAGACTTCATTTACGCGTCTACAAATTACAACTGTTACATGAAATTAAAAGATTGCAGTATGCTGTTAACTTTCTATATAGAATTGATGAAAACAACAATTTTTTGAAAACGTTTAAATGTTTTCTGATGAGGCAACATTTCATGTGAGTGGAACAGTTAATCGTCATAACTACAGAATTTGGGGGGCAGAGTCACCACATGTTGTTATTAAACATCAACCTGACTCTAAAACTTAATGTTTGGTGCTGTTTGATGGAAGATCGAGTGATTGGTCCTTTCATTTTTGTAGAAAGAACAATAAACAGGGACGTATACTGTAACGTGTTGACAGAGTATGTCTTTCCCCAAGTGGAATATTGAGGTGGAAGAATGGCTTGGGTTTTTCCAACAAACATGTATACTCCGCCCCACCTCATTTCAATAACCGTGTGCGCGTTGCTTGACACTGGCTTTCCGGGAATGTGGATAGGCATGGTTGGCCCAGTCTCTTGGCCACCTCGAAGCCCGGACTTAACCCCATCTGACTTTTTTTGGGAGGACACATACATGTGTACGCTGAAAAGATCCGTAACAGCAACCATTTAAGGGAAAGAATCATCGCTTCGGTTGAGACAGTTAGGCCTACACCTGCTATGTTGGTGAATACCTGGCTAGAAGTGGAATATCGCCTCGACGTGTGTATGGCAAAAATGTATCCCACGTTGAAGTTTACTAACATTTAAAAAAAAACTTGAATGTATTCTCTTTCATTGTATGTACTCGTTGATATAGGTTTTCATTAAATTCACTATTAAATTTATACATAAAACTAGGGAGTTCTTTTTCAAACACATTGCGTATATTTTTTACTACAGATTCTATGCTTTACTACCGTTGGATTTTCTATTCGTCACGTGGATTATGTCTTTTTTATTTTAACCGGTGTAAAATAAAAATGTTACTACAAAAAAAGTATGGCTTTATCGTTTAAACGCTATAGGTCCTAACAAAAAGCTTAACTGTTCTTTGTTGTGCCGTAAAAGCTATTTTCCGATTGTAAAACAAAAGTTTTAAAGCCCGGTTCAAGTGTTAACGGTTGTCCATTGACAAATCTCGGCCGGAATGCCAGTCAGATAGCCATCTCACAATACCCTGTCTAGATGTTGACATATATATACAACTGTTTCCTGCCCGCTCTAATTAGCAACTTCCGGTCCACGGCACACTCGACTATAATTTGTTCTACTTAAATACTTCCTAATTACCACTGCCTCCTATATTAGGCTTGGCTGCAAATTATCGCCTACTCACTTGTCGAAAACGGCTGATTTATGGATGTTTGAAACGTGTGAACTTGCGTTAGTTGATTTTATATAATGAAATTGAATTATATCATGATTATACCTAAACCCGATACCATGAAATGTGCGTAAAACCTGACATTTTGGAAAGATTTTAAAGGGTAGCTAGAAATTAAAAGCAATACATACGTGCTGGCCCTCTGACGTTCGTAATTTTAGTCCAATTTAATTTATACTTGCTTCAAACATTTATTTTGCTAATAACTCGGCGAAATTCTTTTATCCGTTTAAAAATGGCTTTCGATTAAATACTTTCTTAAAGATCCATAACTTTTATTTTGGACAGTTGATTTGACCATTGTAATAAGTTTTATATTTTGCATAAATTATCTTTTAATTATTAAAAATACGAACATCAACCTGACCTCCATGAATGTTTGAAGATATCCGCCATTTTCAATTGTCCAAGCTATTAGTTGTTCTGTTTTTATTTTACTGAACTCATGGAAATGTCAGCTCAAGTAGCGATATTCGATATTGTTAGAAATTCGTCGAGACAGCTGCGTCCAGCGTTTGTTTTCCCCTTGATTCCGTAGTTTGTGTAATTCTTTAATTTAATATGGCAAGGGAATTTGAACATTGAAACAAACAACAAACATTACAGTTATCAAAGTGGCGCCTCGAGCTAGGAGATTCCAGTGACAAACACCGTCACTAATACTGGCCGGAGAAAGTCAAGTAAGCTTGATTAATTTGTGGTCAACTGTCGTCGGGTGTCGATGTAACGGATAAGCTCGGCTTAGAGTCTCACATAGTTATGTTACTGGCCTCAGTGGGATTTCCTTACTGATCTGTATATCAGTTACTTTTTATCCTGAAATACTCTGAATAAACTAAACGATCAACTGGACAACTCCTCGGGCATAGAGGAGATGTCATGAGCTGTGATTTCGTCATTTGTTCTATCAGATATTTGAGTGAAGATACTGGTTTGATTTTCTAAGAGAGCTTCAGTCGCCTGTGGTTCTTTAACTAAAACACTCTTGTAGGCCTAATACTTACTTAGCTGCAGCTTAGACCATACTAGGATGACACTTTGGACAGGCAGTTGATATTAGCTCCTAGATTTAAAAACAAGGATCGGAACTTTGCTGTTGATGTAAACGTGAGGTTTTATCTAATTATTGAAGAATGGCTAAGAAACTCTTGTATAGGACGTATTAGTTAGCTGCAGCTTAAACCATACTGTGATGACACACTTCGAGAGGCAGTTGATGTTGGCTACTGGGTTTAAAAATAAGGACCTTAAATTTGCTGTTTTTTAATGTTTTAAGGTTTTGAACCATTGTTGATGGTTTTAATGCATTTGAAGGTAAGGACCAGAACTTTACTGTTGACATAAATTTAATTTCTCACCATCTCTTACCAATTTTGGAATACAGCACAGTTTTTTAAGAATACATCACAACGTGCTGTAAACCTTTGTACTCACAGAATTTCTCACGCATGTAGGAAAATTCCCTTCCAGCTTCCTCTAACAGTCAAATGACACAAAGTCTGCTGATCTGAGACTACATACTCAGCAATAGTGAAGGAGCAGTAGGGAGCTACAATGAAAGAATGGGGACTCGACCTCTCACTCGCGCATTTTTCTCTGCCCCACTGGTGTTGTTAGCAGGACGTTTTCTAAGCCGCAATCCTATAATTAAGTTCTTAAGTCTTCTTTTTTTTAAAAAAGATCCTATTCTTTTCATTGTTAATAACACGCATTTAATCAATCATTTTTGCGATGAAAACACGTTACCTACTTTCGCGCGGTAGTGATTTTGAGGTTATGCGGGTTATTTTTCATTTTTTTTTAACTTCTCGTAGTTTCCGCACTTTTGTACTTGTATTATTACTTTTGGGCATGTAATAAAGTGTTTTGGCAAAAAAATAATAATAAGAAGAAGAAGAAGAAAATTGACAAAACTAGTTAAATGTCATTTATACCCACATTAATAGTACCTACATATAACCTTAAAATCACTACTGCGAAAAATTAGGTTACGTGTTTTGCATCGAGTAAACGATTGATTAAATGCGTGTTATTAATAACGAAAACAATAGAAACTTGAAAAAAAACAAACTCACGAACCTAACTAACACATTTGTGTGCGAGTACCAAGTACCAAGAACACCGCAGGCTCTTTTAACTCGACTAAATGTAAAACAATAGGTATTGATTAAAGGCAAGGCAAAGCGGAAGTAGTGTTTAGGTAATGAAATCACTCCCATGTCCAGCTTCCGGAAGCCAAGGTCAGCTGATTGAATGAATCAAAGCAATGAATGGAGCAGCTGGCCCCTCTACGTTCTGCGTCACATCCGTTTCCCATCGCACTCAATGGAGATTGGAGATTACTGTATTCAAAGTTTATGTTTTTAATTGACCTATTTGGTGAGTTATTGGGAGCACCAGTAGGTACTGAACAAATAATAAGTGTTACGAAGATAATTTTAAATTAAAATTCTAAATTTGTTCTATAATTCTTACGTCACGTTAAACAGGGATATTATGCACTCCATAGCACGTTGTTTTTCAACTTACATGGTTGGAAGTTATCTTGAATTATCCTTAAAGGTTGCGTTCTTATGTTGTGCAGATTACAATAATAATAATGTCACAGTAGGTCCTTAAAACCTTTTTAAAAAACCAGTTGAATATAGTAAAATGAATTATTTTTTAATGTTTTCAAAGTAATTTATAATAACAATAAACTTTGCTAAAAATGATAGAACTATTCCTCCGCTATACATTTATAAATAGCATCCAAAACTGTGTAGAACAAAAATACAGTATGTTTCAACGACCTTGCAGCACATAGCCTATCTATGGAGTTATCTTCAATGTTAAAAGTAAAATGTCTGAACTTCTTTAAAAGCCGCAACCTCGCAGCATATATCTATAGGGTTATATTCAATGTTAAAAGTATAATGTCTAAACTTCTCTAAAACCGCAATTTAATTTTACAGATTTTGCTTTTGTAGAATTGCTTTTAGAGAATTGTTACAGAATTTTTATTTAATGTGTTAAATAACTACGAGAAACAGGAGAAAAAACCTCAACAATGACTAAAGATTTTTGAAGCTGGAATTGTTTTTTAATAATTAGGTGTATTATCAAACCATAGTCGGCGGTTTCTCCCCGATAGATTCCGAAGCAAATTTTATAAGGACGTAACTACTAATAGTTATGGACAGTTTTTGTATAGTTAGTATTTCGGGAAAGGTTAGGTTAGGTTGGGTTGGGTTAAATTAGATTTCGTTAGGTTAGGTTAGGCAATGATTACAGAATCTATATATATTCTGTACTTACTAGGTTATATTTAGTTAAGCCTTTTACGTAGGCTTGCCATCATTTTTTATTGATTAACCGGGACACCTGTTTAGTGAAGGGGAGAGGCGGAAAGCTGACGTTTACAATATATTAAGTTAGTGTATTCTAATACATGTTATATAATATATAATGTATAATATACTACTTAATAGAATAAAACATAAAGTGTAAATATATATATTTTTTTAATCACAAATGGTGTTGTTTGATTAAAAGATTACAAATTAGGTCTTTTTCAAATTTGTCACTTCATTATATTTTTTTAATATATTGCTTTTTTAAAATTTTTTCAAAAATTCACTACAATTAAGTCCAAAATGTATTTTACATATAGCATCAACGCACGTACTGTTAACTTCTGTGTTAAAGCTCTTTCATTTGTCCAGGCGTTGTTTATCAGTGAAAACACTCCTTTCAGGAAGGCAAAAGATGTTCTGTTATCGGTCCCAGATTGCGCATCGGGATGTCATTCTCCATGGCTGAAGAGTTTTAACCATTTTTACTTCACTTGACAGCTTTTTTCAGTCTTTTCCCACACTCCCTGTTTAGAAGTATAAATTTTCTTTGCAATAGTAACTCATCAAAAAGGTCATCTTTATTTATTATGCCCTTGCCGACATTGTCGTTTATCTCTTCCCAGATAAAGTCGTGAGTATCCCCAAAACTGTTTTCCCAAAGGACTTATGTAAGTAATACACCGAACATAGAATAACGTAAAGTTACAATCCAGTTGACCTTTTTCTTGTAGTATGCTTGAAAGACTTTTTTGCTCCAGAAGGAATAAAATTACATTCTCTTCTGTCCTGCTCGTTCATTTTAAATTCCGGAAAGAAAATGCAACATCAGTGGCATTTGATTTGCTTTTCTCCATGGATAAAATATTAGTGGTATTCATAGTTAACAAACAGTCTCCATTACAAGCGATATTATTGAACTGGTTCATTATTTTTCTACGAACAAAGTTTCCCGAGACCGGGACATTTCGGTAAGCGGGCGGGACAACGAGACAGCTCTCTAAAACAGGGACTGTTCCGGTCAAACTGTCCGGTACCCTTACACTGCGACTTTCATTGCTGATGGGGTGACGCTAGGCTCGAAGTTTGGTTAGAAGATTTTTATTCTCCAGAGGAATGGGAACAAGAACAGTGTTTGGATCAACATACGAGTAGGCTATACACGCAACAGAAACGCTCTTTAAAATGAAGTTTGTCAGAGCCAAGTACAGAGCCAACCCAGATTCTATTGGTCAAAGCTGACTCATCAGACTTATATTTTTCATTTCAGCCCGCAAGTTAGAATTTCTTTTAGACCCCTGCAGAACACCGCGTGATGTCAAACGATCGTCCTTGGACTTGGAGTATCGACCTATGGGCCTTTCCTAAACCGTTCCATTTATTAACAGACAGAACCGTGTGCGAAGCATTGTCTAAGCTTCCGAGGGGGGTTTTCCCACTGTGATAACCTAGGTCTACTTATTAAGCTGTATACGGGCCTAGGGAGAGTTCCAATTGAAAGCTACGGGTATATACGGGCACGAATACCATTGCATCATTTAGAAATTTTTTTAATAAGCCCTTTCATTGAAATAACAAAGATTGCACATTACATGTGGGCTGTGTAAACAAGCGGACAGGATTTTTGGCGAATTTCCAAATGGGCTGTTGAAGTGAAATATACTGTCTCATCTCCCGAGAGTATGAAATGAGAACATATTCTGACTTTTTTCTATTATAGACAGGTCGCTATAAATTTATATATTATGAAATGTAGCATATACTGTATCAATTTTACATTAAATTAATTGGTTATAATTTATTTTCGAATTTCCATTGGAAAATGAGCTACCATCACGATAAGACCCAGACCCCGGAGACCTTAAAGAGCACCAATCCTAAGGACCTGTGCGCCCTCGCGCGCGCGCGCGCGTGTGTGTTTCTTATAAAATGTTGTCAAATTTTGCTCATATGCAGTGCACGAATTATTAATACAAAAACAAAACATATTCCATAGAAATATACATTGGGGGCGTAACCCATTGACAAAGAACTTGAAGATATTTAACAAATTTTCTAATATTCCAACTATAGTTTTGTTAAGTTTTTACGTAATTATTTATCTTGCGTATAATTACCCCAGACCCACTAATAAAGCATCTATTGAATTACTACACTATTGTACTATTAAATATTATTAACGTTTTGATTGTACATGCTTAGTGAAATGTACTAGGCTTCTTCACTGCAACTGAACATAGACCCCCAAACCGTAACTTTTAAGATTGTTTGTATAACCTAAAAATATTTTACGAACATCTTCATGTCTTACTATTTACTCAAGTTAGACGTTTTCCTAAAAAAAAAACATTAGAATAAAGTTGCCCTCAGCTTTAAAAGTCGTCATTTTGCGTCCAAGTTTCCAGTGGAGGACCCCCGGTACGCTTATGACATAACCTACAGGTTAAAGGTTACGGAACACTAATAAACAGGAAAACATGTTTAATTTCTCAAAATCGATGAATTCTTCACTGTTTCCATATCATATTTTATGGATAAATAGCAACACTATATTTTGTTTTCTAGAAAGAGTCTGTGACCCTATCGGTCATATTTAATCTATTACCCTCATCTTTTCGGCTTAAAACGTTCTCCGACGTCTTCCGATTTCTAGCTATCATTTTCCCCTGACATTCCAAAGATCTTGATCCAATACGCTTTCTCTCACTTCCTTATCAATTTCTTCTCTCCAACTAAATCTCGGTCTTCCTCTTTTTGCGATCATGTAGTTTCCATTTTAGAATCTGTTTGGGAAGTCGATTTTCGTCCATCCTTTGAACTTGACCAAACATGAAAACATCGAAGTTGTTTTGTCTTGATGTCTACAAGGGTGTGTTTCACATCCATGATTTCACAGATTCGTACATTGTTTTTATCTTTTCCCGTTTGGATCGATCTGCGGATCTTCGCTAGTAGTCCATTTTTGTAGTTTCAAGACATTTTTCTATTTTTTTGTTTCAGTGTCCTTAATTTGCTTCCATATGAGATTATACTTTATAATTGTATTGTATATTATATGTTTATTTATTTTTGATATACGTTAATCCCATATGATGCTGTTTCCTTATTGTTCTTCTTCCCAAGGTGTTCCATTTTTTATCACTGTGTCCAAAAGTCCATCGCAAGTAATTGTCATTCCCAAATACCTGTAAGTTGTACATCCCTTGATTTTTATGTGCTCCCCCAATAGAAGGTGTGCTCTACCATCCAATGCACATGCACTCCTTTTTGTGTAGGTTTTCAAACAATAAGATTTGGTTTAGTCTATTACCTATAAGACTAATGTACATACATTAACGATATATATTACTCCGCTATTTGTTAAGATAAAATTATGTTTGATATTTCATTTTGTAGCTGTTGTATGTTGGAATATACGACCAGCCTTGTACGTAATTTTGCTCCTGAAAAAAGCAAAAAATCTGTACGAAGTGTTAATAACTGACCATAATCACACGTACAAGACATTTAAAATAAAATGTCAAACATAATGTTATCTTAACAAATAGCGGAGTAATATGTATCTTTAATGTATGTACATTAGTCTTACAGAGAATAGATTCAATATGGCTGACACGTTCTACACACTCTTAATATGTTATTTAAATAATTCAATTGAATATGAGAGCGTTTGTGTAATGTTTTTGCAGTATCGATAGTTTTCGAACAGGAATTTTTAAAGTTTTTTTTAGATAAATTCAGATAAAACTGGGATAAAAACCGTTTCTGGGAAAATGTTTAACTTTGGTGGTCCAGTTATTTAAATGTGTGAAATAAATACTTGATAATAACTGTATATTTGCACAATGATTGCACAATAATTCTTCAAAACGTTTCATGTGAGAGCATAACAGCAGCTGATATTAACGGGAGGTGTATTCTCACGCAATGTGTTTCTGTGTGTGTGTGCATGTATGCAGATGTGTGCGAGGGGTGCAAACGCTAAGGGGTGAAACTGCAAATTGTCCCCACAGCTGTCCCGTATTCCCGATTCGTGGGAAATCTCTGGGGGGCATCTGTACTCAAGTCAAATTTTCGAATCTCCAAACCTGTAACATAAATAATAAATAAATAATAACATAAATAATAAATAGATAACACAGTGTGGGTCAATTCTAACTTTTTAGTAATTGAAAATTTTAATTACTAATTTTTAGTAATTTTGAAAATTGAAAATTTTACGAATACGACGACTAACTTTTTTAGTAATTGAAACAATGGTCGTCGTATTCTTAAAATTTTCATTTCTTTAGCTTAAAAAATAATAACCACTTTAGGCATGGCAGGTTGACGTGATGGAAGCGATTTTCAACGATCGCATTAATTAGAATTTTACGTTTTCAAATTAAAATAGCATAGACCTACACTTAAAATTGAAAACACTATTATTATTGCCATGTTAACGCTGATAATGTAAGTGAAATCAGATTCTAAAAAAGTGTAAGATAGAAACAATTTTCGAGGTGATTAAAGCGGTCAATCTGTGACGTCGCCTTATTGCACATCTCAGGGCCGTAGGTGTGAGACTGCAGTTACTGGCGTATGCTTTTTACTAACCGTTAATGCCAAACCCCCGTTCTCATAAATCTGTATGCGTTAAGGAAGAAAACGTTCTAGAGGTCAGGAACATTATCTCGAATCTGGGCCTCATCATGACGGCACGTTCCAATAGGCTTATTTCCAATGAAATCGCAAAAAATCGACAATAGTCATAATCTAAAGGCGGCTTGGGTTTAAACTTTAATACAGTATTTAGAGAAGTAAAGTATTGCTAGGGTCGTTAACAATTACATATTTGATCAGAATTATCAAAAACTTCTTTCAGAAAATTTAAACTTTCCGTTCCTATCTCCTTTAATTTTAAGGTTACATGGCTACTTCCAAACTAACTCTCCATATAGCTTCGTATAGCTGTCTCGCTGATACGATGTAAGCGAATTTGAAAGTACGTAATTGAACACAGACCGTTCGAAATTCAAACAAAAGCTGATAAACTAGTTTTAAGAAATTAGTCCGTCCTTGTCGGCCACACCGTATTTAATTTGGAATAGTTGTATGTGAGAAAGTTTGTGTAATGTTTCTGCATTATTTCCTTCCTAGACCTCAAGCCCAGGGGTCCCTAGACGTCTTAAGTATAGGCCTTTGCCGTGTTTAAAAAGTATGTTCTCGTGTTACAATGTCTTCATTATTGGATAAGAATTTTCATCGCAATATTCATACGCTGCTATGCTTCGATTTATTTGCTTGAATTTTTCGCAACCAGAACTGTTCTTAATAGAAAATTGTTTCATTGAAAATTTTCATTTTAATCGCCGAAGTTTCCATACCCAACAGATCAGAGTATTGTTCACATAGGCTATATTGTAGGCTCGATAGGTTTTGCAGAGCCTCTAAGTCACTTATTTTATCAAGATTTTTTACCTTTCTTTCTGAGTACCTAATATTCAGTTTAAGATCGCATGCATTAAGCAAACAAATCGTAATTTCATAACAAAATGAAAGTAGTTTAAAAAATTTTAGGCTAAATTCAGTAATTGCCTTTAAGGATGGTCGTAGTAAACATATTTTTTTTTACAGATCCTCAGAAAGGGGCGCCCCACCCCGGCTGGATCCTCCACTACACGGGCCTTAAATTAAACTGAAAATGTTGTTAGTTTCCCGGCTTACCGTTTGAACGCGCTTATCCACGGACAACGTGATTGGACGGATCATGCAAACAGGCCCGAGTATTACACTCACGCTGAGGCTGTATGTGACGCTAATTAAGGTGTAAATATAACGCGCATTAGCGGACAAAAATATGCGCATACATTAAGGCGCACCTGTTACCTCTGGTTCATATACATACAGTGAACAATCTGCATTAGAAAGGAAATCCCCGACTTTACATTCTGTTGTGTTGACTGATAGGCTACAGCAGTGGGGTCAGTGAAATTAGCTGGGCCCTACATAAGAACGTATTGTTTTAAATGTAAGCGGCTACACATATCCGATCCATTCAGAACAAATAGTCGGAAGAGCGTTCATCACAATTTTGGATGGTTCGGAACTGATCGGTTATGTATAGGCGGCTCTTCGTGTCATCCAATCCGATTTGTTGTTGCTGGAATATCGCTTTCTATTTATTGGATGTGAGTACACTAAAAGATTGGGGAAAAGTGCAGAAACATGGACCTTCCTCCGAACGATAATACTCTATGTACTCTATGCTTCACTCATAGAGGTATTAGTGGCTCGACATTTATATTACATGACCCGCAAATTTATGGAAGTGTGCAAAGTGGTGATTAGAAGGGAACTTGAACAAAACGGAATATATATACAGTGCAGGACAACAACAGAACCTACTTTTGAACACATAGAGCAATGTGAAAGAATATAAATATTTGGAAAATACTAACAAAAAATGAGCTTGAATGACGCTATTTGGGAAAGAGCCACTACTCTTGAATGGTAGCCTATCCCTAGGACATTACAAAAAACGTCGGAAATGCTTAACGGCGACAGAAATGAGATCGGCGGCGATCAAGGATGGAAAAAGTACAGAACCAATGACTACCACGGAGGATGGAATTAGTGAAATCACATGAAAAATTCACGTGTTTCAAAAAGATTGAAACAATGTCACATTTCACAAACTGCATTAACGACAAACAATTAATATGGTTCAGACACGTTCAGAGACAGAAACAAGAATACCTGAACAGATACAAGACTATGAGGAAAAAGAAAACCAGGCAGAGAAAGAAAGTATAACGGAGTTGATTGGGAAATCTTTGGAAGGATCGATTTCAGTGGCGATCGGGTATCGGAAGACGTAATAACTTGTAAACCAATAATATTTGAGTATGAAACACACATTTTTCATCTTCTTTTTGAATGAGTACAGAAAATATTCATCGGTACTACTTCCATGCTGAACACTAAACTGGTGTTTTTATGTTGTCGATACGGGTTGTACATACGATCTGTTGGATTAGGAAATGGAATAGAAAAAAAGCTATTGGATCGGTCATCTTAGTAGACCAGGGACTTTAAAATGAGCTCCGAGTATGACTTCTATCTAAATCACTTTTTTAAGTATATTTACTCGTGGTAGAACTGCGACATTAGCTTTGGTAAGTTACGATTCAAATTTGCCACAAATATCATACAAATTTTAAAAATCTCATTAATGAGTTTTCTATTCGTTTTCTTCTCGATATTTACGGAACATGATTTTCGGGAGAAACAGCGATTCGTGCATTTTATTTGGGTAGTTATAGCTAAATATGATGTAGTTGTAGCCAACTTTGATAAAATCAGATTTTTTTTAACCTCATTTAACAACTTTATGGAGAACCGACGCGCAATTAGGCAAACAGTTAAGTCAACCATTATTTTGAACTAAGTATACTTGAAATTAAATGCAATATATTCATGAAAATCTCTATGCTAAACGATCACCATGTTTAAAAGTTAAGACTTTGAAAATTTCTGAGAATCAAATGTACAACTCCAACACAAAGTCGTCTAAAATAACCTGCTGATGTTCTCTCACCAACATTGCAATTTTATCTGTATGTTATAGTTACCTATAAAGTTTGCCTTCTTTAAATTGTCACTTTTCGCAGCAGATGATATATTTTGTAACGCTCGTGTATTTTCGGCTTTGGTTCCGAGTACAGCCGAGCGGTAAAATATGCTTTTCGTTACGTGATGTTTGTTGTCAGTGTTGATAGTTTTTAGAGGCCTTAAGTAAAACCAATGAATACAGAATCTATAGATTCTACAAAAAAATAGATTCTGTATTCATTGGTAAAACCGAAACCTTTAACGGAAATTCGCGCACGAGTCCGTCTGTCTGTCGGTAACACACCTCTTACTCGTAAACTAGGAGATCGGCGAAAATAGTTTTTGCTCGATCCGAATACAGGGAAAATATAGGGGTTGATGACGAAAAATATTTAGGGGTAAAATTTTTAGGATGATTTTTTATAGTGTTGGATTTGAAACTAGAAGTGATACTGATTTCGAATATACATGTTACCGCTAAAGCGCGAAAGCAGTTGATGTGCATATTACCTAGCTAATCTGGAGATTAACTGATTTGCCCCGTTAACATGCTGAAGCAAGAGTTTACCCATGTAATGTGCACATTAACGGCTTCCGTATCGTTAAAGTTCAAAAGTTTCTTGATTCATTCTCTCAACTAATTTGTTGGTTGTTTGATTGTATTGACTCTTTAGATATCGAAAAATAAATAAATAACATTATGTGGATGTAAGCGTACAGAAATGTTAGTGTTGTTCCAGCAAAGACCGTATGCTTTAACGAGTGCCCAGTGCAGATTGCCTAGGTAATTTGAGAAATGAAACAATTTTTGGCACTTCAACGGATCACCCTGGTTAATCTGCACATTACCTAGATAATCTGTAGAATAAGTGATTTTTGCACTTTAGCGATTGTTAGAGATGCTATCAAGTTTGTAAGTAGTGTTAAGTTAGGGTATATCGTCTTTTTCGTTATTTTTGTTTCTCTAGTAGTTGTGTTTAGGCGATAACAGCCTTAATGCGCTTTTCGCCTTATAAAAAAAAACATTTTTGCACTTAAAGAGCCTATAGACTTATAGTGTTGCCAAACTTTTCCAAAATTTAAAGTTTTTATGACCCCCGCTCTAATTTCGACATATTAGGTCAGAAACGTTTACAAACCTAGTTTTGGATCAAAGAATTTTCAGGATTTTCAAGCTTTTCGACAAGCCCTAAACACGCGCGCGCGCGCGTGTGTGTGTGTGTGTGTGTGTGTGTGTGTGTGTGTGTTTTAATCAACTTTATAAGGCTTTTTACGAATATCGACCTTTTGCAATGTAGGTTTTTACAAGACTCAGAAGTAACTTTTATGCAGCCTACCAAATAGGGACAAAAGAAACACAAATAGTAGATTGGCGGCAGTGAAGGCACAAAAACTCAAGTTTACATTTCAACTTTCGATACTGATTTACAGTAACAAGAAACAAGGCCCTACAGGCCATCAGTTCAGTGCGTGTTTTTAAAACCATGTGCTTGTCCATTTTATTATAAAATCGTTAGCTAGACAGCTGCGTGCAGCGATCATTTCATTAACTGAACGAAGCGAAGCTCATTTCAACTCGACCGTTCAGCATTTGATTTGTGTTTGTTACGCAGTTTTGGCCAATTGACCGATTGTTTTGAAATTTGATACGAAGGTACTTCGTGTAAAGCCCGAACGACGTAGGCATAAGATTTTCTCCAATCAGTCCATTTCAAAATGGCAGCCTCAGATTTATAATGACGCAGTTTTGGCCAAACGCATTGACCGATTGTTTTAAAATTTTGTACGAAGGTTTATAAAGTCCGAAGAACGTAAGTGTATTTTTTCCCCATTCAAGATCGCGGCCTTTAGTTTAACGAGTGCAGTTACTGGTTGTTTCCTGTAGTACAGACTGAACGGCAAGACCTATGGTAATTTTTACCGCTTCGTGGAAAAAGAGCATACAATTTCTAATGAAGGTGGTCCAGTAACTCTTGCACTAAATATTACGGTTACAGGTTAAATTGGCGGAATAGATTACGAGGGCGTCAAACGATGTCATTAACTGAACTGAAGGACGTGACAATACCCCGAGAACCGGTAGATCGGGAAGTTGGTAACACTGTTACAAGCGTCCAGATTTATTTTTTAACGGAAATATAAAACAGATCAATAACTAAATGATAGCAGCAACTAGCAACGGCCTTCTGTATCGGAGACAAAACGACAGCTGAACTTTGCCTTACACAGCCGGCTGACTGCCGACATCTGTTTAAGCGTTAAAGCGAGGCCTTTGTGTCACTCATTAATAGGAATACAGTAGGCCTACACATCTGTACTGTGTCTGTGTACTGGGTACTTGCCCCGACAATTGGCCTAACTGGGCACTAAGGCTTTACATCAACCGTCAACTCGAGGGAAATAAATAATTGTTTGACCTTATGGATTATTGAAATCGTCGGCGGCGGTCAGGGTTTCATGACCCTGTGATTTTAAGAATTTACAAAAACTTTCCGCTGTTCTTGTCGATAGCTTTCAAAAGTGATTATTTTTGGGAAGGTGTACGTATGTGAGGGGTAAGGTAAAATTTGAAGGAATCCGATTTTTATTAATTTTTTTAGAGCTTTTGAGAAAAAATTAAAAGAAAAAAATTTTTATCAACAAATAATTTAAAAAAAAATTAAAAAATAGTACAAAGAGATAAACTAGGGGGAACCACATAACAGAAAATTATTCATTTGTAATGGTTGTAAAAAGCCAATATTGGTCATGATTTATTTTTGGGTTTTCTAATAGACTTTCTAGAAAAGTTTGCTGTCAAAATCTTTAGAGCCGATTTTCTGAAAATTCAATTTTTGTCATTTTTGTTTTGACTCAGATTTTTTTTTAAAAGGTAAAAATGGTCTGCAGCTATTGGCTTGGCATATTTACAAAGAGTAACCGGGACAAGAGACTTACTGGTTGGGAAAGAAAAGAACACCCCACTAGACAAAAAGGTGTTTTCCCTGCGACAATTTGGAAAATTGTTGTTACAAAAGCCTATTTTTAGATAACTTCAAAAAATGTGTTTTTCTATTTAATAACTTTTAAACGTAGATAAATCGTTGTTTTCTTTAGGAAAACTAACTTAACTCTCCTTATTCACAAACCATAGGCCTACATACTTTTCCCAGGAATCATGGTTTTAAATGTCTTATCTTTTCATATCAATCTGAGCATGAGAAACCTTGCACAACACTAAAAGCCCTTGCAGTTGACTCTCACATCAAACAGTTTTCTCATAAAATATTTTTCGAAAATATTCGATGTGCTGAATCGATATTATGATCACTGCCAACCGAATTTGTATTTTATTTTCAATCGCCAGTTTATTTTATTAATAGCTATCCTTATTAATCTAGGGTATTTGCACAATATTTTGAATTTTTATAAGTTTTTAGTGCTTTTGTTACAATCTTTATTTTACTGTCATTTTTGACTCCTGTCCGGGACATTCACAAATCCAGCCGGGACATCCGGACAGGATCTCAAAACTGGGACTGTCCCGGTGAAACCGGGTTGTATGGCAGGCAACCCTAGCTTTGGTATAGGCCTACTACATTTACATGACGAATTCAGTATGGAAAACTGACCTAGTTAAGAGTTTTGACCAATCAAATTTCTTTTTTTTTTATCCATACCCGAAACATGTACGCTCATCTAAGAAAATACGATTTTTGTTAATTTTTAGCGTTTTCACAAAAATTAATGTTTTGATTATAAAAATTCGACAAATTAAAACTGTGCCAACATAACCGACTGTGCCGAATTTTATCTTTGTCGAAATCGTACTATTCCGTTAGTCTTGCGCAAACTTTCAAGTTTCCGTAGCTAATTGACAAGAAAGTAAATATTTCTGGAGTGGGGGTGAGGGGTTGTTTTACGCGGAAACCATTGCCTCTTGGGTATTAACAATCCAAGGACTCACCTGGGCAGAGTTCTCAGAAAGCTATTGTGGAACCACCTGCGCGGAGTAAAGTCTCTAAGGAGTTTATATAAGGCTGCATATGCCTATGTGTGGCAACTAGCTGTGTGTGGGACTTACAGAATATTGGCTGCTGTATTGGTCTCGCTGACGTGATGGAAGCGAACTTGAAAGTAGCAACGAACATTCATTGACGTTTCACAATTATTAAGTGGTGCAAAAACATTACACAAACTTTCTCACATTCGATTATTTCCACAAAAAATCTTTTTCAGAATCAAAACGGTCAAAACCCCGGCACGCAGCTGTCTCGCTGACATAATGAAAGCAAATTACCCAAAATATTTTGCTTACCTTACCTTTTTTTTGAAGATCTTATTTCACCATCATAAACAATACACAGCGTTAAAAATTAGCACTTAAACTTTAAAATTACGTTTAAAATACGGAAATGAAACTTGACCGCAGTCAAATTAAATATCTTAATTCCAACGGATTTTCAAAATTACAAGTACAGTTTTTAACGCTTATTACGATGGTGAAATCAGGTTTTCAAGGATGTTAAATGAGTAACAAACGTTTCCAAGCTATTGTTAAATTTGTATCAAATCGGACCAAAATTGTCAACGTAAGAGTAAAAAAACATAGGCTACATACGTAGGCCTAAAGAAATTTGATAAGGTCGAATTTGAAAACAATATCTTGAGAGACTAGCAAGTCGTAGAAAGATAGTTTAAAGAACTCGAATTTGACGGAAACTACTTTCCTTAATTAAGCTCTTAGGATTGGATATAAAGGCAGCAAGTTGTTCACATAAGAAATTATTGGTAATGATTAGCTGTGAATAACAATTTAAGTTCTAATATTGGTTTCTTGGCATGTATATAAGAAATTAGACAAAACAAAACAGTTTTTTTAATAATAAGGCAATAGTTGATCTATATTAGTATAGTTAATTAGTGTGGGAATGTTTACAACCCTCTTTCATTAAAACAACTATTAACGTATTTTTTTTGTTTAATGCAATAATTTAATTTTTTATGTCATGTTGCATTTCTGACTGTAAGCACTTAAAACTAATAAAAAAGGCGTGTAAGAAAACTATTCCATTGTTTAAAATGAATATCAATATTGTTTTATAAATGTAGGAAGAAACTGATCTTGCACTTTACTGATTTTAAGGTAATTTCTTTAAAAGACATAATGTAACTTCAGTTACCGACCCAAAAGTAGGCCTAATATGTTTTTATAAAAATATTTTTTTTCATTAAATTTAAAAATCTGTGTATTCCTAACAGATGTTATACTAATATTTTATACAAAAATATACCTTTAAAATACCTACTTTATACCTGTAACTACTGAACAAAAATTTAATGGTAAAAGATAATCTTTGCAATGTTACTTTCTGTAACGTGAGTTAGTAAATTTAAAAAAATAGTCTTTGTTGTTAATAATGCAAATGCTTTCTGAATTGAACAGCTCATAGCAGTTGACTTGATGATACTGAGGAAAAATTACCATGGACTTTTTTGTATGTTTTATATAGGCTTAAAGTTATAATTTAAAAAAACTGAACTAATTAGAGTAAAAATGTAAAGTGAATTACTATGGACACGCATTTCTTGGTAACACAAATAGGCAATAATTTTCATAATAGCTGTTGAATAACAACAAAAATATTTTTGCTTTAATAATAACTAATGTGCCAGTGCGACCAATAATAGGAAAAAGAAACGAATATACAACAATGTACAGCAAGAAATTGAACAGTAAAATCGTTGCAATACCATATAGTGCTACTATTTCTTGTCAATATGAACTTCTGTTAAAATAGACGTTATAGTTATATTTAATGCTTGTAAGACTTGTTGATAGAGTAATTTCATTTATTATATTTAGGTTATTTAATACAATAGGCCTTACTTTGTTCTACTTTTCGTATTTAAAATTATAAACTATAAAATTAATGACTGAATTTTAATATTGTACCTTACTGAAATATTTACAAATGAAACCTACTGTAACCGGATTTTACATTACATACCTAAATTATATTTACTGTTTACTAAAAGCTGAGTATTTAATTTAATAATATTTAAATATTAGAACTGGCCTAGATTGTCTTACCGATTCTACTTTCAAAACTGATTCGGTTAATAATTATTTAAGTCTTGGATACAGTAATAATTAAAATATTACATCAAACAATGTTTTTTTAGCAATAAGCTGTTTTATTTATACTGTTCCATTATAGTAAAGGGGACACTTTATATTGCTCCTGGAATTTTTTTACAAACTTTTTATCGGTTTTAAGTCGGTTTTATTTTATTGTAAAGCCTTAAAATGGAAAAGGTTGTAACGGGAGAGTTCCCTGGTGTTCTGACGATCCTGGAAGTACCCCGTAGATGTACTTTCAATAACGCAGGTCCTTATTATTCTTGGTACAAAACCGATCGCAATACTTGGCGTCATAATATATGAAAGATATTAGAACAATTATTTATAATTGTTGTCAAAAGGTTTTAAAATGGCTTTTACGGTAACAGTTTAAATAACTAAATAAATAGATATTTCATGGGGTTGGCTCACGAAGTAGGCAGAGATTTCTTCTAGTATGATTGAACTAATTTATTAAATTTGTGCAATTGCATCGCTTCATTTATATTCCGGCAGTGTCAGATTCCATATCAAATCGGCCCAGTCAGATTACAAAGACAAAAACTGGAAGAAACTGAATTACCAGAAACATAAATATCTCTAGTGGACAATACACGTCCTTACATGTCCTCGTAGGGTAAATGGGTTTATGGTGGTCGGAACACGTGGTCGCTTGTAACTCCATTCAAACATTGTGACTGACGAAGGGCAGAAGGAAAGGCCGGACAGTAAATCAAAAACCGCCGGACGTAGACCCTTCTTCCCAAAATTCGAACATATTGTCAACAGACACTGTACGCTCTTTTTTGTGCTTGCGTGGCAGGGCGGGGGAGGGTAAGAAATAACAATTCCCCATAAATCAAAAGCCATTCAAACGTCGCGTACGAAGTACATTTGGACTTAATTTTACTTAGGGGTTGTTTTTCTTCAACCAGTTTATAGATTTTCACTACTTACAGCAGGGTATTTCAAATAACCAATTTCGACTACTTAGGGTTTATACTATATTTGAACAAAATTTTATGAAAATCGGCTCTAAAGATTTCTTGGAATACATAATCAGCAAACACCCAAAAACAATGTGTGGATCAATGATCCCTATTAAATCTAGTTGCTGTCGGAAAAAAGTTAAAGGAATTGTTTAAAATTAGTTCATCAGATTTTACTAAAATGTTGTACTTATATGAAGAGTTATTACTGAAGTCAGTGTAGGAAAATTGAAATTTACTGTTTGCAACTAAATCGAACAAACTAAAATAAACGCTGACCAGTATCGCGTTTGTTTTTTTCGATTTACTCAACCCGTATTTCTTTTTATTTCAAATTCGTTACACCGCACCTCTAGCTCATACTGCTCTCACTCATCTACTCAATACACACACACACACACACACACACACACACACACACACACACACACACACACACACACACACACACACACACACACACACACACACACACACACACACACACAAGTAAAATAAAGAAAACAAAATATAATAAGTATAAATATGTGCCTAAAACTAGTTAATAAAAATATATATCTTAAAAACAACAAAATATACACAATTTATGGTAAGGCAATTGGCCTTACGATAATTACAAGAAAAATTGGAAAAAATTATACGTACCTAGAACTAATTAAAAAAGATTAAAAAAATAAATTAACAAATAAACAAACATAAACAATTTTTTGCAAGGCTGTAAAGAAGCCCTACAACAATAAAAAAATATGTTTAAATTTTTTTTTTAAATTCAATCGATGAAGTAAGTTTAAGATCCGGTCAACTGCCGAGGCACTATCTCTCAACATCGTCTGCAGACTGTTGCTCAAACGACACACATAACAAGCACATTTTGGAAACTATTACAGTCGAGTAATGTATGTCTTATTGTGATGATTTCTCTACAGAACTCGCTTTTAGGTGGGGCTCCGCCTCCCATCAGAATTCCATGTGTTAGTAGAGAATTACCAATGCGAAGACGGGTAACCACATCTTCCATTTTGTTTTATTTTGTTTAATGTGTTTTTTTTTTAATTTTGGCGTAACGGCGATGATTAACTTTTTGGTTTTTCGTCGAAAAAATCTTGCCCAAATTGTTATTAAAAAATAAAAAAGACATAAGAAATAATTCTTGGGAAAATTATGAATGGTTTCTGAACAAGAGTTAGGTTAGTTTTCCTAAAGAGAGAATAATTTAGCTAAGTTTAAAAGCTAAAAAAAACAAACTTTCTTAAAGTTGCCTTTGTAGTAACAAATTTCCAAATTTTCTCGGTGAAAATCACCTTTTTTTCTAGTGGGACGTTCTCCCATCTCTCCAACCGGTAAGTCTGTTGTGCCGGTTTTACTCTGGAAATATGGCAACGTTATCACAATTAGCTTTACAAGTTCAATACTCTTTTTTAAATGCAAATTTATGCATACTTTAACGCTTATTACGATGTGAAAATCAGCTTTTCAAAGTAGTATAAGAAAATGCAATATGAAATTATTAAAAAATTGCACCGACGCCATTTTGAAACTGTTAAACTGGTTTTTTTTCTTTTAAAGGAGCTCGTTTTACGATTTTGTATCAGCAGTTTTTATTTCTGTAACAAGTTCTAATCAAACAGAACCGAAATGCAAATGTTTGAATGCTTGAACACTTATACATGTAATATTTTAACGACCCCTTAAAATGTGTTCTAGAGGTCAGAACCAGCCCTCATTTCAGGGTCTGGCTTGTACTATGATGGCCGCTTTTTAATGAGCTCATTTCCTCATAGAAATTTGCTAATGAAACGTTAAGTTGTTTTATATTGATAATCTTTGAAAGAGCCGAACATGTTTTGCCGGAACAAGACGAGTAAATGCCTGAGCGAAGTGTATGGCAACGTGTAAATTGGGCCTCACTACTCCGTCGTTATGAATCGACTGCCAGGCCGGACTCCGGACGCGGGTTTATGAATCGAGTCCGGCTCCCATTAACTTCTCGGCCGAGCTTGATGTAGCCTAAACCCGCTAATCACAGGAAGCCTGTACGCAGGTGCCTGGTCAATGGAATATTAATATCCATCCAAGGCCAACGCGTCACAGCTCACTGTGGCTCTGACATTCGGCAATAGCGATGCTTCGAACAGCCGCCTCGGTGGTCTAGTGCAGGGGTCTCCAAACTTTCCAGCCTTAGGGCCATACTGATTACTCCAGTAAGTTCCGAGGGCCAAAACCATATTATCATTGTTGCCGGTGGTAAAAAGTGAAATAGTCCACTGATGAAAAAAAAGTCCGAAAAAGTACGCAACGTTTAAAAAAGGCTGCAAATCGGACTAAAGTCCGCAAAACGGCAACACTGCATATTATTAATTTTCCTGTCATTATCTGTAATTTATAGATTAGTCGTAGAGTACGAGCCATGAGGAGTAACGAGGAGTAATGAGGAGTACGAGCCATGATATCAATGTAGATGTCATATTAATAATTATTCAACATAAAATTAGAATACTTCAGTAAACTAAATTTAATTTGCTATAAAAAATATGTTCTCTAAAAGGAGTTTTCAAGTATGCTAGTTCTCCGCGGGCCGGACAAAATCTGTCCGCGGGCCGGATGTGGCCCTCGGGCCGTAGTTTGGAGACCCCTGGTCTAGTGGATAGCGTACTAGGCTTTCACCCCGAGGATCCGGGTTCGATTCCCGGAGAGGGCTTAGCATTTTCATACGCTATAAATCATCCCACCGTCTGCATTAGCCCAAGTGTGCACAATAGTCAGACGTTAAAAAAAAAAAAAAAAAAAAAAAAAACAGTGTACAGACAGAAAAAAGCACAGGCAGAAAGAGGAAGAAGGACGATGATGAGGGAGGACAGTAGAATGAAGAGGAAAGAGGGGGAGAGGGAGACTACTACTATTATTATTTTTATTTATTAATTAATTTTATTGGCATTGATTATCTCAGAAAATCCATGTCAATTTTAACAGAGTTGTTTACTTTCAAAGATTATTTTTTTAATATATTTTATTTAATTCCTATTTACTACAGTGACGTAATTTATGAAGTCATGAACCGATTTTGATAAACTAAAATGATTTCTCACTTTTTTATAGTTTTTTTGACGGAAGTAATTCATTGCGTAATAAATTCCTCTACTAGAAACTAGGGCAAGTTCCTTTGACGTAAAACAAATTGTTAATCCACTTGACACTGTTGAATTAATGCAATTTTGTGGGTGGGGCGGATTCAACTTACAGGAGGGTTTGGGGGATGAAAATTTCTGAAATAATGTCTTCAAAAACTAGCATTGTTAAGACGTTTTGAGGTTTAGAACTGATATAGCCTACAATAAATGTAAAAAGCGACATTTGAATACTTTTTTTTTGGTGTTTAACGTCCGACTATTGTGCACACTTGGGCTAATGCAGACGATGGGGTGATTTATAGCGTATGAAAATGCCAAGCCCTGGCCGGGAATCGAACCCGAGTCGTTGGGGTGAAAGCCCAATACGCTATGAACTAGGCCACCGAGGCGGCTATTTAATACTCTGCTATATATATGCGATATATAAAAACAGTTGTATATTGTGGGAAATATATAACTGACGTTCATAAATCATCTAAAGCTAATGTTTTCTTATTTTAGAAAAAAATTTTAGAAAAAAAAAGTTTTAAAAACTTTTGCAAAAATGGCTCCATTGACATGACTTTTAGAGATGGGTAAGAAAACTCCAAACTGTTTTTCTATATACGAAAAACAAACTGTTTTGCCAAACGGAAACAAGCAGTTTGAATTGGACTGGATCGTGATTTTTTAAACAAGGAACTTTGGACTTCCCTTCTATTCGAACGTTGCCGCAAGCGCTAAAACTTTTTTCCTGCTATTTTCCTGTTAAACTGTTTTCCTGCAAACAGTGCAAACACCTTTTCTTTAACCTGTTGTACTTTTCCCCTCTATTTCAAAGTTTCTTGTTGCAACGTAGTGAAGTAAGAACTGTTTGGGCGTTGTCAAAGTTTATCTCTATTCTGTTGCGAGTTGTGTGAAAGTTTTAAATGTAAAATTTGTTGTTCAAACATTTTTTAAACTGTAAAAACAGCCATAATTGTGTTATATATTAGTTTTTCTCCGTAGTTTACTTTGTGTTTAGAAATTTAAAAATATTTAGTGGACAATTTTGAAAGTTTTCTTTTAATTTTTTTATGTTTTTAGAATTAAGTGCATAGTTTTTAATTATTTATTGGATGTGTGGACTTTTTAGTGTTTTTTTCTCAGTGTTTAAAAGTTAAAACCTGTTTTTTGTGATGGGAAATATTACAAACGTCTTACATTTTATTTTTATCCGGAGCCTAATTTTCTTTAAAAACATTTGTTTTGTTAAATATGTTATTACAATAAACTTTATATTTTTTCTGTGTTGTAAAATGGAAAACTTATTTTTTGCTAATGCTAATGTTAATAACCTATCATTAACCTATAATAACCTAATGTTAATAACCTATAATTTTGTAACTATATAGAGCCAATTTTATTTAAACATATTTGGCTTATGTTCTTATTACTATATTTTACTTATTAAGGTTACTTTTTTCAGTGTTGAAAAATGAAAACCTACTTTCTCCCAAATAAAAATATGACAGTGACATCTCACATTTTGTAAATACATAACCTAATTTTATTTAAACGTGTTTTTTATATTTATTATCAATCATCAATATTTTTTAATCAACTAAAAATATTCTAAATTGTTTGCATTTCAGTAAATATGCAAAGGCTATTTAATTTTTAAGTAAAAAAAAGAATGCTTCTATTAGAAATTCATTGCATTTTGTAAATATAAAATGGCATACATATATATTACGTTTTGAGAATGTAATTTAATTATTACTACACTTATAAGGATTATTTTTTTCTAAATGTTTTACACCCAAAAACAGTTAAGGACATGGTGGTAATGGGAATGTGCTTATGTTTTAGCTGCTAATACAACTTCGAGTTTCATTTTTCTAAACCTGTTTTTTTCAAACTGTTTTTCCAAACAGTTTTTTTTCCAAAAAACAGTTCGTTGATATTTTGTAAAAATAGCAGAAGTGCCCATCCCTAATAACTTTATATAAACATTACTAATTCTATAAGCCTTTATCAATACAGAACTGCTAAGCAAATTAAAAGTTAAAATATTGAAATAAGACATTAAAATACAGTAATATTCTGTACCTTGTTGACAGTTGTGTTTTTATTAGCTTTAAATCCATAAATATACATAATTTGACTTTAAAAATAACAATAGGGAATACCAGTGTGCTGGTAGGGTAGTGCACATGAGTTTAATACAAGGTTGTGGGATCCTGACTATAATTTGTGGGATTTTTAATGTGAGTTTAAATCAGCACCTGTGTTTTTCTTCGGAAAGAAAGTAAAGATAGTGTTGACATCGCACTTTAAAGAATGTAATCTAAAGCTTATTTTATTTCTATCAGTACAATTATTTACAATGACACTCATTTTGAAGTAAGAATTACTAACATGTTCCACTCTTCTCAATATTCCTATCTGTAATTTTATCTTTGGCAACATGTATATATCTGTGAACATATAGCAAAGCAAGTCCAGTTATGCGCTTCAACGATTTCTCAACCAAGTTTTGATAAAATTTAGAGTTGATAAAGAGCTTTCTGCTGTTGCAATTGGCACAGATAGAGAAGAGCGAATCAACATAAATGATCTGACCGATCAACCCCATCCTCACCCTCAGTACAAGTCCACAGACGCACTGAGGGACAAAATTTCGTGCACAAAGTTGATTTAGGATAATGTGACAGTTTTCAACTTCTCGGAGCTCTAAGATGATTCTTTGATCCTTTTCCAGAATACCCACATCGAAGTGTATGCATATTCTTCCATTTTATGAAAGTAACAAACGATGTTTACATTTTTTTCCTTTTGTCTTGAGAAAAAGGACGGTCCCCTTTAATTCGTCTTTGTTCCAAGATTCGAAATGGTTTAAGCAATTACTGTATCTGCTTTAAAAACGTTTAAGACCACCGTGTTAAGAAGTTTGTACTGTTAAGTGCCTGAGGGTCTATTTACACGTTTTTTCTGTACACTTTTTGGGTTTTATGGTCCATATAAATACATGAGTTCGGTAAGTAAAACTTTTCGGTTTTACAATACCCTAAATCCGAAACCTTTGTGTCACAGACCCATAATTCAAAAGATCAAAAGACTGAAGAGGGACAAGTGTTTGTTTGTT
This sequence comes from Callitettix versicolor, assembly GCA_022606455.1. NCBI lineage: Eukaryota > Metazoa > Arthropoda > Insecta > Hemiptera > Cercopidae > Callitettix > Callitettix versicolor. The sequence continues at coordinate 54,310,482 of CM040186.1, forward strand.
TGTACAAATCAGCTGACGGGCGTTGTCCGGGTCGGGCAAAGGTCTTCTTAGATACGGTGTTGACCGACCTCCTCGCGAGATTTACGGTCTTTACTGAGAAGTGAGACTTCCGAACCAAATTAACTGCATCCATCCGGGGGCGGGCATAGCGGGGGTAGCCGATGTCAAAAACATCCCGCAAATACTGTGTCCAAATTTGTTTCCTGTAAATCTTTTATCAATAATGTACATAGATCTCTATAAAGAAAAAAATCAGAATCAAGGAAAAATCTATATTACTGGTGCTTTTACATTGGGATACTTGTGAGATAAGTCATAAGTGCCAACCCCCGTCAAAGCTAATGTAACGAATTCCCCCTAAACGTTATTTATCTCAGCCCCAAATTAATTAATCATACTAGTATACATGATATACAGGCTTTGATTTTGGCCTCTATATTATATATACTATACAATAATATTACATTAATATTGCTGTATTAATATTACATTAATACAATCATATGTTATTGTTTTCAAATATTTTTCTCTTAAAATCATAAGTGAAAATTTCTTCCTTACCTCAAAATCTCCCCCTTCTGTGAGATAAACGTGTGATCATACAAGTCCTCATACATGTCAAATATTACGTAAAAATACACCCTGCTGTAGTTCTAAGTGCAAACATTATAAATTTGTATAATAAAACCATGTCTACTAAAGAGCAATTCTAATATTTATCAACATGTGCACTGATGTAAATAAAATCTAAAAAAAAGAACTGGTACAATTACATGCTCCAAGATGCAATGTAACAACAGTAAGTCATTGTTATTCTGTACTGTGATACATAACTTTGTTTAGTGTTAAAAACTCTTAATATTAACAAGCTATAAGTGTTAAATTTCAATTTGTCCATTTTTAATGTTATTAAAACTATATTAGGTCTATCGTGAACATAAACCTCTGTTGGTTCTTCATCAGTATCTCTCTTTACATATGTGGTTTGTGTGTATCCTTTAGAAAATATAAAGTTGAGGAGCATACCAGCCATACGTGCACACAGAATTACCAGAAGCTCCACTCTTTATACTTGTTATTACTTTAGGAAATTCTCTTCTGTACTGGCTTTTTTATTGTGTCATTTAACTGAATCTAATAAAAATTAAAAACTGCCATAACCTAAAAACACATGAAAATAAATTCATACAAGTCAAAGTATATTCAATTTTTTTAACATACAAAACGTGTGAGGAAATCTTGGAGCTCATGCAATTTGTGTGAGCATTTATTTGTATGAGGTGATGTATCGTGATTTGTAATTTTGACTAGTATGTCATGCATGTATATCCCAATGTAAACACACCGCAAGATTTTTATGAATTATGGTAATCATAATTCCTGGAAGCCAAATTTGGTTCTTCCTTTAAGTTTCGATTACGAGAGAAGGACAGTATAACGAAGTTACTAATAATAAATAAACGACATCGTTCAAAATGTACAATTTTACTTAAACCTTTTCTTATTTTGCATTGTATTATTAGATACCTATGATGTCAGTAATAAAAAAAAGTATTTAATATTTTCTGGGGACACTGCTTGTTTAGCCGTTTGTAGTCTGCAAGTCTGTACGTAATTTTAGTGTCAGAATCGCACGAACACATCTCACGCGGCCAGTAATATTTTGGCACTGTCACTGAAACTTGTATTAATACGTATCATGTTTTACTTAAAATTAACATTCCCTGTGTTCCCGTCCGGGACTGAACCGAGGATCTTACGCGTGTGAGATGCACGTGATAACCACTACACTAATTTGAAGTGAATCGTTAATTTAATTTTGATAACATTTAGTAGTAAAAGATCAGTTGTTTTATATTAATTCTTAACGATCACCTGATTTCATTGAACAGCTGATAAGCTATAATAAGTTTCACGTTGGATTGTTAAGAACCAGCTATGGTAGTTATAGTAAAAGATCAGTTGTTTTAAATTAATTCGTAACGATCAGCTGATTTCATTGAACAGCTGATAGGTTATAGTCTAAGTTTTTGGTTATGTTGTTAAAAACTAGCTATGTTAATTTGTCGTGTTTTCGAACAAATTATCGTAATTAAAATAAAAAGGAAGAAAAAAATGATACATGATTTTTATGTTTGGTTCAATAACAGAGCGTTTTTAGTTTTCGGTAAAAACAAACTTTTGTTTTGACATTTTGTGAAGACTTGTTAGGCTATACTAAACTCACAGCAGTGTAACAATAATTGTAGACTCAATAGAAAAACATATAGGACTGCATTAGTCCCAGGTTTGGGCTCTTGTCCCAGTGTCCCGGTCGGTTTTGTGATGTCCCGGACAGCAGGTAAAAAATGACAGAAAAATAAGAGCTAAATACTTTGGAAAAAAGGTTTGATGAGAGAGTCAACTGCAGAAGCTTTAGTGTTATGCAAGGTTCTCTCTTGCTCAGATTGCTATAAAAAAACAAGACATTAAAAAAATCATTTTTGGGAAAACTAGGCCTATGAATGGTTTGTGAATAAGAAGAAAACTTTTCCTAAAGGAAAGAATATTTTAAGCTACATTTAAAAGCTATTAAGGTTGTCTAAAATTACGCTTTTGTACAAATTTCTAAAATTTTCTGTGGGAAACCACCTTTTTGCTTCTCCCTCCTCAACTAGTAATACTCACGCTTTGGAAATATGCAAAGCCTACAAACTGGCAAACAAATCATATCTTCGCACAAAACAAAGTAGCCTAAACAAACGTTATTCGTCTGCAATGTGAGCAATGGAAGTTCCCAGCTTTACCGATATAGCCAGGGTTTTCCGTTCACCTTCATGTAATCAGGACATTTGCCAAACCCAGACGCCAATCCGTATTATCCGAACGTATTGCATCTCTAGCTGCTTTCAGGTCCTTATTTGGACGTATGTAGCCTACGTGCACGTAGCTGGAGTCTAAACTAATTAACCGATTTAGTTGAAATTTGACATCCACATATGTTTCGTTCATTATTGTAAATATTATACATTTGTATTTTGTCCATTTTTTTCATAAACTTTACTAACATTTTTTAAGTGAAAACTCTCATAGGCGCGCCCGACCCGGTAAAATTTACCTTTTTTGGTAGTTGTAAATCGAGTTGGTTTTGGCCGTCATGATTACACATTGTTATGAAGAGGTAAATCTAGTTGGCATGTAAGGTTTTTGTCATTACGGTTATTTGTTTAAAGTTATGTACATAAATATGTTGAATAATAAATATTTTAATTATAATTAACGTCATTATAATACATACCCGATCCATATGGCATAATGTTATTTAAATCGCTTACAGTTAAATATAGGCATAATGTACTTAGGCCTACATTTATTTGTTTAAAATTATGTGTATAGATATGATAAATATTAAATATTTTAATTATAATTAACGCCATTATACTACATACCCGATCCATCTAATACAAAATTATTTAGAACAATTATATTTAAATATTTTGTGTAAATATTTAAAATTGTAAAAAAAAAGATTTTTATTTAAATTAAATCTAAAGATTTTTATCAAAATTCACTCGATAGTTATTCATGTATCATAACGAAACGTATGTGTGCAATCTAACTGATAAAAAGGTTCAAAACATAACTCGAGTCAGTGTAGCGAATTCGAAAAAAGCACACGTGTGGAATTCGGGGAGTTACCGACAGAAGCGAAGCTTTTGTTAATGATATCTTTGCTGAATATTTAATTAGTTTGAAGATATGATGTTTACAAATATCTTGTTTTGTTAAAATAAATGAATAGGCGAACCTAGCTTAGATAGTATTTACTGTAGTTAATAGTAAAAGATCAATTGTTTTATATTAATTTGTAACGATCAGCTGATTTCATTGAACAGCTGATACGTCATAGTAAGTTTCAGGTTATGTTGTTAAAAACTAACAATATGAACAACAATTATTATAAACATTTATTTTTATTTCGAATGTATTATAAATGGTTACAAAGTGCACGTGTTCTTCAACTAAGGAAAAATACCGAAACCAAAACACAACGTTTTCATATAATACGCGTGTACTGTTATGGAAAAAGAGGAAGAAAAACAAAGAGGCAGAAATAGATAGACGAAATTCGTTTGCTCGTTTCCGTTTCATATTTTCCGAAAAAACCCAGACATTTTCGGTTCTGAAATAAATCGAAAAAAATAAACCCTGACCGCTGTTAAGGTTTGCTTTTCACCGAATAACTCCAGGTTACATTTCTTTATTTTCAATTTGGTTATGAATATTCAATTAGTCTGTGACTAAAATAAATGAATACAGAATCTGTAGATTCTCTCTCTCTCTCTCTCTCTCTCTCTATATCTCTATATATATATATATATATATATATATATATATATATATATATATATATATATATATATATATATATATATATATATATATATATATATATATATATATATATATGAATATATATATATATATATATATGATACATATATAGATTCTATATATGTATTCATTGCTATCATATAAGCCCAATTTCCTGATTTTAGAGTTCTTGTGTAAAATCAAGGAAGTTTAGAAATTCACGAGCATGTCCGTCCGTCTATCTGTTGTAAGGCACTTCTTATACCCGTAAACAATGCGATTGATCACCATAAAATTTGGCAAAAATACTTTCTGTAGCGGCCCCAACCCAAGAATATAGGGGTTGACGATAGTGGTATTTAGGGTTAAAATCATAAGTGTAAAACTACTTTTTTATTTTTATTTTACCTAATGTAGCTCCTTTTGAAATGAGAATCAATAATTGATTCCAAATGTGTACAAATTTTGTAGATAAAGTGTTTATATAGAGCTATTCAAAAATTCAAGTGTTCATGTCTCTCTAATTTCGACATGTAAGATCAGAAAAATGTCGAAAAAATAAACCTAGTTTGGATGAAAACAAAAACTATGTAGGCATACTACGTCGCCTCTTTTTGTCGGTACTGTACCTTCAGAACCAGATTGGTTTTAGAAAATACACAATATGAAAGTCTTAATTTTATTGTTTCGAATATTTTATTTTATTTTAAGAAATTTGTGTAATGTGTTTGTACAATTTACTGAACTGTGGCCAAGGAACAAGGTTAGGTAGGTGCAGGCCGGTGTAGTTCATTTAATTATTTTACGGTGGCTGGCCTGCTTCGGCTGAAATACCATTAACATCAAACTTCAGCTTTAAGCTACTTAATTACCAGAGATAAGAATAGCAGCGAGCTTATCAACAAGTGCAGCTGTGTCAAATTAAGATAAGCGACGTCTTAACTGATAAGACCTGGGGCATGGAGGTCGTTCCATGTTCCACGCAATTACCATAAATTTTAACAGTACCGTACAACGGTTCTACTGTTTGCTTGTGTGTATGTAGGCAATATTGTATGTGTGTACAGTATTATTACTGTACTGTACTGGCATAAGAAAAAGCGTACACGTTTGCAAGTTAGCCTCTTAAACAATTACAACCTATTCTGGTTTAACTAATCTATCAGCTGTTAATAACGCACAAAACAGCTGTTTTATTGTTATTAGCGAATTTCAGTCGGAAAATTAGCTATCAGCTATAATCATGGTAACGAAATGAGCCCGATCCTAACCCTAGCAGACTACACGTTTTCAGTTGTTATAATTTATTCGTTTCAAATTTTAAAACAAGTGGTTAATACGAACAATGGTCAAAACTGCGTACACTCGTCATTGCAAATCAGAGCCCGCCGTCTTGAAACGGAAGTGAATGGGTAAAAATCTTCCTCATTCACTGTACGGACTTTATAAATCCCCCTTACGAAGGTACTGGTATTATAAAATTTACTACTTTCTCATTAGCAAAGTATGTAGAAAGTAGGATAAAAATAGAGAGAAAAAATAAACGCTTAGGGCCTATATAAGTTTTCTGGGCCCCTGATTTAAAAAAACCGTGTTGTGTGTGTGTGTGTGTGTGTGTGTGTGTGTGTGTGTGTCACGCGTGCGCGCATCTAAATAGTAAATTTAACCTATTTTAATTTAACCTATGCAATTCAAATGAATTGTCCGTTTTCAATGAAATTCAACATAATTTTCAAAATTTTGAAAACATTCGGTTTTAAAACTATTTTTTGTAAACCACGTAAAATTAAGCGTTTTTTAAAACCTTTCCAAAGCATTAATTTAGTGTTAATGAAGTTTTTAATTACGCACGATATCCTTTTTCGTTATCCCAAAATTTGGTTTAGAAGCCATCAACAATAAAATTAAAAAAGCTGCCTTAATTGTAATTAATGGTAGAAAGATTTATTTTTATTTACTTGGTACCTTTCCTATTTCCTTTAGTACCTTCGTAAGCAAATTTCACAACAATCGGTCAATGTGTTTGGCCAAAGCTATGTAGGCCTAACACACAAACCAAATGCCGAACGGTCTAGTTGAAACAGAGACCTGGTTTCACTCAGGCATATACTCGTAATATAGAATATACAGGCCTATAGAGTATAGAATATATATATATATATATATATATATATATATATATATATATATATATAGTATACTACATATATATGTATATATATATATATATATATATATATATATATATATATATATATATATATATATATATATATATGCAGTCCATATATAATAACTTCTGGACCTGTAATTTATCCCAATATATAAAACGCAAAATCCGTATGTATGGTTCTATCTGCTAAACAATTGCTCCATTCTATATTTTTAGGAAAAATTGTTAAAAATTAAAATGTCTACTTTTCTATCTCTACATATTTCATGTAAAATGTTCAAAGACTTACACCGTAGCGAAGCACGGTTATTCTTGTGTTCTGTAAGTAATACTTTGTTGATTAATTTCTTTTTATTGTTATTTGCTTTGCTTAGCGTCTATACTTAGTGCTATAAAGTACGCAGTTCAGAGACGCAACAGACTAACCGGTGCTTTAGTCACATCGAACACCGAGTTTTAAAATTAAAGGCATTTACAGTTATTTAACAAAGTAATCAACGCTTCAAACGTTAAGCGTGTTTTTTAAATAACAAATATCTGTGTTTTAAGTTAGATATCACGTCACGGGAGTGCAAATCTAGGGCCAATTTTTTAAAAAAATTTCAAGCGAAAAACAAGTAAGTTCAAAAAAATTTGCACTTGAATTTTAGTTTTTACGTTTTTTGTAAGGCCTAGTACGACAAGTGGATCAGAAATTCGGGAAAAATCTTTCGGTTATTATATAATTCGCTAACAAAATATTTTCGATCCTTCAAGTTAATAAATAAATAAATAAAATATCTTAAGAGGTACAAAACCACAAAGCGTAATACAGTAACAAAAGCAGTCTGTGTGTAGATTTGCAAATGGCGCACCTCATACAATAGCCTAGGTCAAAAAGTGGTTTTGGTGACGTCATTAAGCGAATATTTTGTCATCGGTAAACGGGATGAGTCAGCATAACCTTGGCTAAGCGGGTCACTTCGGGAAGGCCTATTGTCGAAATGTACCTCATTTCTAACAATAGCAAAGTGTTAACTCTATATTAACATTTACGTAAGTCTGTCTAGGCCGGGGGAGGGCGAGAGTTTGGCACTTTTAAACTTTCTTGTGTGATCCGATTTTGATGAAATTTTTTAGTTTTACTTTATAAAAATGTCTAATAAGAATTATAGTTAGTGTATTAAAAAGTATGTCGATGTCGCAAAAATTGATTTTTTTTACTTATGACCTGTTTCTGCATCCCTTAATAAAAAAAACTGGGTTTCACTGTGTTGTTTGTGGTCATCGCTCGAAATTACGAATCGATCAATTTCAACAAAATTTAAACGGATGTCGAAAAACGTCATTAAATTTCTGGATTTCACCAGCTTGGAAACTTTCGTTAAGCAGCAAACAAATTCGTTCAATAGTTTCAAAATTGCGGCTATTCATTTTCAAAGACCTGATAAATAATTTTTGGAAATTCGCTTCCATCACGACAACGGCCCGTTGTTATTTTTGTGTTTGTGAACATTTTTTTATTAAGATATTACTTTCATTATTTTCCGACGCTGTTTAAACGCTAGCGGTGTAGATCGAAAAACAATCTCGTTATAATTTTAATCTACTGTAAGTACGTAAATATAGTTTTTTCTGTATAAATTTATGCAATGACGGACCGGTAAACATTTTTTTATTTAACACCTGACGTGTGTACGTTTTGTTTTGACTATGTTGCCAGATTTCCTTCAGGTAGTAGTAAATCACTGGCAACAATGCCCTTGAATATTTTGACAGTAACATTTGCAGCAGCGTTAAAAGATCTGGTCAGTATACCGTTTGAAATTAGGAACACAGGTGTTAAATGTTTAGTCAACAATAGTCAGTCAAGGAAACATTTCCGATTGGCTACAGCTGTTTGGCGCTGCGCAACGATTGGCCGGAGCTCTATAGAGGGGCAGGAGGGTCTAGAGCCGTATATAAGAACGCGAAGGTAGTGGGGACTGTTATTCTAGCTCGAGTTAGCGTGTAGTTAGGTTCTGTTCAGTGTGTGTGAAGTGCAGTGATGAAATCGGCAACGACAATGTGCACCCAGTCCGCAGGAGTACAATCGGGTCGCATCCACCGGCAGAGGCGGGACATAGAGAACGAAGAGATACAGATGTACCTGTCCAAGTTGAAGGAGTTGGTGCCTTTCATGCCGAAAAACAGAAGGTTATCCAAATTGGAAGTAATCCAGTACGTGATCGATTATATCTGTGACCTCCAGTACGCGTTGGAATCCCATCCGACAGTGAATTCGGCGGTGGTCCAGGCTTCGGCAGCGGCTATGATGAGGACATCGTCACCAACCTCGAGTGCCGCCCCGGCGTTGTCGCCAAGGCAACCCTTAGGAGTATTAGCCCCGAATACCATCCTCAGCGCAGTCCCAGCTCCCTCGCAGGAAGTCTCAACGGTAAGTGCATATATATTTATATTTTTTTAGTAATATAAGTTAAACGACGTAGGTGTAATTTCACAATGGGTTTCGGAAAAATAAAATTAGGCCTATAGCTTTTGTATAAATTGAAGGTAATTTTTTTATGGGTAATGAGTAGTTTTTTACGATATAAGGGCATGATATAAGGGTTTTTTTTAAGATATGAGTACTTTTTACGAATTGACTAAAATACAAAAGTAAGCTATATTCGTAGGCTAATGGAGAGATAACTAAAAGTGGTTGTATATAGTTTCTAATTTACAAAATATGTTAAGGGAATTTAGGTAACTCTTTTACATGGGAGTTAAGATTATAAAAAGCACTAAAAACATTTTTTTTTTTAGTGGTAAACTATTATGACAAATAAGCTGATTCTGAGAAAATATGGAAGTAAGTTATTAACAGAGAAACATCTTATTACAACTGTAGACTAATATTTTCATAGTTAAGCGGAATTTATTTGATAGACCCTAGTTCCAACTGACGATTTTGTTTGAAAAATAATTTCCCAATTAGTCTAACTTGAGGTAGATATGAGTTTTGTCAATTTCAGTAATTTTTGCGCTAAACCCTATATTACATGCCCAACAGTAGTAATAGAAAATATAAAAGGGTACTACGGGAAGTTAGAAAAAATCGGAAATAAAAATCACGCACGTAACCTAAAAATTATTACTGCCCTACGTGTTTCAATTAAATGCGTGTAATGAATTGTAAAAACAATATAAACTTATTTTAAAAAATTAGAAACTGCAGAAACGTCACATTATAGTTCCGTTAAAAAATTAATATTCCGAGAGTACTCTCTTTTCTCTTAATTCAATAAGAAAGTAGGCCTAAGTTACGTCAGTAAAACCAATGAGCACTCATAAATACCATAACTATCTAATTTAAATAGGTTCATTTTACAAATTAATTAGGCCTACTTTGTAAAAATCTAAAAATACATAAGTTACGATTATAAGATGAAAGCTCACTAGATTAAGGTTTCATTTATTAAGTTAGGTCAGGTGTTAATGTTATAAGTTTTTAAAGTAACTGCATAGTAAAATGATTTTCAACGTTTTTGGAAATTTTTGGTCATAACTCAGAGGTGTTTTCAACAAAACCATGTCGCGTTTTCTAAAAAAAATCGTGGTATTGTGAAAGTGCTGACCAACAAAGGAAGCTATTAACACCTGAGATTGCGGAAACGGTCCAGTCTCCGCGTCTGTGGGGGCGGGGCGATCTGTCTCGTCACGACTGCGCTTGCGTTCCGACATTTCCTTCATTAATTTTATAACCTGAAACACGACAACCTTTATGATTTGCCGTTCAGCCTTGCGGTCTGGAAATAGACTCTCGGTGCAATTAAGTTGACTGTAATAAAGTTATACGCTCTTGTATAACAATGGAATGCAATTTCTTGAAAAGTTTATTAGAAAATTAGTTTTTAATTCGATCGGTTTTGTTGTAGGGTGTTCTAAAAGTATGTATTTTTAAATATTGATCAGGTCAAATCGCTTCTAAACATTATCAATATTAAGTGAATATGAAAAGGCAAAACACTGTCCTTTAGATGTGAGCGGTATTTTTGAGTGTTACCTCTGAAATCTTCTATTTCGATTCCCGGCGAGGGCTTGGCATTTTCATACGCTATAAATCATCCCATCGTCTTCATTAACCCAAGTGTGCACAATAGTCGGACGTTAAACAAAAAAAAATGTTTTATGCCTGAAAATGAATTTTAAACAAATTTGCTCAAAAGTAAACGGAGTCCTTAGATAGGATTTTTTGAAATATTTTCCTAAAAACCCTAAAAAAAGAAAATGTTGAATAAATTTACTCAGCGTTTCGAAACGTAAGAATTCTGATACATTGGGTCGCTGTAATTCTTCGTATACGACAAAAATTTGAACAAAACCTGGTTTTTTCGATAGCTTCATTGTTTTATTTTTTTGGGAAAATAATATAAAGTGAAAACGTTTGTGCAGTGTTTAAGAGCTTAATGTTACGTGTTAGCGAGTTTTAGAGATGTTTTTTATTTTAATTGTGGCTAAAAGTATTGTACAAAAGGCTGTGTATAATGTTTTACTTTATTACAAAAAGACCGTTTAGTGGCTAGTCTATAAAGAAGGCAGTCTTGTTGTTGGGTAATTTGACCACGTGATCACGGCCGTATTGTAACATTTAACATATAACATCACTTTCTCTCCCAAGCAGGGCGGCCAGGTGTGCCCCGTCTTCTGTTATATTCATGCCTTCATAATGTTTATTCTTTTAAGTTTTGTCGTACTTATTTTCGCAGCGTTTTAATTTCACGGATGTAGGTCGTGGTTTCAAAATAGAAACCGCAGTAGTGTCTTTATTGTGGAGGAGGGGGACTGCTGCAATTCAGGTAGTTTGCAAATCGATTTTGATAACCTTCGAAATTTGAGTTCCGTAGTTTTCCCCTCTTTTTAGTTGCTACACTTCCCTAACCAAACGTGAATGCAAAAAAACGAAACTAAATGCAATTTTTTTTGAAATTTTATTTTTAGTAATCTACACACATGCGTTACTAAAGTTTGGCAAAATTTATGAAGAATTACTTTGTGTAAACTTTTTATATCATTAAATTATTTTAAGGTGTTAAAATAACCTTTTTTCTCACAATTTTTTAGTTACAATATTCGTACTCAACTTTTTATGGATACGAATAAATTAAAAAAAAGTAGTTTTGGATCTTATTTGATCAAAAGTGGAGCCTTTTTTTGGCCGATGTTTTTTATCTTTAAATTTGTTTGACAAAGTATGAAGACGAAACTGATGGGATTAAATAATGAAAAATAACGAATTTGCGTATTAAAAGTAATAAAAATCCGACGGAAAATGTATAAAATATTGTGAAATGTTAAAATGTATTGCACACCGAACACATCCGACTGTTTACGCAGTGAACCCGTCTCAAGATGAGAGGCTTGTTATTGCTGGCCGTAAGTTGTTGATTCCTGTCCTAAAGGACGCTACTGAAAAAAGTAAAAATGGCGCCAAAACTTGTGACTTCATTCACGACCCTTGAAACACGCAATAACGTACTAATATCATTGACATTTTAGTCGCACAATACTTGAAATCACAACAATGAGGGGTGGTCCCGTCCCCACTCCGATCAACCCTTAATGCAAATATAAAACTCCGTATTAAATGTTTGACCATTGATCCAAACAAAGTGAGAAAAGTTCCCATGCTACTGCACTAGATCTCCCCTATGTTCCCATAGCCGGCGTACCACCTGCTCCGCTAGGGTAGCTACCCCTACCCCTACACCCTACCGCTAATCTATTGTAATTGCCGTTTATTTTGACGAGTCAGTTAACACATGATCTTGTTAGGAAAAGATTTTACATCTCGTCCATTTTATTTTATTATGGTACATGATTTGTTTTTTTTTCTAAATTTAGCTTCACACTGAAGGCATACAGTACGGTGAACGATGAAAAAATGAATTGACAGATTTCGGTACGTGATCTTTGTAAAAAACCTTTTTAATTATCAATACAAGTTTTCTAAAAATCGGGCCCATTTTAATAAAATTTTGTTGTAATTACTAAATCTATTTACTCCTAAATCTCTTGAGTTTAAAAGAAAAAATCTGTTAAGAGAAGCTTAAAACCAAAGTAACACCACGACCTCCAATGTTTTTGTTTTTTGTAACCTGGTTGTAAGCAAAGTTGTAAAATTGTACAGGTTTTTTGGTTTTTTAATGCTTCCAAAAAGCAGTACTCATTTGGTTTTTAGTACTTAAAGACTTCTCCATATAGGTAATTTAATTAAATGAGGAAAAGTTAATGCAAGTTTACTCACCATTTGTTTGATATGCATCCTCTTAATAGGATTCGCTAAAAGTAAACACGTCTTAAAGTCCAGGAATTGCCGATAAAATACTTTAAGAACTATTTCATCAGTTTTTGTTCAAATTTTTTGGCAATACAATATTATAAATCAACCAATCGTAACAGATTTTGTAGTAAAAGCAACCCACCGGTTTCCCAGTAAACGGAAAAAGGAACCTCGACAGCCGACGGGTTTGCTTTTCCCCGGAAATATTTAACTAGTTATATTTTATTTGGGTTTTCAAAGTTTATTCGACTATTGTTTGATGATTTCTGTTATCCCGTAAGGTCAAATTTGAAAAAAAAATTTTGAGAGATTGGCAAGTCGTAAATGGCTTAAGTTCTGATTTTGGTTTCTATGGTATCACTTTCTAAAACTCAATTTAAATAAAAACATTTCATGGGGTTGGCCCACGAAGTCGGCAAGGGTTTCTTTTGTATCTTTCTCTATGGAACAGTATTTTTTAACGCTAGTTATTCAGAATCTGTCGATTAGAGATTTTCAGTATGCCTACACTCAGTAATTTTATTAAGCAATTGTTGATACAGCATTTGATTAAAGGTTAAGTTTACGATAACCCTTGTTAAAAACTAAAAATTTAGTCAACGTTTGATAAATTTAACGAATACAAACTCCAAATAACATAAAATTATATTTAGCAGCTAAAATTTACAATGTTAAAAATTTTGTATTGCAGTTGGAAATCAATCTTATACAATAAAGCAAATAGAAAGATTAGAAAGTGAACAATAGGGTATAAAATTTAATCTGTGACGCACAGAGCAAGTCTGCGCTCGTAAATCATAGGTTATGTTATTCAGTAGGCAGTGATTTGTTACGCCTGTCATTAATTTCTTGTTTCTCTTTACAGACGGCAGCGTCACAAACACCTCTATTAGAGAAAGTCACATCGCCATCAGAGAGCAGACCCGTCTCGTGTTAATAGTTTCGGCGGTATAGTCATCATCATCGTTGTCAGGACTTGGCAACATCGGTTGACTTCCCACTGTGTTGAGAACAAAAACGAACAAACTTAGGATAAGGATTTTGTTTTCAATTATGGTTCCTTTTTTCATATTTTATAAATTTCTTTCCGTTTTATTGTGATATTCACTACGTCTTAGTGTAATTGGGAGAAACGTTTACAAGGCGTATAAGGAAACCGCAGAATGATACGCAAGGGGTAAACAGAACCTAATTTTAGTTTCTTCTCAAACGTCATTTTTCATTGATTTTACGTTTTGAAAATACTTCCAGTCGAAGTTCCATTGTTCATTTATTTAGTTTATTTTAAGGTTAATTTATTGAAAGAACAAATATCGATCAAAAATAATGTGCACAGAAGGAAATTTGAATTGGTGTACAGTGTATGACCACGCGAGGCTAGTAGAGTGGACGACGCAGGAGTGGGAAGTTAGCTTGAACCATTCCATTATAAGACTTTAGTTTATTGTTGTGCTCTAGTGTACTTTTTTTGTATATTAATCTTTTGTCTGTGATGTTACGTAGGTTTTCGTTTATGATGAACAAAAACACTGTAAAAAAACTATAAAAAGTAAAAAAAAGCATTTTGTACAAAACACATTGTATAAATGTCATATATGTAAATTATATTATATTGTGTTTAAGTTGACCACTTGTAGTTCTTAAGGAAGAGATTTGTATTCTATTTTACCGATTATGTATAATTTTGTGCGAACGGAAGGCGCCCTTTTTTGGTTTTGTTTCTATGTTTTGCACAAATAGGAGAAAAAGGGGAAATACAAGAATGTTAATATATGTTGTGAATTTTGATTTGTACCTAATCCGAATTCCTTATCGCTCATTTAAATGTACAGTAACCAATGACGGATTATGGGTGGGGGCGGTTGGATTGATAGGTTAGTGACAATAAGGCCGTACTGCCGCCTTGTAATATTACCAGAGCGGATTTGTATAACAAAGTTAAGTTATTAATGCAAGTGGCTAGTATACTACAGTACAACCCAAAAACACTGCAAAGAGTACCAATGAAAAATTAAGTATTTAATGCTTTTGCACTTCTTTATTACATATGTTTAATCGAATTAACTAAAATATTTTATTTCAAAACTGTGGCAGTCACATAAATGTGTAATATCATTGTATTGTCTGAGTGGGATGCGATTTCAAGAGCTGGGAGCGTCTGAGACATCATCCTTTCCGCGGCTTTTATGATTTTTTATTTGTACTTTGATAACTTGTTGGAGTTGTTTCGGAGCTTACCTTTAAATTTAAAGGTTAGTTTTTATTTTTAACAACAGAAGATAGTCTCGTGCTTTTGTGTGTTAACATAGTTGCCAAGTTTTATGTTACGAAAGGCACTTCGATAGTTTTTCAATAAATTCCTAAATAACTAATGTACATTCTTAAATAACCGATATACAATTGTAAATGATATTGCTAGGGACTATACAATAGGAATCGCTCATATTCAACCACGGAAAGCAATAGAATAAAAATATACTTAAAAACAAAAAACTGCTAAAATACAAAGTACAAACAAAAAATTATCCTTTATATTTCATAATTTAACGAAATGAAAATCTGAAATATAACTGTTTTAAAAAGAAGAAAACAAGGTATTAGAATAAATGTTGATGAATATTTTCCGAGTATCTAGTTAATAAATTATGAATTTACATGTTACTTCATGCAATAAATGCCGTCGGGAGCTGCATCTCAATATATTTGCCCTAAACAGCCCCTGGCTGCATTTATTGTATGAAATTAAACAGTAAATTCATGTTTTTTATCTATATTATGTCGGAAAAAAGTAGATACAGAATTTGTTCTAAAAATTCGATTTTTACACTATGTATACGGAGAAGCCCCGACAAATCCGAACGTGCTTTAAAAATCATCTATTTAATCGCACAATTTTTTCTAGGTTTTAACATTTGTTTACAGCCGTTTTTAATTCATTAGAAACGTATTAAGAATACAGTTGCCATGCATAACTGTACAGTGCTTTACTACATGAATGCAAAACTACGTATGTCTTTTAAAATTAAAGAATTCAAGTTAATTAAATTAATTAACCTACGTTAATTAAAACTTGAAATCAGTTAATTTCCAACTCTCAAGGTCATTACTTCTTTTTCAATCGTGCGTCCACCCTCAATATAAATGAATGGTTGTTAGGAGTATTTTTCGGATAATCCGAACAACCTTCAGCCCTAATCAGTTCGATTTGAGGAGTTTCATCGTATAAAGAAAAAAATATTTTCTTAACCTAAAAATTAGACACAAATAATTACTAGTTAACTTATTGGTTGTTGTTACAAAAAAAAAAAAAAATGGGCAATGGTGAAATCAAAACCGTTTTCTGAAAATTCACCTGGATACATTTGGTTATAACTTTAAAAAACATGAAAAAATCTTTATTCAAGTCGCTTTTTTCAAAAAAAAAATCAAAGTGAGCGCTGTTAATTGTACGTGTAAATTAGGCCCCGCAGAGTACGTGGGAAACAAAAATCAACTAACACATGTTTTTGAAATTAGCGTGCATATGTATCACGTGTAAATAGCTACACTACTGTGTGGGAAGCAATAAAACACTTTTTGTACGACAGTGGCGCCAAAATCCATCCCCCACCTCGATTGTCTTCCCATGGGACGTGAGCTAATCATACTTATTCCAAAATGCGCATGACGTGCCCGGATCTCTTAAAACTAGTGGCTGTTGGTATCCTGGCTTCGGTTGTACTTTCTCGCTGAAACGAGAACATCTTGCGGTTAACTGTCCGCACAAGACACATTCAACTGTCCGGCAGTGAATCGGAAATCAATATCAGTAAAGTCGATACTTTTCTTTCGATACATAGTATTTTCTTTACTGGATAATTTCATTCGATACTTTTACTAATATCAGTACTAGTAATAAGGTATCGGTAAATTATTTTGTTAAGGCCTCGGCAGGTTCGAACCTGAGACCTCTTACTCCAAAATACCATTACACCACCCATAGTGCCGGCCTTTGGGGGGGGGGACGAAATCGGGCGGCGCCGCTGTCTAGGGTTTTAAAGTTATCAATAAAAATACATTTTTTAAATAATCTTAAAATGAATGGAATGAAGTGATTTTAAATGCAAATTGCATTTGATTTCCCCATTTGTATATGTGTACCCATTTTTATTAGATATATTAAAAACTCGTTCCTCACATAGGCGCCACAGTAAATTTTGCCCGACCTGTCCAAAAGGCTAAGACCGGCACTGACCACCCAGTACTGACGGATTAATGCAATTTTGTTGGTGGGGCGGTTGGTTGAATGATTCAATTTAAAAGAAGGTCGGCTAGGGATGATAATTTTTGAAATAATTTCAAAAACTAGCGCAATTAAGATGTTTTGAGACTTAAAACGCATATGAAATAAGTGTAAAAATGTCCTTTTAAACAAAAAAATCACTTAATTTTCTTAGATTCCTAATTTTTAAAACTTGCGAACTGGCTTCTTTTACATAACTTCCCCTCTTATCAATATACCTATATATAATTTTTATATATAGCTGCAGTTACGCCAGTTGCTTTACCCTTACCGTTAACGCTGATCCCTCGTCCTCATTAGCCGAAGCAAGCCAATTTAAGCGTCCTAGTGGTTTCTCAACCAAGTATGGATCAATTTAGAGTCGAAAAAGATCTTTGTGTTGTTGCAGTTAAAGCAGGAAGAGAAGAGAGAATAAACATAAAATATCTTAATGATTAACAGCGTTCTCACCCTCAGTACAAGCATTTTAAAGTGCATATACGTACAAAACTTCATGTAGGCTACCATACAAAGTTGAGATCGGGATAATGTGACGGGTTTCGGAATCCTGAGAGCCCTCAGATATCTCTTTGACTCTTTTCCTTGAAGCTGCGATAACTCCACATTAAGGAAGTCAAATAGGATCTTTTACATTTTCTATTTTATTTCTTTTGTCTCGGGAGGAAACGGTCGTCGATGCCACCCCGAGATGACCAAAGTGTAATCAATGAATACAGGTGTAATGTAGGCTGTAAACACGTACCTGACTTCGTCCATTCATCCAACAGAATCTTTTTATGCCTCACAAAGTCTTATGGGTAACAAATTAGGTTATGTAACACCATAATTGAATATTTGTATATTTTTAATTTACTGTTTTTGTTACGTACATATATTTCTTATCTTACGTGTGTAAGAATTGGTTTTACGTATTTTCATTTATTGTTTTCGGTGTACATAATATTATTATATCTGGTGTCTTTCATAAATTTATTGTTTTGCTTTTAATAGGGTACAAAGTAAACAGATACAATAGGCACATTGTACAAATTTTTTTAATGTTCACGTCATATTTCTTTCGATACTTCTATTCGATACCTACTAATATCGGTAAATTCTTTTTTTCCTGCAATATCGCTACTTTTTTCCGATACCAGTATCTAGTAAAAGCATCGATACTTTCCTTTGATATTTCATCCCTGAAAATCTAGGAGTGCTTCTAACGTCACTTTTGAAAAGTAGCAGTACTGAAACCTCTGCGTGACGTAAATAACCGACCACCGTGGCAGCGTGACTTATGTCAGCTGATTTAATCACTTCAACTTTTATTACGATTGCATCAGTCATATACGTCGTCATTGCAAATCAGAGACCGCCATCTTGAAACGGAAGTGAATGGGAAAAATCCTGTGCGTACGCCGTATGGGCTTTATTAAAGGTACCTTTGTACCAAATTTCAAAACAATCTGTCAATGCGTTTAGCCAAACTGAGTACACTCGTCATCGCTAAATTAGAGACCGCCATCTTGAAAAGGAAGTGAATACAACGTTATGTATCATTATTGCCTCGCTGACGTAATGAATGCACATTTCAAAAAAACTCTTTAATACAAAGGCTGTTGTCAAAATCATTTAACACCCTTCCAGTCATCCAATCATCGAGCTGAAACTTGACACATTAGATTTTTAGTGTACCAATGTAAAAAACAATGTGTCAAATTTTTCGTTGTTTATCCGTTACAGTAACGGTTTAATGGCTTTTTAATGTTTGAAAATAATACCGTTATACGCACAAAATGAATCTTCCTCTTTGTCACATTAGTTAAAACGAAAACTGAATAAAAACAGTGTCCCTTACTTTCATTATCAGAAACTTTTATATTTATAAAACAAGATGTGATTCATAATCAACGCGCAGCCCAAACTATAAAAGCTACAGACTTGAAGTTTGGAGGGAACAGTCGTTTCATCGTTTACGTGTGCACTGAGAAAGGGTTTTACAAAAACTTGATTTTAACGTCATTAAACTACTTACCCACTCCAACTTTAATACTCAACGTACAGCCGAGACTGTTATAGCTTTAAATTTTCAGTGTACCTTCTTACAACAATGTACATCGTATAGCCAGTTTAAACAAAGGTCCAACTTATTATTGCCAGTGTTTTTACATTAGTTCCCTGCTCCAGTGTATGGAATGCCCCACAAAAATACTAATCACGTGCATCTCATTCTAGATTAGAAATCCTTTTTTTAACTATGAATGATGATTATAGGAATGAGAAGAACAACAGTTATGTCTTCAGTTTTTGACATACGTTAAATTAAACGAACGTGCAATATTGGGTTCAATAAAAATTCTTATTACTACATTATTTACTAAGAGTATTGATAATTTTATTAATATTGTTACATTATATTTATAAGTAATGTGTAACTTATTTAAAATGTTTATTTAATATAATTACTATATTTTTTAGCAAAATATACAAAGAGCGAAGTCGCTACGGGTACCTGCTAGTCTTGATGTAATACAGATATATATATCTATATATATATATATATATATATATATATATATATATATATATATATATATATATATCTTTAGTTTCATAATTAAACGAAGAAATTTTTTAAAATTTGGTCATCACTTAAGATTACAAGTGATGAAAACACACCCACCCAGTGAACAAAGTTCCTTAACTTGCCGATGACTTCGCACAACCAAAATGCATAAATATAATTAATTTATAACAAATACTTTCGTTTTTATGAATTAATTTGTTTTACCTTACATTTTTTTCAAGATCTGATTTCAACGTCACACTCAGTATAAAATAGGATTTTAAATAGCATTGAAAATAATCCCTTAACTTCTTAAAGTTCATTTTGTTGTTGTTTTCAATTAAAAATTAACAATTTTAATCGCTAATTTATGCAAGTTTTAATGCTGATTACGATGGTGAAATATGATCTTGAATAGCCGCCATTTTGAATCGTTGGGTAATGAATTTGTCCAATCAGTTTTTGTGCTAAAGCAGAATCAAAATTGCGAACGCTGTAGTACTAAAAACATTTTAAACAACCCTTCTAAACGTATTGTAGGTGTCAGAGTCGATGCTTGGTCCTCGGTCTGGGTGTTACCATGATGGCCGCTCTAATAGGTAATTTGTCAGTGGAAATTGTAAAATAAAAACCTTCAAGTATCATGTTTTAGGGCTGGTTGTGATGTTGGATTTTGCACGATGCGTGCCCAGGTCAGATTGCAAATAACAGTATATTTAACCCGCTGCGTGCTATTGTATATATAAAAATATAATTGTGACTACTTCTGAACAGCTGATTTAGCACAACAGCTGTTGCTTCAATATAATTTCAATTGAGGTCAAGTTAAAAATTCAATTTCTAAATAAATTATATAAATTAAACGATTAAAAAATAAATTAAAACGAAAAAGTGGAATTAACGATGAAAGTGTTACAATTAATGGGAAAGTTTTTTTATTGAAGAGCAACATCAACTAATTAATAACAAAATCGAGGAATCGAGAAAAAACCTGATACATGATTTATATTTTTGGTTCGGGTAACAGACATTTTTTTTAACACAGCCTATTGTTCGATTTTGCTAATCGAACTGTTAGCACGTGTAGATTTGACTTCATTAATAATATCTTCAGTCCAACAGTAAGTGGGGCGTAGTTCGCACCAGCTGAGTAGGCCCTGCAACTCCTTCCTTATTTAGGCAAAACATTCCCAATAGGGTAATCAAACGGTCTGAGATGACGCAAGTAAACCGTTTCCGGCCGACACGCTGACTCGGCACGGATGTTGAATGTTGACACTTCCAAACTGTCCAGTGCCGTGACCACCATGGTACACCTGCGGAGATGAGTCACTGGGCGTAGGAGTTGTGAAACAATAAGTGATTTCCTGTGTCTGGCTAAGTGCGCCGGCGTGTTGACTGTTATTACTGTCTGCTACTTTGCTTGCTTGCCAATCTGTACACGTGTGCTTGTGTGCGCCAAAACCAATTCACTGCCATCGCCAAATGTTTCCTGAACACGCAGAAACAGTGTCAGGTAGCAAGACATACCTTGTGGTCGGTTATCTGGGTCAATTTCCCGAACAAATTCCGAGATACAAATAAATCTACAAATTGACTTTTATTGTGTAAAACAGCTGCAGTTAGACAATCGTAATTTGGCGATTATTAATTCCACTAGCAATCTGCAAATCCTTCATGGTAAGGTGCCTCATTTTCCCATTTTTTGAACACTTTTGTTATGACAATATGCTGATATTCCTTATATTTCTGCACGAATTTCGAATGGAAAAGTAACGTTCTTCTCATCTTCTGAGCACTTTTGTTAATAAAAATGTATTTGAACACCTTTTGCGACAAATTAACTCCTTCCATTTTTTAACATTTTTCCTTTTTTTCTCATAACAATGTTTTAGTTATCATTTGAACACTTGTGTTGTGGTTATAGCGTTAACTCCTTTTAATTCATGAATGCTTTCTATTGCTTTCCACTTTGAAAACGATCTTTTTCCATTTGTTCGGATTCAGTATAGCCTACACAATCCATCAAACGAGGCTATTAACCCATTTGAACGCTTTTGCTACGACAAAGTTGACTTGTTAACGCTAAATAAACATAACAAACATAAACATAACAAAAATAACATAAACAAACATAACAAGATCTTAAACCCTTCTGTTTTTTACCCTTTTTTGTGTCAAGGTACCTCTTTCCATTTTTAAATGCTTTTTGTTACGACAAAGAATTAATCACTTAAATCTTTTGAAAGTTTTTATTATGAAAACGTGTTAAACATTTATAATTATTGAACTTTTTTTTAATGACAAGTTATCTTTTCCATTTTTTAATTCAGATTATTGTGGCAAGGGCACATTGGTCGATGTGGTTAAAGCACCGATCATCTGCTGCGTTACCATAAACGCTGATCCCTCGTCCTCATTAGTTTAACTGGCATAAAGTATGGACGTTAAGCAAAAAAAAAGAAGCTTATTAAGGCAGAATATATATTGATCTCTTATCATTTTCTTGGTTGTTCCCGTCTAAAGATAAAGGCTAAATCATTCCTTATCAGTATATTTGGACCGAAATCAAATTAATTTTGTTCTATTTAATATGTTTTTAAGCAATTGTGTTACTTTTTAATGCCTACATTTTGTACCACCGATCAGCTGCTAGTCCAAATTTAGTTAGGACAACAATCATGTGATTTCACTGAACAGCTGTTTTTAAAATTAATTAATATTTGAGGTTATGTTTACCAGTGGCCAGTGCACTGCTACATGATTCACTCTACTATAATCACTTTCACATACGCAGCTAATTACGATATTGTAATAGGTTATTGCCTATAAAAGGCGATTGTGGCTAGGTTAGCTTAATTGCCTCTCTGACTGATCCAAATTGCCCGGCCTATAAATGGCCATCACAAGAAGATCTCGCTCCTTCCAGTTTCTGCTTTTTGTTTGCTTGCGGTTTTAATTTTTGCCAAACTTGTAGTGCAGCGGAAACAGGTTCGCCGGGGCAAAAAAACCAGCAGAAAATCCTTTTTTGCCTCGCACAATGGAAACTTTCAAATTATTTAGGTTATATGTGAGATTATGCAATCATTTGCTTTTACTTTTTTGCGTTAATTATGACAGACTTTGTCTCGGTAAAATCCCTCAAATTTAAACGGTAAGTACATTATGCCAGTTTTATCAAGTGCTCCAAAAAGATAAAAATAGCGTTTAAAAGTAATTATTATTATTAAAATAAAAGTGTGAACAAGACCATGAAAAAAATAGATAAACCATAAATTTATCTTAAGTTGAAAATTTTGAATATAGCGTCAACAGTTTGTAAGAAAGCTTCCCTCCCTCCCCCGTATAATTTGTAACGTGTGATATAAAATTCCCATAAATAATTCAATGTAAAATAAAACAATCCCAACACGACATACAGCTGTCTCGCTAACGTGATGGAAACGAATTTCCAAAAATTAGTGACGTCACATAAATGAAAATTTTCAAATACTGTTATTTTTTGAATTTCAATTTAATACTCTGTTTCGGTTCTTTCACGTAATTGAAAATTTAAAATGCAGGTTTTAACGCTGAATACGACATTTTAAATGGCCGCCATTTTGAAACCGTTTAACGGATTTTGCCGGGTAACGAACGTTATTATGAAAGCGATTTGTTTAACAAGTATGGATAAAACGGAAACGAAATAGGAAAACTGTGCATCCGTTTTTTATTTCTAGAAACATGATTCCGAAGTTCCGCCGGATCCTAAGTTCTTCGAAGGTCTTTCAAAGTCCTCTGCCCAAGCCCATGAAATATCTATTCATTTACTGATTTAGAAACCAATATTAGAACTTACTTATTTCTATAAATTTGTTTTTTTTACGGCTGTTATGAAAATTGTACTTTTGTTACCATAAATGACTATTGTATTAAATCTTAATTATTACTTACATATGATCATTACCGTTCATTTCTTGTGGAAACTGCTGCCCTTAATATTCCTTCTTAAAGGCTTAATTAAGAAAATATATAGTTTCCTTTAAATTCGAGATAAACTTCCTTAAAAATAAGCCTTCAACCAACTCTACGATTGAGCAGTTTCTCAAATAACTAATGTTTTCAAGTTTTACCTTACAGCATTATACTTGTAATATCTGGAGGTCAAGATTTAATATCTTGGTTCTGGGTTTTAATGTAATGGTTGGGGGCTGCTCTAATAGCTCATTACCCAACGAAACCTCACTGGTAATAGTAGCAATCAGTTTTTATTAAAATTTGGCAAATCTAGCGGATTTTCATTGGAAGTGAGCTATTAGAATGGTCTTCATGATAAAGCCCACATCCAGACCTTGAAATGAGAACCTTTATCTTAAATCACCTTTTTAAGCGAGTTATTAACGTGTGGTGTGTGTATGTGTGTGTGTGTGTGTGTGTGTGTGTGTGTGTGTGTGTGTGTGTGTGTGTGTGTGTGTGTGTGTGTGTGTGTGTGTGTGTGTGTGTGTGTGTGTGTGTGTGTGTGTGTGTGTGTGTGTGTGTGTGTGTGTGTGTGTGTGTGTGTGTGTGTGTGTGTGTGTGTGTGTGTGTGTGTGTGTGTGTGTGTGTGTGTGTGTGTGTGTGTGTGTGTGTGTGTGTGTGTGTGTGTGTGTGTGTGTGTGTGTTAGCACTCTCACATTCGCAATTTTAATCCCATTTGATTCAAAAAACACAAAAATCGATTTTGGTAATAGCACAGACACGTTCGTTAACCAGCAAAATTCGTTCAACAGTACAAAAATGGTGGCCTTTTCAAATCCTTAAAATTTCTGAAGTTTTTTTTCTTTAAATGTCTTAAAAAAATACGTTTTCACCATCTTAACTGCACAAACTAGCGTTCTGAATTTTCAAAATCCGTTGAAATTTAGAAGCGCAATTTGACGGCGGTCATTGATCATTATCGTATTTTCAATGCAATTGAAAATGGTAATATATGCAGGTTTTAATGCTGGTTGTGATGGTGAAACAAATTTTTTTAAAAAAGGTTTCCTTAAAACAAACTTTTAGAAGTTCGCTTCCATCACGTCAGCGAGACAGTAGCGTGCTGCCAGTATTTGTTCTTTTAATTTTAGTTGATGAACATCTGCAGCCAAAAATATTTCAATACCTTCCTTAAATTATTCCAATGCATTACTTCTATTATTTTTGAAGAGATAATTCCATTGGTTGTCCTATTCTAGGAAGAGAGTCACGCGGGAGTGTTGGAAAGAGAATACATTATTAATTCTATTTATTGAATATAGAAATCTGACTGTAATAGTCGGCGAGATAAATAAAACAATGCCTTATCAATCAAATCCAACAGGCAGTGGCTACAACACGATTACTAGCCTGTCTGATCATGTCAGCAGTGTTCAATCTAACATCTGATCAAACCGGTGTTGTGTTGTGTTATTAGATAAGTGTTGTGTTTGTACAGTTAACTTAAGGAGCTGTTTGACATGACTTGCTGTATTGTTGGCAACGATCAAGTAGAACCAGGGAGTCTAACTAGTTGATGAAAATATATTCAAGTTAGTCAGGTCTGGGCGATCCCGACATTCGTCTCATCACTTTATTAAAAGAACCTGTAAGATCGAGGTTGTTTGGAGAGTTTCCACGGTAGCATCAGACCTGACAGTGTGAATTGTGCTCTAAAATACGTTTTGAGAGGTCATTATTTGTTTGTTTACATGTATATGAAGTTATTATCTGTCTTATTCAATTTTGGTCTAATTACATTCAAACTCTGCAGAAAAATTCTGTTATTGAGCCAAAAATAAAAATCGTATAACGTTTTTTCTCTTTCTTTTTATTTTAATTACGATAATTTGTTCGAAAACACGACAAATTAACATAACTAGATTTTAACAACATAAACTGAAACTTATTATAGTCTATCAGCTGTTCAATGAAGTCAGTTGATCGTTACGAATTAATATAAAACAACTGATCTTTTACTATAACTACCAATATAAACTTCTTCGTAGTTTCCGTAGTGTAGTGGTTATAACGTGCGACTCACACGCGCAAAGTCCCCGGTTCGATCCCGGGCAGAACACAGGGAATTTTAGTTATAATTAATCTAATATGAGACTTGCAATTTACAAAATGTACTGTCATACATAGTTATAAATTTGTACACTCGCATCACGCAAAATACAACATCACGACCGGCCTAGAAAATAATACTTGTTAAAAATTATACAAATATTATTATACAGTACACTCATTTGCCCAAAGGCTAGGTGGTTTATGTGGCTAAGAAACCGGTCAGTCTGCTGCGTCTCTGAACTGCGTGCCAGAAGGTTGTGGGTTCGAGGCTTAAAATTACTACCGTAAACTTTACCCTTTCTGTTAACGCTGATCCCTCTTCGTCAGTAATCTTACTATCATAAGTGTGGATGTTAAGCAAATATATTTCTTTATATATATGTTAGCATTCTAACGTTCGCAATTTTAGTTCGATTTGATTAAAAATTAGTATAAAAATTGTCGATTTCAGTAACAGCTTGGACAAGTTCGTTACCCTGCAAAATGTCTTCTACAGTTTTAAAATGGCGGCCATATCAGATCCTAAGAAATATAGAACATTTTTATTTTACACTTTTTCGAAAATTAGCGAAAAACGTTTTGTACAATTAAACAGCACAAAAACACCGGTATGATTTAATAAAATATTTTAATAAAGGATGTATCAACCATTTCCAAATACAATGTTTCTTTAGAAAGTGATTCGAACTTTATGCCAGACTATTGTACCACCCTTGAGTACGGTAGGCATGCTGTATCCGCATAATGCTGGCTTATCTCTGTGCATTATCCACTGCCTTGCTGGACTATTGTGAGGCGCGTGCCACAGCTTACTGAATCTAATCAGTTAACATAACCTTGCTTCGGCTTACAGATTAAGTGTGCATTTGCAACGTTTACAGATCGTTGTTGCTTCAAAGCAGCTGAAACGCTATTGAAATAATTTAGTCAAGTCAGTTCAGTAGTGTGCTGTTTTACCACGTTTTTATTAACTCACTTTCTTGTCTGTCTCCCCGGTAGAGATTTTGCAATTGATTTTAAACTGACTTCTCGATGAGCTGGAGACCTGAATCTTTAACCAGAGCTCAAAACTGTATGACAATGCAATATTAACTCGCTTTCTTGTCTGTCTGTTTATCGGCGCGCACTCATTACACCTTTACATATCCAGTCTAGAGCAGTGAAGCAGTCAAACCTTCAGTAACGATACAAAACTTGTGCGATCACGTACACAAAATGAGCAACGCGTTGGAATTTCAATAACTTCATTAAACAAAGTACGTAATAAAATAATATTCATAGTGAATACATTAGTGACAATTTCTACAATTATTGTAGAAACTAAATTCACTAAAATTTCTTTCAATTCATTTGTGAAGAAGTTCCCCGAAAAGCAGCGCAATGCCGAACACGCAAATACAAGGAACGAATGGCTCAAGCAATAGCAAATGAAACAGCTCTGTTTGTTTGTCTGTTTATCTTATAAAAATAATTTTGTTTCACTGAGCAGTCTTGTTTCAATAGACTTTTTAAATCAGTGGAAAAGGAGGTACCGGTAGTAGGAGAATTAAGGATGGTTCAGACACTACCAATCGCTAAAGTGAAGTAGTCGCAGTTCGCAGTATACAATAATAACACACAACAAACTACCATAACCTTACATCATAATCGATCATTATAACCTGCAAATGGTTCTTTTATGTGAAGTGTAACAAGTAGTAGGCCAGGCCCTCTTACTAACAGCATAGTAATATGTGATTATATGTGTTAACTGTCATTTTTATCCTAAAAAGAGGAACGTCATTCCTGCGCGTTCCGCCTAAAAGTGAGCCCTGGTGTTATGTTTATGTACAAATAAACAGACTACGATGGGCTGAACTGCTGTAGTGAGTGCCTGATGAGGTAGTACCAAGAAGAATCCTGAATAAGCGAGTGAAGGAAAGTAGGTCCTCGTACCAAACAGGGCAGTAGTAGTAAAGAAGCAATGAGTCGGGATGACGACGAGGGACGGAGAGGATTTCCTTGGAGTTCTGACCTGGGTCGAGTATGATTATCGCTTAGATTTTGATAGACTGTGTTACTTTCTACGCTCGCATCTGCAAATGTGCTCCACTAGGTGATTGAAAACTTGTGAATCACAGTGAAGCAAAAGAATCGACTATTGGTATAGAATCAACACTTTTAGGCGGATTGATTCAAACGAATATGTGCATTTATTTATTTATCACACGATTCCGGAACTGGACGATCTAAGACTAAAGTTGAGTCTGTCTGTCCGTCGAGTTTCTTAGGAAGATGTAGCTACTGAGGATCGAGGATGGTTGTTGGTTGTTGGCTACGGTAGCGGTGGGTGTGGCTTAACCACCTACACAGAACCGTAATGAAGCCATCTTGAGCCTATCTACGTCGAGGGACTTTCTAATGAGCAAACTGAAGTCAGGTGTTCAGCGGAGTAACGGGACGTGGCCGACATCGCCTGACCAGTGACAACGGTGCGTGGGCAACTTCAGTGTCGTCAGGCTATCCAATCTCAAAACTAAGAAAATATAACGTGTTATAGCTTAATTTGTTGACCTACACTGAATATATGCGTTTCGTTTCATTATAAAACATGAACTATACTAGAATACTCCCATTTCGGTTCAAATTTGAAAACCGAGTGTGCAACCCGCATTCTTCGTTCAACAGTTTCAAAATGGCGACTATTTCAAATTTTTAGAAATTAATAGCTTTTTTCTAAAATATTCTCGAATGATTTAACCGTCGTAAAAAGCGTTAAAAGCAGCTTGAATTAACATTTGGAATTTTCAAAAACCGTTGAAATTAAAAAATTCAATTTGACGGGGTTCAAGGTGCAATGCAATTTGAAAGTTTAAAATGTTAATATATACAGATTTTATTGCTAACAATGATTGCAAAAATTAATTATTCAAAACGTAAATCGTATGCGGAAATGACTGGCATAATATTACACTATTTATAGAGCATTAAATTTAATTCTTTTAAATGTAGAAGCAAATTACTTTTTGTGCTTGTTGGCGGTTGCATCTGTCTCCTGTTGAAGGTACAGTTGTATAGTTTTTTTATAAATGTCTCTATAGTATCTCTATATTTGTACATATATCGAAATCCGCGTCGAATCATTTGGACGGGACAGTTACAGCATCAGTTCCAGGCAAGTGATTACGTTTCGTAGGTGGTCAAATTGCGGTTAATTAGAGCAAGGCGGAACGAGGCCGAAGGTCATGTCAGCGATGCCAGATTGTGCTAGCGGTATCTGTACAGTGTTGCCGCTATGTGCATGATTTTTTATTGATAATATCCGGGTTGAGAAAGGAAATTGGTACATTCCTGATTGATTGGACGTTAGGTTAATGAACGCCAATAACGCTCAGTGGATACAATCGCCGCAACTGTGACGGAAGTGATTTTCTCTTCTTTCATCACCACTTTCGGAATTGAATCACATGTATTGTTAGCGTTTTAAGCTTTAAACCCTGCCGGCTGTCAAATTAAATTTCATAATTTCAACGGATTTTGAAAATTCAAAACTTAAATTTTAACGCTGATTACGGTGGTGAAATCAAATTATCGAAAACGTTTAAAAGAAAAAAACGTTTAAATATTTAAAATAACCGCCATTTTGAAACTGTTGAACGAATTTTAAAGGTAAAAAAACTTGTTACAGTTATTACCGAAATCGATGTTTATGCCAGTTTTTTAATCAATTTATACGGTAAGTACAAATTTTAACGACCCCTCTAAAAGTAATCTAGAGGTCCGGATCGACGTTTATTTCAGTCCCAGATGGCTACTCATACAGCTCATTTTTCCAATGGAACTTTGCTAATAAAGTGGAATATAGAGTAAATACACATCACTCATCTTTTTCTTTTAACTCATACATAATGATAAAGTTTGTACAAACTCTTTCCAATTTATTCTACTTACAACACGTGTTCATTAACTATACGAACGTTAAACGCAAATTCGCAGACGATTTATTCTTGTCTCGCTAAAATAAAACGCTGCCAATGCCGGGTCGTAATGTAATTGCCGGACACCTGTGTCACGTGATCTTGTGTGGGGCGCCATCTTGCAGTGATTACGCAAGGCAACGCGCGTTAACGACGTGATTAATTTTTACCGGCAAGCATTATTCAGAGAGCGGAGAGGTGCAGTGGCTGCTTCTAACTTATACTGTCGTACTCATAGTTCACGGCCAAACTCACATATCGAGGGTCCGAACGCCATATGTAGGGGCTCCAGCCTGGATTTGTT